>WAAE01011457.1:0-192185 GCA_013400495.1 Nicator chloris | reverse complement strand
CGGGCGGGGGCGCGGGGCGGGAGCGGAGCGGGGTTAATCGGCTTTGGGAGACTCAAGCTGGATGCGGGCGCCGAGGGGGTTGGGCTGGGCGGGCGGCGAAGCGGGGTCCCGGCTGCGGACGGGGCTGGAGCACCGAGCACAGCCTTCCCCAGAGTTTGCCGAGAGCGAGGGCAGCGCTCCAGGGCATCGCCTCCGCTCCGGGCGTCCTCCTATTGCAGGCGTGTGGTGGTTACGGTCGGGTTTCTGGAAGCGCCCTCCTTCTCCCGACACACTCCGGAGCGTCCCTGCTCTCCCTCCGAGTGCTGCGCTCCTAAGCTGGGGCTGGAATCGCCCACCCGCGGGCGGGTGCTCCCCGGATTACCCGGACGCGTGCGGGCATCCCATCCCGCCCCTGTGATCCGGCTGGTGTGCCTCGATCCAGGTCCCGATAGGAGGCTTCTCCCTGTGATTGCTTTCTCATTACTTTCTCTCGTGATGAATTAGAGCCGTAAGCAGAAGCACAAGTGTGATAAGGCTCTCTTGGGTTGTTTTAAAGAGGGCTGGGGAGCTCAGTAGACTCGCTGATGGGGGAGTGATGAAATTAAGGAAGGAAATATCCCTTAGCCAGTAGAAGTTACTGCTTGTCATGGAAGAGATGTGCTGATGGTTCATAGCAGAAGTTCTTAAATTTGTGGTGTCTTCTACCCATTCCATGGCCACATGAAAGTTCTTGTTACCGAATCTGTTTCCACAGGGGAAGGGAAGAGGTGCATAATGGGAAGAACATGCTCTGTCATCTACTCTGTTAATTTGCTGAATTGCCATTATAGTGTCTCATATCATCAAACACTGGGAAATGCTTATGTTTCATGTTATTGGAAACTGATTTATGGTTTTCATAAATCTTGCTGCAAAGAGGCTTTAATGTCTCAAACAGATACTTCAGAGGTGGCCTGTGAGAGTTTTGAGTGAATATCTGTAAGCCCATAGGATAGGATTGCTCAGGTGGTGTTTAGTGACTGGGATAATGGGGGTTTTCTGACATGGGAGATGATATCTTTTAGTTGGAATTGGAAGAGTCTGACTTCTTGAATTTATCAGCTGTATATTTATCAGGTGTCATACACACATCTTTATGTGGCCAGATTTGTAGGACTTGTACCATGTGCTTCAGGAGTTTTTCCATTCTCTGAAGGCAGGTTTTAGGTGTTGAGGAATCAGTGTGATTGTTCCCTGAGCTGGGGTGATCTTTTATTGCAATTCTAGCTGACATCTTTTCACCCAGAGCTGGCTGCTGGCCTTTGCGTCAGCATAAATTCATTGTTTCACCAAGAGGTGCTGGCCTCTTGATTTGGGTCAAGTGTGAGACCTCACTGCTCTGCTTCTGGACTGCATACAAACCTTAGGTTGGAACTGGACAAGCAGATGGTTTAAGATTATTCTGTATGTATGTTTATTAGAAGTGATGTTATGTCACTGAGATTTAGGTAAATCCTGAAACAAAATTTTCAACTAAAAATCTTCTTATTGCTAACTAAAGTGTCTGTATCCATAAAGCTGAAATTCTGATGGCAATTAGATATCATCTGTCCAATGACTGTCATGTGCACTGAGGTGGATAAACTCCAGCAATAAGATTTTTGCTGGGCCTTTCTGATCCATGAGCTTTAATAGTACTGTGATATGGGACACCTAGCATAGGATACAAGCTGAAAAAGCTTTTCAGCAGTTAATATAAGATTGTGCTTAAAAGTATATCTGTAAAGATAGCGTGAAGGAGCATTTGGTATTTACTGTGGTGTTGTTCAGAACCATGTGGTTGAGGTGAGGCAGATTCTTTTAATTCTAACAAGAGTCAAATACTTATGTTTAAGCATATGTTTTACAAAGTTGAAGAGGATTATAATTGCTGAGTAATACTATTTTTTTTCTTGCAATTCTTCTTCATGTCAACACACTTTGATAAAGTGCCAGACAGCTACCCANATTTTTTTTCTTGCAATTCTTCTATATTTTGATATAGAAGATATATTTATATATTTTAATTCTTCTATAATTCTTCTAAATTTTCTATACTTTGATAAAGTGCCAGATACCTACCTAAGAGTTCTTACAAGTTTTCTTGCCTTTCTCCAAGCCTCTTACAAGAACTCTCAGACTGTTCTGTGTCTTCTTGTGATTACTTAGTACAAAACCAGTAACAGGCAATTTTTTGTCGAGAGACAGTTTGTGCCTGCACAAACCTAGCATGCATGTACACTTATAGTCTGTAACAGAGCAGTCTAGAACTATATTGAAGAAGCTCTTCCATTGCAGTTTTGCATTTCATGACTTCTTTTTTTTAATCCAAATTCAAGTTTTGCTCCTGCTGACCCATTTATATTTTATGTGTCTTGCCTTTGTTGTTCAAGCCCCAAATATTGTAAAGCAATATGTTACATTTTGGAGTATAGGCAGGTTGTGTGGGTACGGTGAAGAGTGATAACCAACCAGTATGTTTAGTTTATCTGGGGTACCTTTTGGGGATGATCTCCCAAGAGGACATCCTGTTTGTGTTGGTTGGTACCTTAGTATATGTTGCATTAGTTCATTGATCTATATCCCAGAGTTCATACCAATGCTAACAGAGCTCTTTCTGCAGTAGTGTGTCCTAGTGTTGTATCGCCTTTCAGCTTCCTTAAAATTCTTTGCTCTATATCACCATTCACATGCTTCCTTGTGCTTAGTAAGTCTTAATTACAAGGCTGGAGATTGTGGAAAAGCACTGAAAATACCTTTGCCCTTGAGTACTTTAGCCACTGTTCTTGTTGCAAAATGGATGAGGTTAAAATTGTGTGGTCCGCTTTTTGAAATTATTTTTGAAGTCTTTCCAGTAAAAGTAGAACTTGGTTTTTATGCTCATCCATGAGTAAAACTGCAATCAAAGTCTTACTTGACTGAACTATATGGGATTTTTATGCATGGCTGAGGAGGGATAAAGTAACCTAGGCTAACTGCAATGAAGATGTGCCCCATGCTACACTCACAGATTGCATCTAGGACTTCTGACTTCTGCTTCTGTTGTCTAGAATCCAGGAAGCACTTGCCAGCAGTTAAAAGGCATCAAGTCTTTGAGTAGCTGAAGCAAAGCGAAGATAGAAAGTACATTTGTAGCTTAAAAGCTATGAAAAGCCTCCCAGACGTCAGTCTCAGACATACACAAGGAAGTTGTAATGGTAGTTGTTTTCAGTGTTTCTTTTAGAAAGTGGTTGATGATGTTGGCACAACCTGAAAAAGTGTGATGATATTTTAAAACAATGCTACTCTAGAAGCTGTAGCTTTAGACATCGAAATCTGTATGTTTTGAGTGTTTGTCAATGTCAAACAAACACCTTCTCTGTCTGCCAGCTCAGCGTTTTGCGTACAGGGTCTGTCACTGAATGTATTCAGTGATTGTTTCAGTCCCCCAGCACTCACATCAAATACATAGTTTGTGCTTAGGTGTTGATTGCGTGATGTAACAGTGTGTTCTGCATGAGAACCTCTGCTTATCTTCCAGTCCAAATTTTTTGTTCAGTTTTTGAAAGAATTAAGACATGTGGAGTCACCCTGAATGGCTGCCTATTGTCCTTCTCCTGCCTGCCTCCTCTCGAGGGCCACTGTCACGAGCAACCTTCTGCCTGTTTCAGTCCCATTCCACAAGGGTGAAGATGATTCACAGGTACTAGAGTTCAAACAACCACGTGTGGGAAAAGGCATCTTAGAGGAAACAGACCCTGGAAGTGCCCCTGAGGGAAGGTTGAAGTGCACCTACCTTGAGTGTCATAGCAGAGAGGCTTTATAAAAACTCCCAATTGCAGGAAAATTTTCCAGCTAACTGTGAGAGAGGTGTGCATGTATGGGCTTTTTTTACTGCTTCAGGAATTGTTAGTTTACAATGGGGTTTCAAACCTGATTGTGAAATCTGCACTTAATGTCAATTGATGTTTGCCAGAGTCTGCAGCCAAGCAGCCATGGCTGTGATGTACTCAATCCTGTTCCTTCTAATTGCACTGTCTCCTCTGAAGCACAAATTATAATACTTAAACATTAATTGATGATCAGGTTAACAGATTCCACAGGAAAATGTACAGAGGGCCCATGCTGGAAGAAATGAGAATTGAATTACAGCAAGGATAGAAAAATTACGGGAAAACAGCTTCAAAATGAGGAGGTGACAAAAAAAAAACCAGCAGGGAAGGAAAAGACTAAAGTAACCCAGAGGAAACAGCAGTGTTGTGGCATTCCTTTATCCAGCTGTCTGGCTTGCTCATGTAGCACAGTTGGCAAGAAGGAACACGTTCTGTGTCTCAGCCACTGCATTTCACTGTGGCACAGTGACCCGGATCCGCCGCGCTCCGTGGACGGGAGTGTTGAGACACGAGTTCTGGTGTGGTGCCTCTGTTGCAAGCACAGGAGATTTTGGAGAAGTCCTTGTTAGGCAGTTGGGGTGGGAGCTTACACCACAGTGGGGAGGTTCACTTGTCTGCTGGAGTTCTTATCAGGAGACACTTCGATGATAAACGTGACACTAAGATTCAAGCATTTGCCGTCATCGTTTTTCTAGCGGTAATATGCTACAATATGGTAATAAAAGATGAATATTTCTCTTTGGTCTTTAGAATACTGGGCTTGTGGCACTGTTTAGTATACTCATTAATTTAGACAAATTTGTTTTCAATTTTCATCAAAACAGGAATTTGACTCTAACGTAAAACAATTGTCAAATATGAAACACAAAGAAAAAATTCTCAAAGTTACGTAGTTGTAAAGCAGTTTTTGTAACAGCACAGGGAGTTATTTAGTTGACATATTACTTATTTGGATGATTTTATTTATGTAAATGTTCCATCTTCTTTTTACCTGCACACGTGCATATATTCATCTTGCGTGTTCTAAGCACAAAGAAACAATGAAATACAAATTTGGACTCTAGCCTTGGCAGCAGAATTTTTAGCCGTGTCAGTGGGAACAACTGATCCGGTTACTAGACAACACTTGAATGTTTAGATCGGTCAGTTATGTAGTCTTTGTATTTACTTTTTACATTCCTGACGCAACTAATTTGCATTAAAACTTTGAGGAATGATTCTGTAAAAATGTGGGAAAAGGGGCTTTTAAAATTTCTTGAGGGGAAGAGGTGTATAAAAGCCCTGTGTAAGGGGTAACTTTTGTTTTCATAGCTTAGGAAGCTTGCCAAAGTAAAATGGTTTATTTCAGTAAGATCTGTCTAACATTTTGGCCATCTTTTAGAAACTCAAATTCTTTTTATGATTCCATGAAAATGGGAAGTTATAAAAGCAATATATTTGTTTTCTGAAACTGGAACTATGTAAGTAGTAAAAGCATATGAAACACACCACAGGATGCAGTTTATCAAAAACAACAATTGGGCAAATGTGTTTTCCCCACTCACCCTGCATTTTGGGTAGTTAGGTGAGTCTAATTGTTTTTAAATATTAACTTGTTTTTGACTTCAGTATTCAAAAGTATACACCATCATACACTTGTCATATACAAGGAAGTGCAACTGTATCTAGTTGCTGTGAAGGCAAATACATTGAGAATGTTCAGTGGGGCTCAAAAAGATGGGTTTGGTAGACATACCAAATGTGAAGAGAAATTAATTTTGCGCTTTGGTATAATTTTCCTTACCCAGGCAGAGGTTTTTTTACTTCATACTCAAAAAACCTTTCAGCTGCACATGATAAGAGTATGCAGGACTGTGTCTCAGACTGGTTAATAAAATAACACTATTTGGAAGTATTTAAAAAGCATTAACTGAAACTATCCAAATATTTCATGTATTAATAATGCATGTTCTTTTGCAAAGAAATGAACAACAAGGATTCTTGAATCCCACTCATATTTCACTGCTACTTCCTGGCTAGAAACAGTATCAAAAGATTTGTGTTTCAGTTTTGGTTGCAATTGTAGCAACAAATATAAGCTGATTTAAGATAGCTGTTCTCTTTGCTCTTAATCCTGATTCATATGAATACACAGAAATGTATGAATTCACATATTCTGATAAAACGTAGGTGGAAGAGTAGAATTCTGCACTTATTCTTTAACAGAGAATTCCTTCAGTCACAGTGGATTAATTAGTACATAATTGGGCTGTGAAATTCAGTATATCTTCACTAGTGGCACAGAAAAGGAAGAATCTTCTAATAGATTAAAACAAAGAAGTGAAAGCACTAGTGAGTACTTCTGTACTGAGATTTATTTTTGCAAATGATAAGTAATTCCATTAATTTTACACATGTTCAGGAACATTGCTATTCCTGATTACTGAGTTTCTCTTTCACTTGTAGTGCCCTTTTGTCACTAGAAAGAGTAATAGTTCTGTGTTGTGTGGTGGTATTGTTCATTTACCTATACCTAAGGTCACGTTTAAAAAAAATGGCTTACATATACTTATGCAACATGGTTTAGTTCTTTGAGTCACCTTTAATCAGTGTTGTTCCTTGATTCTTGAGTGACGTGGACAGCATTGTAGGGAAGGATCTAGCACAGTGCATGTGTGAAGGGAGAAATGGATCTTCAGGATGCTGGTGACAAATGTAAGTTTTCAGACAAGAAATTAGTTTCAAAGGCAAAATTCTGATTTTACTCAGGAAATTTACAGCATAGTCAAACCAGAGGGTAAAGCTGTAAAATAACTGAAAAGATGACCCACCAAGCTATTGACTGATATTTATTCTAGCAAGGGATAGATCAAACCCCCCTATCCCAGGCCAATTAGATGTGTAAGCTTCCAAGCACGTTAGGCTGCTTATGAATCAAGCCTTTGGGAGGGAAATTCTGCCTGCTAGGTTGGATGCTAATGACAAGGTAGGACACTTTAAAACTGCAGTTGTTTGCCTGCTGGCTGACATGTTTTTAGACAGTATTTTTAGTGTAGGGTGGCATCCCAATTTGCCATGCTTTGGTTTGCATTTTGGGAGAGGTCTTAGAGCGTGCAAATTAGATGACTTCTGGAGGAAACTACGTCAGACAACACAGCTCAGCTGCAGCTGGTGTTCAGTCACAAAACCAGGCTGTAACTAATCTGGCAAGAACGCTCTGAAAGCCAAGGTGTGTGTGTCGGATCCTAAGCACCAACTGATTTGTTTTACAGATTGGCTCCGGTTATCTTATCCCTGTGTCAGCTCTTGGTGTGTCTCAGAAGGACTAGTTCAACATGGAACACCACAGCAGTGTGGCCTCTGAGGCTGTGAGAAAAGGCAATAGTAAATGGCATTTCATGATACTGTTTCAGCAAGTGAAAAACTAAACAAACAAACGCATCTGCATCTGTCTGTGCTTCGTTTTTTTCTACCCTTTTCCATTGAAATGTAGGGCATCTGTGGGCTTTTTTAGTTTATTTTCGAAATTTGGGACAATGTATATTTGTAAAACGTGAAAATCAGGAAAATACAACTGTGCACATTTCGAAGATAATACACCTTCCTAATCCACTGAATTTCCTGGGCTTTGATTCCACTAAACTGAAACAAAACCCTCATTATTTAGTGTTAAATGTATTGATTTGTAAAAAACGCAAGATCTTTTAAAAATAAAAGTTGAGAAACTTAATAAAGGGCCTTCCCTGGCAAACACAGATTCTTATCCTTTCATTAAGAAATGAGCATTTGAGGTGAAATTTATAAATCCAATAGTATACCTTTTTTCTTTAACTTGGTGGAGGAGATAAAGCAATGAATGTTCAGCTGATTTGAACATGATTAAATAAAGGTTATATGACTTATCATTTTGAAGGATGAAATCTGCAGTAGTTCAGTTTTACACTTAACTTTCGTTAGGTTTGTGAAGATTTTTGTGTCATCATTGATAGTTTAATGTTTCCAAGATACTTTCCAGTAACAAATAAAAAGCAAATCTTGATTTCATAATGTGTTCTTCTAAACACACCTTAGTTGCTGAACTTTCCACTTTGCAAAGCTGTATTTCATCAATTATGAGAAATGAGTGTTCTCTGTGCCTGTACTGTTATCTCTGTGCTGGAAGGGAGTTAATGTAAAGCAGTGCTTGGTTGTGTAGCTGTATAGCTTTTACATTGAGACGATGCAAAAAGTGGTAAATCCCAGTACTATTGCAATATTATCACCTTCTTGGACTTCTGCTGTGCCTCTGTTGCTTCTCATTTCTGGGTAATGTGTGCTTCCCCTCAGAAGGACAAGGGAAACTGGAGGTGGATGTGCTGACCAAACTTAATGATGTTCCTCTCTGTCCCCTGTGGAATATCAAAGCCAGGTTGCAGTGTGTAGGCTGAACACCTGTTATATGTGTTATTAAGTGAGCTCCTCAAAAAAGAGTGTTTTATTTGGGGATTGTCCCTGGGGATCCCAGTTAAGTGGCAGAGGAATAAATTCTCTACTCCACAGCATACAGCACAGCCAGATATTTCCCAAGGCCAGTAACTCCAACTTGGCCGATGAAAAGAGAGGCTCTCCCACTTCTGCCTTAAACCTCTTCTGTCCTCACATCCAAGAGATGATACAGTACCATAATGATGGTGCTGCAGTGCTCCCCCCCTGCCTCTGTGTTTGCATAATGGAAGAGTCAGCTGGGACTGATAATGTGGACTCTAATCATGGCTGGGAAACACTTTGAAGCAAGGGATAGTTAGGTTTTAAAATAGCTTTCATGGGTCTGTTGTGAACACTCATTTTAGTGTACTGTTCCTGTGTTTCTGCTCTTTGCAACCAATACACTGTGCGCAGTACAAATCATTACTTTGGAGGGAGAAATAGCATCCTTTATGACAGACAAAAAGAGAGCTCTAAAGGGAAGTCTGAGTAGCTCGAGGGGTTTTATATGGGTGTGAAACATCCGTGCTGGTTTGTACTAACATTCATAAAGAACTGCATTTGAACATAGATGATGCCATGCTTTGAAATCACGTGAAAGTCTGAGCCTTGAATGAAACATCTTTGAACAATCAGAAAACCACAACGATCGTGTAGTATCTCAGCATGTCTTTCTTACTGGCAAGTCGGATCTTTATTGCGCTAGAAAACTAAATACAGTGTGCAGGTCTGTATAAACAGAAACAACAATGTTTATGTCATAATATTTGCCTTTCAAAGATGGAAAAAAGCAGCTACTTCACCCTAGTTTCAAAGAGAGAAAGAATTTCCTTAAACCTGCTCTTGAATTTATTTTTAAAGAAGTAGAGATTTAAACAACAGCATAAAAGGCCCCCACAGTTCCTTCTTTTTTCTTGTTTATTTGTAATACTCACCTTGACGGAGCTTGTGGGTGCATTTAAATAAGGCTGCAAAACTAAATTTCAGAGTCACAGAGTGCTTTAATCTTAAATGAGGGTTTATACCCCCTTTCCTCACCCCTGTAATCTCCATTTGAGAACACCTTCTAAAGTAATAAGCCCTGCAGCTAAATCCCCAGTAAAGGAGAGGCTTATCAAACTGGGTGATTGGAGGGGCTGTGACTGATGAAAGCAGCTGGGGCTATGCTGTGAATGGAGCAGAGCTGTGCTCTGTCAAGTGTGGAGTTTTGCTGCCTTTTTGCCCTGTTCTGGTTAAAGTTGTTACCTCCTAATGGGCCTTTGAGCATGTGCTTCCAGTTTCAGAACTGACTGCTAGGGTGGTTTGTGTAAAGTTCTGCAGTACCATGGTCATACCATGGCAGATGCCACGTCATAATTTCATTTTAATTGTATACATTTTGATACAGTTCTGATATTCATTCTGCTCCACTACTCCCTGCCTGTAATTAATCTGTGGAATCCTGTGTGCTGTTTTCAGTGCAGTCTTAGTTCAGTGATTTAATTTATTTGTTGTAACATCCTATGTGATGGCTATTTGCTGTATCCTTGGTGTAAAGAACGAACTTGTTGGGACGGAGTTGCATCTGGTTTTAAGGTTCTTTGCTGTATATTATGCTCTAAATTAGCTGCACTTATAGCTGGAATATTCATGCTCATGTCTTAGTCTCATTGAGGAGATAGATAGATAGATAGATAGATAGATAGATAGATAGATAGATAGATAGATAGATAGATAGATAGATCTGGATCTATAGATACCAGTTTTCTTGAGTGGAAAAAGTTGTATACATTTCCATTTCTCTAAAAGCAGTCAGTGTAAGAGCTCATCCAAAGTTAGGGGTTTTTTTTTATTCTCTGAATTATCCAGCATACAAGAGTTTCTGCCTCTAAATAAAAAAGAAAACACTTTTCTTTGAGACCCAGTGTTTACTGCACCAAGTCACTCAACAGCCACAGAGTAACCAAAGTGACACTCTTTGACTTCTTTTTGAGGATCAGACCCAACAGATTTTTTGGGCGAAGGCTGCAGCATTTGTAGTGCACACCATCACTAGCTGTACTGCATTTACTTTTAATTTTACAAAGTATTTAGGTACCTTTTTCGAGGTATTTAGCAGACAATACTTTGCGAAGCAAACTTTGAACAACTGACATTTTCAGTGTAAGTGAAACAGACCAGTCTCTTTGCGTCCTGTGAACAATCTGCATCTCTCAACTTTTTCTGGAATGAGCTTTACAGTATGGAAATGACACTTGTTAGAAGGAGCTGGCCACTTGGCCTCGTACGACCTGCTTTGCATCCTGTATTAGTGCAAGTGTTACCAAAGTAAATTTGACTCTGGAAATAATAAGTACAGAACATCAAAACAGTGTAATTGCGTGAAAATACATGAAAATTGTATAACTTTGAGATGCTTTTGAACAGCACATATTTGCAAACATCTCTAAGGTAAGTTTTAGTTGTAGTTCAGGTGTTTTGCAGGGTTTTTTAATGGGTGGTTAGTTGGTTTTGATTGTTTATCCTTGCTGAAAAACTTTTTTTTCCTCAGCTACTTTCACTGTTGCCTCACTAATATTTTGCTGCTTTTGATTTTTTTTCTAGGGCGCCAATGCCTCAGCTTTGGAGAAAGAGATTGGTCCGGAACAATTCCCAGTCAATGAGCACTATTTTGGTTTGGTTAATGTGAGTTTCAGACCATAACTTACTGCTTTGAAAGGACAGGAAGGGGTTGGTTAAACTGCAAGACTGGGATAAGTGAATACTTAAAATTCTAAAAGATATAATCACTGAATATTCACACTATTGAAATGTGTTGCAGTATTTAGTGTATTTGTTGAAATATGCTACTAAATTATTGAAATGGCCTCTCTATTGAATACTTTCATTTTATTAGTTGTAGGGTAATTTTTACACACTTTCACGTTATTAAAATGTGTAAGTCTTCAAGAAGGCTATTTAAAATATGTAATTTGTTCATAATATGCCAATAAAGTAAAATAAATACATTTTAAAAAATCTTGTGAAAGACTGTGATGCTGTGTAGTATTTATATCTGCTATTTATATTAAGATTAAAAAAATACAGCCCAAAGAGGAAAGCAGAAAAAAAATATATTGGATTGTTTAAATCAATAATTAGTTTTAAGGAATGATTTAAACTTTAATTTCTGATATTACTGATGAAAAGTACATCTTGTTAGAAATTGCATTATACTGACATGAAATATTAAATTATTCTCTTTACTGGGCTTCAGAAACTACATGCTTGAAGCAGGTTGATTTAACAAGAGCTATTGTCTTGCTTTTCTTAATGAAACTGATTATTTAAATGTTGTCCTGGCAGTGTAACGTGTCTCTGCCTCCAGGTGCTTAGCACTGACCTGGTTCGAGAGTCTGCAATCTGAGCATGCACTGTGCAGTCAGTAAGCACTGACTTCCATGCATCCCAAAACACCATCACTTAAATTCTAGTGATTTCTTTTGCTTTCTCATGGAAGCTGCAATAGCCTCCAAGTGCCACGTTATTTCTCTGGAAGAGGCAATGCAGCAGTTTCACTGTTAATACTGTCAGTTCTGCACCTGAGCTTAGGCTTTCCATTTTTCCAATGACAGGTTTTCTCAAATCTGTTACTCTGTTGACAGACAAACTGTTGTCCTGATTTCTTGTCCAAGTCCAGAGAGGATTTAAGACTTTTTTACTTAGGTGTAATTGTATTGTACACCTAATCTTGAAGTTTTACATAGTTTGTACCCTTAAGAGAAGGTTCAATAAAGGACAATCTTCTTAATATGTCATAAAGATCAACAAATTCTGGCTTTTTGTACTCAAGAGGGAGTAGAAATTTGAGGGGATATCTGTCATTGCCCTCAACCATACACATAAGAGACAGGCAGCTACAATATATCACAAAGCTTTTAATTTTCTGTCTGCTACAGGAGTTTTGCTTGTTTTAGCTTCAAACAATAAAATTTTATGGACTAAAATTCTTTGAATTGTAACAAATAATAAAATGGGATCTCATTACCTTTATGGCACACTGGTGGTGGTTTTCAGGTACAGGCTGAGGAAATTTGGTGATGTTGATGCCCGAATGGTTTTCAGATCTGTTCTGCAGGTTGTGTTTACTAACACAGCACATATGCACCATAAGTGTGTAATAAACTTGCAGCATGGAAATCTGCCAGGAAAACTGAAAGTAACAAACTGTGGCCAATGACTAGAAAGAATGACAGAGATAATGATAATGAAAAGAAATACTAGATAATTAGATAATATATTATCTTAGAGAAGTGATAGAAATCACAATTTGGCCTTCATTGATTTCTCTAATTTTTTTGTAGCAATTACAAGAAGTTAATCTCCTAGAGGTTCATTAACATTTACTGCATGGTTTTTGTAATTTGTTTATTGATTTCATTTGTCCTAACTTTCTCCAGAATAATGGGAAAAAGAGAAATAATGTGGAAGTCAGTAGCTTTCTTTTAACTGTGTGATAGGGGGCCACTTGAGGTGTCTGGAATACAGAAAAGCATTTTAGATAAAGATGACAATCCTGAAATAGAGATCTGTCAATTTATCCAGAGGTAGTGTGAAAGAAGACGAGGCAAAAGCACTGGCTTACCTCTTTTCCAGCTTTGTGGTAGAATCTAGGGATTGTTCAGAGGATGTGCTGAAAGAGCAATTGGAGAGGTGAAAGACCGAAGAAAGGGCAATTATGGGAAACATATGGAAGACCAGATGGTTGGTGAGAATGGAAAACTCAGCTTAGACTTGAAGGGACAATATCATTCACTAAGTCAGCAGGAAATACCTAAGATATGTGGTAAGATGAAAGCATGAGGAGTTTGATGTCCCATGCATATGGACAACCAGGAACATCAAGTCTGCTTATCACTCCTCTCACTCTTCAGTGCAGTAATGCAAACTTCAAATCTATGTGCTTCACAAGTTAAATCAATCCTTTTATCCAGTGAGGGTGAAATAAGATTTTTAATCTCAGAGAGCTGCTTTGGGAACTCTTCAGCAGTTTACCAGATTTCTAGAGCAGAAGGTTTGGTGATTCAGTCTCTTGCAGTAGATCTGTGTGTTTTGGAGAAATCTCATTCACTGGAGTGGCCCATTGCAACAACAAAAAGGTGTTAGAGCTGCCAGTGCATCAGAGCTGGGAGGAACCCTAGGGCTGCTCAAAGACAGTGTTCCAAACAGATCTGAGGTCTTGTAAATCTCTTTGTTGAATGGGGCTCAGCAACCACATTTCTTCCCAGTTGTATGTGCACCAGAAGAGTGAGCTGTAAGACTGTAACTGTTGATGGGTGTGCAGTGTTTTTGTTGCACAGTGTTTTTGTTTTGCCTACTGTCTCATTTTTTCCACAACGGTTTGGGTGTTGTAACTTTGCTTTCAGAATTTAAAAGAAAAGAAAGAAAAGGGATGTGTGTGTAAAACATAGCAAATGCAGCAGTTTTGTGAAAGGAAACACTGATTTCTCAGAATTTAGAGCAGAAGTACAGTATGAACTGATAAAAAGAAAAAAAATGTGGACTTTTCTTTACATCTCTTAGTCATGCACCAGTGTAAGATGGTCCCAACGAGGGCTTTCCTGTATTTTCTACTGCTGTTGTGAGGCAGGCTGGCCAAGCATGGGGTTCCACAGAGCAGGGCTGGCACTCCCAGGGGTTGTGGCTCTGGGGCAGTGCTGGCTGAGGGGGGAGGAGGAGAAGGTGGCTCTTGGCAGCACAGCCCAGTGCTGGAGAGCCAGGATTAGAAAGCAGAGTATAGGTGTTGAGTGGGTGCTGGGAGCGTGGGGAGACTGGAGCAAGGGGTTGGGTGTTTCTCTAAAGATGGGAACTCAAGTAATAATGGTGCTAAGACCAGCATGTTCATTTGTCAAATGGAGTATTTGCATAGTCTAGAAACCTCCCAACCGTTTCCCACTTGCTGTTTAGTACAGGTGCCATTTAAATTTTTTTTTAATGATTGGAAGCATTTATTTGAAAAATATTTTGAGTTTGGAAGTGATAAAGACTAATGCTTTAGAGATTAAAACAAATGTGAACTAATTAAATTTTCTTCAGGAGTTTGCTTTCAAGCATTCTTCTATGGCCTGCTGTGTTTCTGAATCTGGTTGGAGAAAGCCTTTTATGAACTTAATCTGGTTGCTTTTATTTCATACTCAGAGCCATGTAGGTTAACATACATTCCTGTTAAATTAATCTGAATTTTGTTCAGTGTTCTGGGTCTTCATATTTTGTTCCTCTCTCACCTCATCGTTGCCATTCTAATTAATTTGTTATCAGACTGCTCCTTTTTAAAATTAGAATCTTATGAAAATTCTAATTTGCTTGCTTTTGATCTTTTCACACTTGCTGGAGAAATTTTAGCAGTTTTCCAATTTGATTAAATTTTAAGAACTTTCTAACTTGCTTTAATGTAGTTCTCTTTTTATGGCTATTTCTAATTATAAACTCATAAATAGCTTATAATATTAAATGTTTTGACAGAAGCTACTGTGTGATTTCATCAGCTTCCTTTAAGGTAAAAAGCCCCAGTTTTCCTCTTAAGTTCATTGACTTATTTGCAGATTTGGACCACAAAGAAGCTAATATAAGAATTTTCCTAACTTAAAAAAAGAAAAATAATGGATGTTAAATTCATCACTTTTTAATATGGATACCTTAATGACATTTTAGTATTTTTTAAAATATGCTTCTTACTTACTCTTTGAGTATGTCTTGGTTATTTAGAAAGTAGTTCTTCGTATTTCATTAGTTTAAAATAGAGGAAAGTAATTAATGTTTAAGTTTTGTAATTAAATTGCATGTTGCTCTTGTTTGTCTTAATTGGGAGAGAGCAAAAAGTAGTTACTTCCCTGTTATTCCTAAGGTCTGAAAGCTTTTAGTTCTTTTTCTCTGTTGAAGGAACGTGCTCTTAAGATATCTCTAAAGGCAGTCTTTGCTCTGTGAGTCTCCCCATCGCAATGGTCAAGTCTCAGAATTTGCTATCTCTGTGTGCTGCTGTGTCTGTGTAACATAAATCTGAACGTTATTTCCACGTTTTGCAGGATGTGTGTAGCAGGTACAGGCTTCAATTTGCAGGTTGGGTGGCTGCAGTGAAAGATTGGATTACCTCCTGAGAGCCTTGTAAAGATTTTTCCCGCACTTTCAGTGTTGGATAATAGGTTTCACTGGAGGAGGGCAGCATAAAATTAGAATGGCAGCATAAAATTAGGCAGGCTTTATCCACTGGTGGCTCACAATGCCTGCACAGGTGTGGGGGGGGATGTTTGCAGTGCTGGGGTGAGCTGCAGACAGTGCCAGTGACCTCGGGTGCCTGAAGGAGTCTGAGGAAGGGGGACATCTGGAGTGTCCCACCTGGGGTGTCCTGGTACAAAGTGGATTATGGATGCTTTTCTTGCTGATTCTGCTTTCCTCTTTCAGTCCAGTGGCTTGTCTCCTTCAAAGTGTTGCACATCCCAGCTGTGTTCCCTCTTCCCTGCAGTCTTGATTTCAAGCTACCAAGTGCCATAGCTCTGAATCCTAAGCAGGCCGTGTCACATTGGCATTCAGGAGTTTCCTTGAACAAATCTTGTCACCCTGGAATGAGAACTGAAAATGTAGGAGCAGGTTAAAGTAGTTATTTCAGACTTTGATGACAGCTATTAAGATTTGGAGAATATAATTCCTGAAGTGTGTGAGACGCTCTCCATTTTCAGCTGAATTTCTTCACAGTTCAAGGTCACGCTGTGCATGTTCGTTGCTGTTGTGACTGATGTGTGGTAGACAGATATTTTTACCTGAGCATATTTTGGGAGTTGTGACATTGGGGGTATTTTTTAAACATTTTGACCCAAATAGATGTAAAATATTACCAATAAGTTAAATTTTAAGTGAGACAAAATTGAATAGTATTGTCCAAATTAACCTGTATTTTTCATGCATTTACATGCAGTGTACTTGGTAGTCCTTTGTGCAACATTAAAGCGTTTTTCTGCCTTGAAGTCAAGAAGAAATGACTTGCAGAAAGTTGGCCCCTGCTTATGCATTCTCTTATACCTCAGAATTAATGTTACCTCTCTACAGCAATACAATGCAAGCTCACAGATCTCTCTCTTATTTTGTAGTTTGGGAATACGTGCTACTGCAATTCCGTTCTCCAGGCACTTTATTTTTGTCGACCATTTCGGGACAAAGTCTTAGCATACAAGAGTCAGCCAAGGAAAAAAGAGAATCTCCTTACATGCTTAGCTGATCTCTTCCACAGTATAGCCACCCAGAAGAAAAAAGTTGGAGTGATACCTCCCAAGAAATTCATAACAAGATTACGGAAAGAAAACGGTAACATTTTTTCCTTTTTCTTGTGTAGTAATTATAGCAGTTATGATTTAATTCTGAAGCTGACATAGTGGAATACCTCTATATTTGTGCTCTGTTGAGTACCTGTATAGAAAGTGCTCTTGGTGCTGTAGTATAACACGAGGTGGCCCCAGGATAAGGGTGTAACCCTGGAGCAGGTTTGAGAGAGAATCCTTGTCTCTCTCTCTTCATACAGAGCTAAAGTGTATTGTCATATTGTCACTGGCTGCTTGTGAAATTGCTTGCTAATTGTGTTTCTCCGGGAGTTTAATATTTGTAATCAAAATTCACTGCAAAAGCTTTCTTCTTTGTTTTAAAGGTATTTTTTGAATGGGGGGATCAGTCTCCCAAACTGAGTCTGTGGTAAGACTTGCCCTTAAGAATCTAGATTAAAACCTTTTAAAATTGATGTAGAATTTATGCAATATGTAACTTGGCCTACTTTTAAAACCACTAAGTAGTTTTGGCAAATTGCTTTTTAAATGTCATCGTTATCCTAAATTTCAAGAGATTTCTAGGGATTTTTCACGTCTTGTTTCTTATCTGCAGGGTGAATTGATCAAAATGTTTTAGAAAATTATTTGATGTTAAAATATAAATGAAGCCTTGTAATCTGCTGCTCAATTTGGATGCATTTTTATAAAAATACAACTTTTTTTTTTCCCTTAAGAAGTAATTACTGTATTTAAATAAACTGTATGAGGTACCATGCTTAACACTGCTGCAATAGATATGTTCATACTGTTGCAATCTTTCCAAGACTATGAATACAGACTGAAAAAGCATTTAAATGGTATGATGACTATCTGGAGTAAAAACAAGAAATAAAATATTATGATGACATTCCTAGCTTGACATGGCTCTTCCAGCAGATGCACTCCATGAGCTGTAATGATATTGCTAAAAAACAGCTCTTGGGTGCTGTACAATCACTTGCCTGTGCAGAGTGCCAGTGCAGAGTAGAAAACTCATTCCCTTCTTTGGCACATATACTCGAGTAAGGGTGCTTGTGTTTGACACATTTACAGAAACAGTTTGTTGTAACAAACGCAGAGAATCATTCAGATGGAAAGCAGAAAGCAAACCACAGGAGCCATTAAGTTCATCACAGAAAGTGTTCTTTGTAATGTGTAATTATGTCGTGCCACTAAAATTCTACGCAGAGCAAGGCAACTGAAAAACTTTCAGTAGAGAAGTCAGATGTGGAAGTTCAACCCTTGTCTTTTTGGGTCTCTTTCAATGATGATGGTCTCACCTTTTGTACAAATAAATAGCTACATTCAGGCTGCAATTACGTGGTTGTCATAGATGCTATTAAGTGCTTATTGTAAAGGTATATAATTTTGAGCTTTTTAGTTTAAGAACCAGGTGGGTGTCTTCTGGACACCCATCTAGAGTCTCTTTAGTCAGTATCCAGCTATACCAGGGTGATAACTGAGGACACAGTCTTAGTGTATTCCAGACTGCAAGGCTGCTGCTCCATCTTTATTTGCAATGTCTGAATACAACATGTGTATGTCATGCATCTCTGAACTGGAGAGGAGCTTTTCACAAGGGCATGTAGTGACAGGACAAGGGGGAATGGCTTTAAACTGACAGAGGGCAGGTTTCGATTGGATATAAGGAAGAAATTCTCAATGTGTGATGGGGGTGAGGCCCTGGAACAGGTTGCCCAGAGAAGCTGTGGATGCTTCATCCCTGGAAGTGTCCAAAGCCAGGTTGGATGGGCTTTGAGCGACTTGGTCTTGTTGAAAGGTGTCCTTGTCCAGAGCAGGGGAGTTGGAACTCCATGATCTTTAAGATCCCTTCTAACCCAAGCAATTCTATGTTTCTGTATTAAAGACCTTAAAGTTTAATTGCCTGGGAAGCAGCTGCTGGCTTGAAGTCAGCTGGAGGTGTACTGTTACATTTGCATAAAGTTCTTCTAATTGTAAAATGAATGATCAATAGCTTTCACTTTGCTGTGGTTAATGCTTATTACTGACTGGGCACATACCCCTCACAGGCCTGTGATACTACACTGTGAAGAACCTCTGAAGTCTTTAACCTCAAGAGACCTGTAGCTCTTGTTCTGCCTTGATCTACTTGATTAAATAAAGACCTTGCAATTGGCTAGATTAACTCACTCGTCTCAGACATAGTGTGGTAGTTCATTAAATAAACTACATGGTTCATACTCTTGCCTGACCTACTGCACGACTTAACCTCTGCAAATGACCTAGATGAGCATCAGGGTTTCCCTGCTTAGCTAATAACCCTGGACCTTTTTTTTTCTATTTGAAGTTTATTCCTGGATGCCATCAGGGGAAAGACTCTAAAGCTTCCCTGGAGTCCCTGCATGTATTTCAAAACTTGAACTTCACTGAGTATCTTTTTCATTCATCTATCCACTCCTGTACACTGAAGACCTGTCTCTTAGAACATTCTTGGAAAGCCAGCAAAGTGATAAATTGCACATTAAAAGACTTGTATGATATTAGCTGGGGATATAGAATGCTTTTTAGACAGGTAAATTTCCTCTTAGCAGTTCCTGGTCAGAGAGAAGAGATGTAACTATTACTAAATTGGTGTTATCCAAGACATTGACCTAAGCTTGGCAGAGATAGCATAGCCCCTGTAGGAGATGCAGTGGCATCTGGAGGCTGGGCAGGATGAGCAATACCCGTTCAGGTGGCACTCCACATACACACCTGTGTTTAGGCCATTGGACTGTGCCCTGCCTTTCTTGCAGTGTGGTTCAGTTTTTTGGGAATTCCAATCAGCTGAGTGATTTCTGTCAGTGAAAGCTGACTTGCTGTCCCCTCTTCCCATCCCTTATTTTTTTGGTTTAGTTTATCAAGCAGGCATTTTGGGTTGGTGCTGTATTGCCGTGAATGATTCCAGATGTGAAATAAAGGACTGGCTTTGAAATATGACTCTCTTAAAAACCTTTCTGTAGTGCAGCACTAACTGATCCATTAGTAAACCTCCTGTTTTATCTGGCAGAACTCTTTGATAACTACATGCAGCAGGATGCACACGAGTTCCTCAACTATCTCTTAAATACAATCGCGGACATCTTGCAAGAGGAGAGAAAGCAGGAGAAGCACAACGGGCGCCTGCCTAATGGCAACGTGGACAGCGAGAACAGCAGCCCGCCAGACCCCACCTGGGTGCACGAAATCTTTCAGGGAACATTAACTAATGAAACCAGATGTCTTACCTGTGAAACTGTAAGTTCTCATGTGCTTTGTAAACGCGGAGTCGGCCGTGTTTCAGAAGCGCACGCTTCGCGGTTCCTTTATCCCAGCACACCAAGAGATTTAGATTAGTTTCTTTCTTTAGTAATCTTTACATTTGTGTGAGTATTTCTGGCTTTTCTTTGGTAGAACGTTCCAGCAGCTGGTGCATGAATTGTAGGAAGAGACATCAGTATTAGGAAAATGCCCAATTGGATTTTTTTGTCAGTGTGATCATAATCACCTTCAAAATTTAGATCAGAAAATTCTAAAGTGGTGTATTTTTAAACAAAATAAAGTCTATGATTTGAGGGTATGAGGTTCTTCTCAAATTTGATGTCTTAATAACTTAATGTCATGCTTAGTGATATATCTCATAAATAAGTATAATGAATCAGTTTCCATGGATTCCTAATTTTTAAGTTTAAAGCCACTGAAATCAAGATAGTAATGGTTAGCTCTTGGCACTCTGATAATAGACTGAGAGTCTCAAAAAACATACCTTCACCTTCCTGACAAGTAATCCTTTCCTAAATGTCTGTCTGTAGGAATTCTTCTAATACTACACTCCAAGAAATAAACTCTTTCTCTGGGTGTGCTATACTAAAATATTTTTTGAGAAGTTCTACAATAAGAGAATATATTGCATAAAAACTTAAAATTGGATTTTACCAGCTTGAGAAAGAGTAAAAGCAGCACAATTTGAAAATTGCAGTAATTCTGTCATGATCTATTCCTTTGAGATTGTAAAAAAGCTAAATGACTGATTTTTGTATAATTCTTCATACCAATTTTCTTTAACTTAATTAGGTAATGCTGATGTATCAGCATGACGTTGGAAAGGAGGAATTAAGCAAATCTGTATATTTCTCATGTAATTTTCTCAGTCTTCTAGAAATACCCACCTCTTTTATTTCAAAGAAAAGAGCTTCATAATGTCATGTATAATGTAATTGCAGACTGTGAGTAATTTAGGTGCTGATTCCACACCACCATATTTTTTTTCTGGCAGATTTCCCCTCCCTGATAAGTATTTCTTGGCAACTGTCAATTGTTTCTCTTCTAGTTCTTGAGCTTTTTTTTTTTTTTTTCTTGAAACATGAGTTAAGCCTAAGTCTTTTGACACAACTGGCATCATTACCTTTCCTCACTGTGGCATGATGAATTACTGCTGTCAGGATTTTGATCCAGGTACCGTCTTTCATGCAATTTTAAAGCACTGATATGCTCTTTGCCAGCATATTTTATTAGTTATCAGGCCTGTCACAATTTTGAGAATTCTACTAACACTGCTCAGGTTTGTTTTTGTTTTTCTATTAGCTGTAGCTGATAGAAATATTCAGCTATTGCTGAACAAGATAATAATCAAAGTAATCTGGAAACTCTTTTCAGTTTCTCTTTTTAGTATATCAGCTTGTGTCTAAAACACAGTGACCTGAAAGTGAGCACTTAGAAACACATTTGGACACATTAAATGAGTAATATTACTGTGAACAGTGTCTTATTTTCAAAAATACTGAGTATATATGATTGTTTTGATGTTTATTAGAAGCTGTTGGCGTTTAGATTCTTTCTGTGTTTAGAAATATAAATTAAAATGTTAGGAGTTCTTGGAAATAGCTCATGTACAAGATTACAAGCAATACTGGATTAATTACTGCTTCTTCATGACAAGACAATAGCCCTAGTATATTTTTAATTTAAATTGGAAATTTATTGTATATTTAATATAAAGCATAACATATATCTTTGCTCAAAGTGACAGTCATTATCTTCTAATTGGAAAAATCTCTTCAATGTTCCTAAAACGAGCAAAATTTTATTCTAAAAGTGATAAATTGCACATTAAAAGACTTGTATGATATTAGCTGGGGATACAGAATGCTTTTTAGACAGTTGTCCTGGCTCTGGAAAAGAGCATTTTTCCAGATGCACTGTTTCATTAGCCCATCTTAAAGATAAAAATTGAACTGGCTAAAGATGTAGCCTCAGTTTAAGTATGGGCAGTGGAGTATAAGGAACATAGATATGATTCTTTAACAAAGATTTGTGTTGTGAATCAAGCCACTTTTTAAAATGAATGTGTTAGAAAAGGATTGTTAGTTGTCTTTACATGTTTTTAACGTGATTTCTCTTTATGATGCTTTCACCCTTCTTTGATAGAGGCAGAATGATGAAGTGAATGTAAATTTTGTGGCTAATTTGTAGAAATGATCTAGAAGTTAGTTGGTTTTACAGATTTCTCTCATAGTTTAAGAAAGCATAACAGCAAAGCAGGAAGTATTGTAATTGGCTTCATTAAGATTAAATTTCAAACAGCTAAATATGGCCAGTATTTTACAGAGAAATAGAGGAATTGTCAAAACCACAGTCTCATTCTCCAGGTGATGGTCTTGCTCGTGGGTTCAAATGACTCCACAAGGCATAAAAATTCTTTGTCTCAATTCTGCTTTGGCCTGAGAGAAGGCAGTAAGGAAAATCCCAGTGTTCTCTCTCGTATGCGTACTCCAGAGCCTTCAGCAGTGCCCGATTTTCATTTCTCTTTTTTTTTTTTAACCCAAGATAAATCACACACTTTGTTTCAGCTTCTTTTAAAGCTACTTTCCGTTTCAGCACACATGGCAGTCTCTAGCTGCAAGAGCTCTTTTGCCAGTGAGCAGATTCACATTGCCAGTGAAATTCCCAGCTGTAAGAAATAATGATTGTGTGAGTGTCAGCCTTCTGAGCTTTGTGTTCTGTGCAGCTTTGGTCATCAGAGCACAGCTGAGCTGTACAGCGTGGGTGCAGATGATGTCCTTGACGTGAGAACAGCACACCATCCTCTTCAGCCAGAGCACTGGAACATCCAAATGCCTCACTACTACTCAGATGTTCCTGTTAGGAGCACTCAGACAGCTTTTTGAACACATCAGGGCTCAATTCTGCAAGTGATGAGGTTTTTTGATCATGCCCATCTTTTTTCATTCTATAGATGATTGAAATATATACCATTGCTGACTGTAGTCTAAAAAGCTTAGTGCTGTTTATTTGAAACAGAACCTTTACAAAAGGGGGGGTGCTTGTAACACTCCAGAGTGGCTTTTAATTTTTTTTTTTTTTATTAAAATGGTATGAGTTCATGTTAGAAAAAATCTGTTCAAATACTAAGGATCAACGCATCTTAAAAATTAGGAATAGCTATTTATGAATCACCAACATAAAGAGAAAAAAATCCACTTGGCTATTCTTGCCATAAAGCCTTTAATGGTTCCTCAGGATCCTAAGTGCAGAAGGCTGGCTAACCTGAGTGAGGTGTTTTAAGGCCATATTATCACAGAGAATGGAAATTCTCCTTTTGTGAGCTTCTGTTTTCAGCACCCATCTCCTTTTAACCAAGTAGGACACATCCCTTCCCTCCTCTCCATATCCCCTCTGACCTTACAGCTTCTGTGTGGGATAAAGCTGCCTGTGAAATCTGTATTGTTTCGTGTAATTTTCTTTGATTAGACCAAAAGAGGAAGAATTATCTCATTGCATGTCTGAATAACACTGATCACATGGTCCCTAATTCCAGCTGTCCTAGCTGAAGACTGCAGCAGCAGAGTATTTTCTAGAACTGATTTTTTTTTCTTTCTGAGCCATTCTTAATCCCCAGTTACGATGATTTCCACCAGAGTCATTAGTGTTATAAACGCAGATCTGATAATTCCAAGAGTGATTTGCCAGGGGGTATTTTGAAGAATTGTCTACACAACTAAACCATAACACAATCCCTGAATACAGGAAATGTGCAGCACACTGAAGATGCAGGTGGCTTTTTTCCGCCCACTCTAAATATTTTGGAAGTTTTCCATGTGTGTTCTGTGATCTCTCTAAAAGTGTGAACATTACACTTGAGCATCTGAATATTGCAGTACAAATTATGTGTACTGACATAGTGGCATTTTTTGACATGCACACTTGATTCTTGGAAAGTCTAGGAACCTGTCCTCTCACAGGTATTAACAGAAGCTTCCAAATTAATTTCATGCATGTTTGGATTTGCCCTGTGCTATTAATTCTCAAATATGCTTGTCTTGACCATTTGCTTTTTTTCTTTTTTTCTCCATGTACACTGCCCTTAGGAGCTGTGTGTTTCTTATCTCTTGATTATCAGAGAACAACTTTCCACTTCTTTTTTTTTTTTTATTCTGAGTTGAAAAGGGAACATAAATTTCCTTTGTTTAAAAGACAAACTTACATTATTTCCCTGCAGCCATTTCACTTTTCCTGCATTCAGTCAAGAAACTGCAGCCAGGTATCTTCTCTAAAAGCATTTACTTCTGTATCTAGGCAGAGGACATTCTCAGGAGTGACATTGAGTATCTTTAGATACAGAAAGGACACACTAGCAGGCAGAAGTTAAGGTTGCACATTACTGGTTTTTAAAACTTCAGTAGTTGGTTTTCAGGGCAGCTGTGGATTTTGTCATCATTTGTCAGGATTTGTGGTGGAATTCATTTTCTGCTTCTAGAATATTTTGGTCTACTTTCTTGTTACTCTTACATTTTTTGTGAGAATTGGCTACAATTCTGCCTCTATCAGACCAAGCCCCAGGCTCTCATTTGCCAAATTTACTGTCTGCTGTTCCTTTAAGAGTATGGGTCCAGCCAGGAAGAGGCTTCAAAATATTCATGCTGTTTATTAGGTTCACTATGATGTGCAAATACATAACTTTCAGTTCAGGGGAGTCAGAGACGAACAGAAGTGAGAGCACTAAGCAGAGGAATCACAGTGATTCTGTTCTTTTGTACAATCTGAGGTGTAGAAGAAACCTGGCATTAATACAGGTGATCTGAAATCACAGCATAATGACAACTGGCATTATATACACCCAGAGATTCATACATACTTCACCGTTCCTGAAAAAATCAGAACTACACCAAACCTCTGAAATAGAAAGGCCACTTGCAAAAATTTTTAAAAGTATGTTATAGGATGAAAGATACATTCTGTCAACAGAAAGTGATACTGAAAAACAGAGGTAAATTAGTATCATTTGTTTTAACTATGTTCTCTTGGGTCTTCTTTTCATGCAGGTAAGCAGCAAGGATGAAGACTTCCTAGACCTTTCAGTTGACGTGGAGCAGAACACTTCAATCACTCACTGTTTGAGGTAGGCTAAAAAATCTGAATTTTTGTGATTTGTCTTTACCTATTACCCAGAAAGCAGGAAATAAAACTCAAAGCTGACAGTTCTATCTTGTGTGTGTGTATAAAGTTATGTTGATATTGTATATTTATATGGATATTTCATATAAAAAGCTAGTATTTACACTTTCTTTTTTTACTCAGGGGTTTCAGCAACACAGAAACTCTGTGCAGTGAATACAAGTATTACTGTGAAGAATGTCGCAGTAAGCAGGAAGCACATAAAAGGTACATCACAGGGAAGGAGAAAAAGAACCCATGCACTGAATGAAAGTACTCTGGTATTTCTTTTGTGTGTGTGTGTCAAGGAGAGAACACCCTTTTCCCCTTGATTTTTCTACTCTTCTTCCACTTAAAAGTACCTTGCCTTCATTCCTCTTGCTAGAATTCAATGTGTCTCCTTCTATGAGTAGCAAGAATTCATGTAAAGCATTTTGGGATTCAGATCAATATTTATTTTACAGATGAGAAAATGAATAGTCTTAAGACCAAAAATAAGTTAAAAAGCCAAGTTAAAACAAAGTGTCAGTGACTAATCAAAGATAATTGGCAATGATGACAAGTCATTTTTCGCATGTGACTTTTAAAACTTAGTTTTGTCTTGAAAATAAAATAATTTTTCCAGTTGCTGAAAGAATCAGTGTGATAGCACTTTTTGTAACTGTTGTTGTTAACTGAGTTTCTGATTTCTTAAACGTGTTTGATTAGTTGTGCAAAACTGCTTGACAGTGCTCCTGAAAATCATCAGAAGCTCTGTGGAAGCCTGAAAATCATTGTTTGTTTAAAAACAATTCTTGCCTGCCTAATAATTCTAGTCTTGTTTACACCTTTGAAAAACCTGTCAATTTATGTGCTGTGTGGCTGTTTATTATCTGAAAAAGTGAGGAGGAGTGGGAACTCTGACATGCTCTACTGGTTATACCACTGCTGCTGGTTATTTGGTTAACCAGAGGTTGCACACACAGCTTTTGCATATTTCATCTGCCAAGTCTGTCTTCACACGTTGCCTAAGCTTACTAATTAGTGTCTGGAGAGGTTGTGAATCCAGGCCTGGCCTGTTTTCTGTTGCCTGAGCTCTTTTTCTCTGTGGGAGGCAATGTGATCCCTGACCAATATAAACTGGGTTGACATAAACATGTACTGGAGGCATTTCCGTATTGGCAAAGCACAGCTTTGATTGTTTGTATTTTGGGTTTCGTGTGGGGCATGAGCTCACTTGCACTACTGCCATATTTTTCCTCCATCTCTATAAAACAGTTTATCTGTGATGGGGACTACTCAGCTAGCAAAGATGGTGTACCAAATTTCTTCAGCATTGAAAGAGCTCCTATTATGAAACAGTTACATGATAAGGAGAGGACTTCGTTTTGAAAAGAGAGAAGAAATTATAGCCATAATATAATAGAAATGTAACTCTCCCTAAAAAATAGTTGTTTCTGTCACCTTTCTGCCCTGCTCCAGCTGTTTTCATTCCCTAGTTCCCTTGTGGGCAGGTGAGTTGTCAAGGAATTTGTCCACAGTCCCCTATTGTTTGAAAAAGGGTTGTCTTCTACAAATTTCCTGACATCCTGAAAGTATGGTCTTAATAGACATGTCTGAAACCTGGGCTAAATTGCAGAGACTTTTGAGCTGCCTTTGTGGGCTGAAAGTTTGAAAAATCAGCCCTGTGCTGATCTAAGGCCCTTGGCTGTGCCAGGAAGCAGAGTGCCCTGGCTTGGTTGTTCTGTTAGCGTGGGCAAACTTATTGCCCAGAGGTTTGGAAGTCTGTGTTTGCTGCCAGGCCAGCTGTGGTTGGCTGAGGAGGATTTGTGGGCACTGATGGGAGATCTCTAGACCTCATGCTAGGGAAAGGGGCTATTGAGCCCTCAGTAAAACTAGGTCACTTTCTGGCTTTGAGTGCCGTAGAGCATTGCTGCAACATTTGTACAAAAATTGTTGTGCCAGGGCACAGCCTTATCTTGTTTGCATAGCAGGAGGTGGGTGGATAGCAGTGGGCTGTTTGTGTCCCTTGGACATTGTCAATGAATGGCTTGGAAATGAATGGCTAGGAACTTGGACTAATACTTAGGTGACAAAGTGGTGTAACAAAGCTTGTTTTAAAGAGCTTGTGTGACTTGGCTGGTTTACTGGGAAATTCAGCTGCAGCAGGACCTCAGAAATAGCTCTGTTGCAATACCTGCACTGTATATCAAGTGGGATCTAGGTTTTGCTTTTGGGAACTCTGGGAAGCTGTGGGTAAATATACTTAAAAATTGAATTCTGTGCTATGTGGTCTTTATGTCTAAATTATTATGTGTGTTCATCATGGCTGTTTGAATATACTGTATCTTATTGCTTTAAATACAGTTTCAGTTCTCTCTCTCTTTCAGGTAAAAATCTCCCTTTAGTTTAGCAACACCATATACTTCTAAACAGCTGATTATTTTGGTTTCTTTTAATGCTTGCAAAAGTTTTTAAAGACTTCAGTAAAAAAAGTTTATTATTTGTTGATGCTGACTGAATGTTTTGGATGGATATTGGAAATACTGCTGGTTTTTTGGGTTTGTTCTTTTTTTCAGGATGAAAGTAAAAAAGCTGCCTATGATTCTAGCTCTCCATTTGAAGAGATTTAAGTACATGGATCAGCTGCATCGATACACAAAACTCTCTTATAGAGTAGTTTTTCCTTTAGAGCTTCGTTTATTTAACACCTCAGGAGATGCCACCAATCCTGACAGAATGTATGACCTTGTTGCTGTGGTAGTTCATTGTGGAAGGTAACAACTCTTGTTTTAAGCAAAGGATTTTTTATAAGCATATCTATACTTAAAAGAACAACATAAAGCACCTAGTATCATATAAATCAATAGCATTCAAAGACCTTAAAAAGAAAGCTTCTTTAGGAAAAGAAGTGTTGTGGGGAGAAACTACCAGTCCTGACAGAAATTATGGCCTCGTTGCTTTGACACATCATGGTGAAAAGTGGTAACTGTATTTCACATTACAGATCTTTATGTGAGTTTAACTATGTTTTAAAAAAACCCAACACAAGATACACAATATCATATAATAATATTTAACAACAGTTTCTAAGGAAGTTTTCTTAGGAAGGAAAGCTTTATAGAAAGATTAATTTATAAAGCATTTCCTTTAGGCTGTGGGTTTTTTCTTAAGGCTTGAGCAACATTTTCTGGAATATATCCATATATTATGAGTTTTGTTGATTACTTTGTTTCATTGCTTTCAAAATAAGACCATTAGGTTTGTATTTAATTTTGCTATATTCAACAAATGTTCTCGTGGCTTCAAGGCTTAAAACCAAGTTGTTCTACGAACTGCTTATTGAGTAGATAAAAGCCCCAAAGTTGAAAATTACAGTTTGACATATAGAATCACAGAATAGTTTATGTTGTGAGGTCAAATACTAAAACTCAAAGCAGGGTAACTTTGACATTAGATTAGGTTGCACTGGTCCCAGTTTCAGAACAAGAAATCCTAATTTCACTCTCTCTTTGAGCAGTTTGCTCCACTTATTCAGTGTTCTCGCCGTGACTAAAGAGTAGAGTTAAGATAAATAGATCTCAAATTGGACAATTTTGGAAAATAAACCTTTGTGCCATGGTT
Source organism: Nicator chloris (assembly GCA_013400495.1). NCBI lineage: Eukaryota > Metazoa > Chordata > Aves > Passeriformes > Pycnonotidae > Nicator > Nicator chloris. The sequence goes on along the minus strand of WAAE01011457.1, from coordinate 163,552 downwards.
TTCTGGGACACTCCTGTTCTCCAGGGGAATTCTTTCTGGCCATTCTGACCATTTCTGCCTCCTTCATTGCAGTCATGGGCAGGAGGTGGCCCCTGTTTTCATGGTGTTGGTGATCTGGTACACAGACATCTCCCCCAGGGATGGCAACCTTCCCTCCCTGGTCTGGGCACAAAAGTCATAGGAGTGCTGCCAGCCAGTTAAGGCAGTGCCAGAACTGCTTTAACTCAGTTGTACACTTTCAGTTGTAAGGTTCAGCTGTTTCAGAAATTGTACTATTTCCTTTATTGAAACCTGATGAGAAATAAGACACTCCTAAAATTTTGGGTTGTTTCTTCTGGCATAGTCATGGAGAAATTTCTTGTCTGCCCTAACTGAGGAGGCTGAGCATTGTAACAGTTTTGACTGGGAGCCCTTCTCACTGCTGAGCTTCTGGAGACTCCTGAACTGCCAGTTCAATTCAGTTTCTGTTTACATGGACCAGGTAAAGAGACTGTAGATGAGCAGCAGCTCTGCAGGCTTTTTTCTTTCTGAAGATCAGAAATAGTCTGGGATCTGTTCTGTCTCTGTGAAGTATCAGAATGCTTTCTTGATTTCACTTCTCTGTCTCTGTTTAAGATTCCATTTATATTTTCAGTGCCTGTGCTGCTCATTCCTTATTTGACATTATAATCCTTTATTTAGTGTAGTAACTAAGACCGTATTACGAGGATGATGTAAGCAGAGAGTTGAAAAGAAAAAGACAAGACACATCCAAACAGAAATTGTAGCAGGAGCCATTTTAATTACTGTTAAATACTGCTTTTCTACAAGAAGAACAATTAAAGGGAATGCATCTCCACATGTATGTGTGTTATAGTTTATGTTCTTTCCTGATTTTATTTTACAGTGGCCCTAACAGAGGACATTATATTGCAATAGTGAAGAGTCATGATTTTTGGTTGCTTTTTGATGATGATATTGTTGAGGTAAGCCCAACCAGAGCACATGCACCCGCCTTGTGGATGTGATTAATTAAAGTAGAATGGCTGGTGTGCTGATGGAAGGAGGCTTCAAGCCCAGTCTAAATGAGCCATAATTGTGTGTGCAGAGCTGTGCCTTACAATTTGACTGTACAACACTTTGAATTGCATTTAGCCTTTTATACTTGAAAGAACCTCTTTTGTTTATGACCACTGTCTTTCACCATTGTTTGATAAACTATTCTGTGGCAAGAAGACAAATAATGATACAGATAAATTGAGTTTTAGCTTACAATACATAGGAACTTAATGCAATACTTACAACAACGCTTAAAATTTTATATATAAAACGTACAGAGCTGCTACCCTCTGTGCAGTTGATGGCTGAGGGGAAGCTGAAACATAACAAGTTTAAGAATTATTTGGATTTTATTATTTTATGTAATAACCTGAAAATTAATTTTGTCTGAAAATAACTTTTAGAGTGGAACCTAATTTGATGTGTGTATTACACAAGACATCCCTACTTCAATTTTTTGTGGTTTTCCATCCAGAAAATCGATGCACAGGCTATTGAAGAATTCTACGGGTTGACATCGGACATCTCGAAGAACTCTGAGTCTGGTTACATCCTCTTCTATCAGTCTCGGGACTGAGGGGGAGCTGTAGTGAAGAGAGATTTTTGTGTCTCACATCTTCTCTATCCTGGAATGGAGCAAGCACTGAAGGGGAGGAAAGCAGGGAGCTCTAGGGGCAATAGCACAGTTTGCACACAACTAAGGAAAGAGTTTGGGGTTCTTAAAACTTTTGTATCGTTTTCATTTTATTTGCTCAGGTACCATGCTGACTGCACATCTCCACTGCATCCCATAAGCAAAAAGAGAGATACCAGCCACTCTTGCAGGAGCTTTCCTTGGGGGAATAGCATCTCTGTGGTCCTCGTTCAAAGCCCATTGAAGCCTTCCTTGGACTTCCGTGGCCTTTGAATCGGGTTCTCACTGCGCCGCCGGGTTGGTGCAGTTGGGAGCCTTGGAAATCTGTATTTTATACAGCCTTTGTCTACGAAAGGTAAAGGATTCCCTGTGAAGTTAGTTTCCCGTGCTTAAGTTTGCAAGAATGAGGTTTGGAGGGTTAACAAGCAAGCAGGAAGTTATGTCTGGGCCCAACTCAATTGCCTTCTTGATGGAAGTGGTTGAACTGAAGGTGTAAACTGGTGTCAGGGAGGCAAGGATGCTTTGCTTCTCTGGAGAAGCATTCGTTGTTTATAACGTGTGATCGGGAGCAATCAGTCAAGATTATGGCTTTTAATCTCCCTATGGGGAAAGATTTGGTTTGTAAGAGTTTATTTTTATCTATAAATCATTGTAATTTTGGATCTCGTGTACTGTCCTTTATTCTAACAAGTATTGGAAATTTTCTATATTCCTTTGAATTTAAACCAATTATGTTGAAATATTAAAGGAGAGACAATAAGAATTACAAAAACGACGCCTACAGTATCTGAAAAAAATTCATAACACAGAAGAGAGATTTCCTTCTGGAGGAACTGGTATCTAACTCAGGTACTTTATTTAATTAAATCAGGATAGACTCTTCCCATTAATGGGTGAAAAAAGTGATCAAACTATTATGTAAAAGGCTTAAATCAGAAGATAATGTTGGTGCAGTGATGGTTTACTGGTCTTTGTAGTTCTTTGATGATTTGTTAATGGTTCATACTATAGGCATATTAGAGTCATTAGGATCAAAGTAAACAATTTTAGGAATATTGTTTCCTCTCCTAAAAGCAGATCAATTTCTGTTAAACATTAAATTAAGTCTGAGTAATGAGAAGAAATAGGTTTGGAATTTCATGAGACTGAAGATACCACATTCCTGTAAAAATAATAATATTTAAGGCCTGTATAGTGGAAATTTTTGAAACTAAGCAGTTTACCCTGCTTTAGGTTTATGAAACAGCATTAAGAATTAAATCTTGACGAAACACCTGATCTGTAAGAAATGTGAACTATTTGACATTCTTCACTTAGGAGTACATTGTCTGACAGTAGCTGAATGTAATTTCTGGAAGGTCATTAGATGTGCATTCCAGGTTATGGCAATCAGGTCTTGGATGGCCTTGTCACTCCCTTGTCAGCCCGTGGTTTTTACATCACTGTAATTTTCTAAAGTTATTTTATTGATACTGTTACAACTTTTGAAAAGAATGTCTCCTGTCTGCTGCTATAACTGACTATTTACTTACCTGTATCTTTTAGCTCAGGAAATGACTTCACCTATTCACTCAGTTGAACAAATCTTTAACAGGGTCACTAAATAAATTGGGCTGTTTAGCAACTGTCATACTGTAACAAATCGCTTTTGTAAGATGCAGAGTTTCTAACGCCTTGGTTTGGCTAGAATTCTTTTATAGAAGATTACGTGTCGTTATTAAACTACCAGCATTGTAAAGTAAAGCCTAAATATTGTGGGAGGTGCAGAAAAATATGATTGGATTGTTCTGAAAGGATTCAAATAACGTTAACATCTACTTTCAGCTTTCAACAGAAAAAGGGTTAAAGGGGTAAATCAGTTGGATAATGGTGCATGTTAGAAGGATGAAGTCCTTTGCATACTAAAGGTACAGTATTGCAAAAGAACTATCATATTACCTTTTGCTAATTTGTTTGGTCTTTTTTTTCCTTTTTTTTCTTTTTTTTCTTTTTTTTTTTCTTTTATTTTTATGTAGTTAAAAGCTGAGGCTAATTGGTAAATGTTTTATACCTTAACAAAATTCAAAACATTTTTGTTGTTTCACTGGTTTTACCCCTACTATGTATTTTTATAAGATACTGACTTTTATTTTGTATAGGGGTTTTGAGATAATATTCCAAATAATATATTTCGTTCTTCTTTTAGCACAGCTGAAATAATTGTAAGTTCTTAATTAAACTGATATCAGAAACTGCAACTTAAAATGGAATTAAAAGAGACAGAAATACGAAATATAACTGGTGGGTATGCAAAACATTATAGGATTTTTTTCTTGACTGTAATACAGTGAGGAGTGTGGGAAAGTTGTCAGTCGTTGTAAATGGTGGAATTTATTTGCTGTGTAACTATGTAAATGCTAATTGGGATTGCAGTCCCTTATTTTGTATATTGGAGCAAAAAACTTCTATTAAATAAAGTTATGTTCTCTAAAGATACATACTGTATCCTTTGTGGAGCCCAGATGGTCAGTCAGCTGCCTTTTGTACTTTATCATGTTTTCAGACAAAAAAAATAATGTGGAACTTGCTGTATTGAGCCAACTGCCCTGAGGCCTGGGCAGAGAAGTGTTTAAGTACACTGCATTAAGTACCTCACTCCATCTGTTGTTAGGGAAGTCATGGGGTGGCAGCCGTGTTTTGGGTGCTCTGCTTCCCTAGGAGTAGTTTTTGGCAATGGTCCATGGTCTTGGCATGGTTTTGGCATGGTCCTCCATGGCCTCTGAGGTAGAAGAGAAGAGAGTTTTAAATACTGTTCTTCCTGGACTTCTTCTCCCTTAAACACAAATTTGTACCTTGCCGCAAAATATGCGTCCAAGTTACCCAAGGGATTTCTTGGGTCGCCACCTTGTGGGAGGGAAAACAGAAGGAAGGAAAAATGGGAGTATTTACAGCATTAGCGTGTGAGAGACTGACAAAGGACCAGAGTCCAGCATCAGAAATACAAGCTGTAGCTGGTTACCGTATCCAGGGATGAGCTGGGATCCTCCTTCACTTGGAGTCCACTCTTCTTTTGTAGTGCAATAAACTTGAGGTTTCACAAGCAGTTCAGACCCTGCCATACTCGTGGTTGTAGCCTTTCATTGCCCAGAAATGGTGACTTTTAATGAATGGTTAAATAAAGTTTAATTTTCAGAATTTAATCATAGATCAGATTGCATCTCCTTAGGTGGCATTCAGGTGGCGGTAGCACATAGAGATTTGGGGCCACTTCAGGTCCCCCACCACAGTCAGTGACATCTGCATAGGGCTGGCAGATTAAGGTAAGGTCCACAGACCTGTATCCTTCTGGAGGAGCAGCTTGAAGCTGGGTAGGACATCCTACCTTGTTCCCTGTGGAACAAGGCTGGTGGTTACTTGGTGTGCATTTGTGGGTTTGGTTTTTTGTTTTCATTTTGTTGCTGGTTTGGGGTTTTTTAAAGTTGTCTGAGGGCAGTTTCTTGAAATCGTGTTCATGGATGAAGCCACCTCTTTGGTTACCTTTATCTCTAAAAGAAGAAAATGTTTCAAGTCCATGTTAATTATCTGTGGGCTACAGTATTACCCTGATGATACTTTTGTGACTTTTCTAAAAGTTTAAGCAGTGCAGGTATTGATTCTTTTCTTCCAAAGAGTGGCTTTAATGTGTATGGTTTCCACTTTTCCCCCACATCTGTCCAAGTTGATTTTAAGTTTGTGTGTCTTAGACGTTCAGGGATTTTTTTTTTCCCTCTTGACAATGCAATACGCGCTATTAATGCTTTTGGTCTTGTAAGGCTTCAAAGTCCTCTAGCCTCTCACAGCATAATGTGAGATGTATAATACATTAGTCTCTTTACCTGTGAGCCTCCAAGTACCCAATTATTACAGAATTAATATTCTACATAGTATGTATTCAAGGGTGGTTCACTTTGCAGCAGCTTTGCCCCTGATTGATTGCTATAAATGAACTGTGCAAGGCAACTACCGTGCAAACAAACACAAGCTTCATCTCTTAAATACAGAGATCCCTGAAATCCACTGTTTCCAGTTTTAATGATAGAGTGTGGTGAGGCAGTAATGAACTTTCTTTGGTCTTTGTTAAAATATATTCTTTGGGGAACTTCTGTAAGAATGTCTTAGATATATAAGGAAGATTGTAGATATCACCAGTTTTGAAATGACCTGAGTAATATCTTTGAGTTTCTTAATAAAAGTACAAATAAATTACGTTCTTCCTTTCTCTCTAGTGGCTTGTGATTGCTGCCTGCATAAGAGATTGGAAGGGCTGAGAAGAGAGCAAGGTACTTTGTACCCAGGTCTTTGTTATGGAACCCATGTTGGCATCATTAGGGAACTCTAATTACAGAAGGATCATCAGTCCAGTCGTGTCCTTGATCTGCATTCCGCAGGTTATATAACCCAGGAGAGAGAATGCACAGCAGGAATCTCTCTGGAAACAGAGAGAAGGAGCTTTACAATTATTTACTGACACAACAGATGTGAAAGTAGCATTGCCCCCAAAGACAAAATATTGTATTTAGTGCAGATTTCTGGTATTCCGAGGATTTAGGAGGTGCTCAAAACATCCTGCCGTTCTAGGGTTTTTCATGCCTTTGTGTGTGTTTAATTCGCTCTTTCAACCTCTTGGAAATTTCTGTCTGCACACAGATTTTTAAGGTTGATATGATTGTATTAATGAGTACTCCTCAAGAAACAATTTATGCATATATGGAGTGTAATATTTTAGTGGTCTGATCTACAAAGATTTTCTGAATCTTCCCTAGGACTCGTTTGTGTATTTTCTGTAACTGGAAAAAGGAAAAAATAGTGAAGATCTCAAAATATTTCATCAGCATGTTGTATTATTAAGTGATTCAATATCTAGGGATGCCTCTGCTCTTGAGTTCATCAGCTGAATTTGAGTGTCATCATAACACAGCTTGATGTACCTCAGCTGCTTTGAGGTGTGATTGTTATATTGTTTGAACTCTGTTTCACTGAGTGTTGCTTCATTGCAGTGGCTGCCCTGATCAGCTCCTACATGATGTGCTGCCAGCATTCAGCTCAAGTTGCCTGTTTCCATGCTTGCACATTTATTTGCCTTTCTCGAGGCTCGTTATCCCAATGTAATGTTACATCCATCTTCTCTGCATCTTCCATGTCAAGGAAGATTGCTGATACACAGCCTCAGACAATGTTTGGTAAATCACTGGGATGTATGTCAGAGATGGGATGTAAGGTATTTGCACTGAAAATATCTGATGCTTTCTGTTTTCTAAATTGTCATGTCTCTGTGGTGAAAGTACTCTTCAATATAAAAAAGGAAATTGGAATCATGGGATTGACCAAATGCAACCTTGGTGTACCCTTTTCCTCCTCTTTTTGAGGAGACTGTGAAAGGCATGCAGTGTTTCTCCCTAAGATTGCTACATAATCAGAAACATAATAGAAAAATGAAATCTTTGTTTTACACAAGATGCCTTTTAGACTATTTTTGAGTTTATTTAGAGTTTCATGGCATGGCATGGCAATGTTATACAGGGGTCTGTCAGAAGCAGGTTATGAGAAGACCTGTTAGGAGCTGGACGCCAAAGAGGTGTCGCTGTAATTGCTAATCCCAGTTTAACAGTACCCAAATTTTGCAGAGCAGCCACCAAGAACCTTCAGTGAATATTGGGAGAGAAACTGCATTCTTCAGGGCAGTACTTTCTGCATATGCAGGACTCTGAGACTCACCACTGCTCTTTTTAATTCATTTTTTTTCATTAAAGAGAGACAAACCATTTTAAATGTACAATTTCAACACATTCTGGCTATGTATTCACTCTTTGTGGGTTGGGGGTGGGGGGGTTGTTTGTTTTTAGTTCTGGTAACTTTTTCTGAATTGGAGAGTATTAAAGGGAGATAATACAGGTTGAGATCAAGAAGTGTGTTCCACATATTTATCACAACACCAATTAGCCTCTTTTTTCCCCATATTTTGCACGTAGAATAATTCATAATTCACCAAAGGAGAATGTGGGCAAAAATTGCTATAGTTGCTTAGTTCCTAAGCTGTCTTTTGTTGTTATTAATTGTTGGATTGTGTGCAAGGTAATGTGTATTTCTGGGGGTAAAACAGTGAAAAATAACTTGACTATTGAAAAAAAGTAGAATGCATGATAATTTTGTGTTTCGGTGAGTAAAGAAAATTTTTGAAGCAGTGAAATGCTGCTTTTGGACAAATTTAATTAATTTAAAAAATGATAGCGTACCAAGAACTTGTTAATAAGGATTCTAGTGAGATGAAAAAAGCCCCAGAGCTTTGAAATCTCTAAAAACAGTGCCAGGCTGGCCGATGGGGCAGTCTGCATTACACCAATTGTCAGCCTGCACTGTGAGTGTGCGTGCCCAAAGACTGGCACTTCCTGGTGCTTTTGCTGCACGTCAGATACATCCACAGCCAGCAGAAGACACAGCTGTGTGTTCAGCTGGAAACTTCCATAAGGAATGTACCTGGGGTAATAGTGACAGCACAGCAACGTTTGTCTCTAGGTGCACAAATGCCAACTTCCGTTTTGGAAACTGAGAAGGAAGAATGAGAACGCAGCTGCCAAGTGTCCCCCTCACAAAAAGGTGAATCTCGGGTTTGTATGGGGTGCTGAGTCCTGAGTAATTCAGTCCCACTTCAGTGTTCTCCATCAAGAAAATGTGCTTCAAGCAGCTGCCACAAATCTCAGGAGATCTGGCCTGCCTGGCACTTGTCCTGCTGTATTCTAGTGTGGCAGCCACCTACGTGAAGTGCGAAGAAAATTCCATCTTACAAAACATTCCTTGCAAAATTAGTGGTGAGCCTGGATAGAAAGTTGCCTAAGCTGATTGCCTGCTCTTCCTCTTGTGTGCAACAGGCATAGCAGCTTCAAGGGCTTAGCATATGCTCAGTGGTTTTCTAGTCAAGACATCTTGTTCTAACTTGCTCAGTTTGGTGGTTTTTAACTGAGGGGCATTTTAGCATCTGCTCACGGCAGTTATCTCATTAAACCATGATCTGACTCCAATTTCCATTCCTGGCTGGGCATGCATAGAAAACATTTCAGGATGTTCTGTGGCTGTTTACCTAAGTACTAAGAGCAGAACTGTGGTTTTTTGTTTAGTTCTCTCAAGGTTTGGGTAAGATTGTAGGGGTCAACATGCAGGAAGGTTACAAAAATCCAGTTAATTGTTACATTTAATAGGAGTTAAGTATTTTAAATATTTTTCTTGATTAGGGCAACAGATGATGTAAAAAAAAATAGTATAATTCATGTGGAAGCAAGGAGTGATGAAAGTTTGTGGTCTTGAGAGAACAAACTTCTAACAATCTGAGAGAACAAACCTTTCAAGTGCTCCCTAAGAGCATATGGACCCTCAAAAAGCAACATCTCTCTCTGAGCATTATCTGGTAATGCTGATTCAGTGCAGATGACTTACCTTTTCTGGTGAAATGAAAAGCAATGAAGTATTTTTCCTGTTCTGCAGGCAAGGTCTACAGGAATTTCGGAGGCTTGAAGTGTTTTTCATTGAAAATTATTTTGGTGTTTAATGATTTACTGGAATCCTTCTTACAGATGATCAAATTTGGTGAATAAAGTTCTGTCTCCTCATATCAAGGCTGGTTCCCCGTTGTTGCTGTTATTTTTTAAATTATTTTAAGGAAGATGTGAAGATTAGAAATCAGCTGTCACATTAGTGTTCCATTTATTTGGCTGATTGCTCTGTTGTGGATGTCTAGATAATTAAATGTAAATCACTGACTTCTTGCTAATGGCCAACTTGAGGGGTTTTTTCCACAAATCTGTCAGTTCTTGAATGTTTCTCCTGAAGTGTGAGGAGGAATTAAAAAAACGTTTTGACATATTCCTGCAAACGTAAGCTGAATGTAGACGTGCAGATGCTGAAAGTGTGGTGTCTCAACGTGGATGTTTTCAAACTGCTACTTTTATATGGGAGTTCAGGCTACATGTTTAAAGACATAAACTGCTGAAATGTAAGTGCCTGAAACTAATCATTCCAATATGATTTAATATCCTGCTTGTCTTCTGAATATTTTTTCAGTGTCAACAGTACAAGTCCCCTGAAATGAAAAGGAGCCACACAATCTCAGTGACTTGGGAAAGGTCATCACGATGTGAATGCCTCATACGGAGTTGGAAGCTTAACTTTTTTATACAGAATTGGCAACTTTGGCCTGACTTATTAATTGATATTTTCAGTCGTTTTACATAACGTAAAGGATCCATTTTGTGCCTGGTGATGAAAAAAAATTTTTGCGTTTTAAAGTCATCGTTTTCTTAAAATCACTGGACCTAGTAATAGCAATGGTCAAAGCATTAGGGGTGTCCTAAGTATGGCATGTTTAAACTTGTGTGAGCAAAGGCTTGTGTTTATGGATCATTAATACTGTTAATACAAAAAGACTAAGATCAACAGTGAAGCTTTCACATGTTATGTGTGAAAAAGCAGTTCAGTTTTAAAGAGGCTTTTGAAAGCAGTCTTTACTCATAACTTTACTGTGCTCAGTTAATTGAACTATTCTTTCTCCAGAACTTTAGTCTTGTTCAGATAGCATTTAGGGCTTGGAGAAAACATTTGCAGTAAATTTGGATGCTTTTATAAATTCAAGTGAGTAAGTTTCAGCCTAAAACTGAGTGAAGTATGCAGCCAAGCATAGTTATTTCATTCACGTGTCAGTAATAGCTGACTTATCCCATACAGAATTTTAAATCTTTAATACTGAATTAGTAAGCTTTGGGAAATTGTGCTTCCTCTGTTTTCTTCTACAGTTGACCTGAAGTTTTTTTGTTTTGATCATACAGCTATCTGAGAAGAACAGTCCCCTCCTAGAATATGTTATAAACTAGATTACAAAGTTATGTAATATATACATGCCATTCTGTGAAACTGTTTGTATATCTTTCATAAAATACTGGCATAAACATTGATGATGATGGTGTTGACTAATAAGTGCAGTTCCAAGCTACAGGATGGCCAGCTGACTGGAGGGTTTGGGTTTTTTTGTTTTGTAGGTCATTATTTGGTTGCTGGAATTATACATGTGGCTATCCCTATGCCTCTGCTGTCCCCTGAGATTAAAAGCTAAGTCTGATGTTCCCGTTGCTGAATTAGGACTGGTAAACCACGAGGAATAGTGGCCACAGTGGATAATAGAAACAGCCATTGGTGTTGCCTCATGTTGCTGAAGAGCAAGGCAGACTGAGACATTGTGGTTGTGACTGAGAAGAGCAGTGGTCCCACCAGGATACCGTGGGACCTGGGCTCCAGGACTGGCTCTGGCTGTTTTGTGGAAGGACAAACCTTGCACTCTGCTGCAGAGTTCATACACATTAAACCAGTCCTGCCAAGGCAGTGCCACGTATATGCACTAAATACTCGATGTCATCAGCAATTTTGCCGATGATTAGTGATGTGTTAGGGATTTTTTACTTCAGAGTCCTGTTGTGAGGAAAAGCAATCGCATTCATGTCAGTAATATGTGCTTTTAAAAGCAGGGCTGCAAGTGCAGCTTTCTGAGAAAAGGGAATCTGGGTCTGTTGAAACATGTTTCTCTTTCCACATCAAAATAAAATCCAGCAATTTGCTTGGGCAAACAAGGAGGCTGCAGAAGGGAGTGTGGAAGGAGTTGCAGCTTGTTGAGCACGCAGTGGGCCACCTACCAAGCAGCACTTGTCACAGCAAACACAGCAGCACCCCAGCACGCTGAGCCCTGTGCGAGCTGGCTTCCCGTAGGACACTGGCTCAGATCCACTGTGCTATTCCTGGTCTTCAGAGCACCAACAGAATGTGTCTCAACTTCCTCAGAGCCCATCCATCTCTCCCTGAGTCTAGATGGATCAGAGATCACCAAACCACCAAGGGCCGGGGTAAAATCCACAAATGGGGGGTGGCCTCTTCTGAAGAGGGTCTGCTCCTGTTGGATTTGTGCACTCGTGTCTTCGGAGCTACAACCGGGTAGGAATTTTCCAGCAAAGAAAATTTTGTTAGAAATTGATGATTTGTGCAAACTGAAATGTTTGTGGGAACGTAATTCACCAGTTTTGGTGAAACAGCTGCAGAGTGAAGACAGTGATCCATTCGCTTGCCTGCCAACTCATCGGATGGGTTTATCAATTTCATCATTAGGAAATTATGGAGATTTCAGGAGCACTACAGGGTAGTCATGAGGGTTTCAGACAACATAAATATCTTGAGTTTTCTGTGCTTAGCTCTCCACAAGATACAGTGGCTTCAGGTGAAACATTTGATAAACCTGATAACATACATGCACTAAGAGGCTGGATTGAGACTGCTTTCCTCTCTCTGCTGCTTTTCCATGCTTGACTTTTTAGCTTTCTGGATTTCACTGAAAGTCAACAGGGAGAAGCAGAGGTGGTTTATTGTGCTGATAAATTATCACTATGTATAAGAACTGAAAACTCTGGATTTGTACAGAAAACTGTCATTTGAGCTAACAGAGCAAGAAACAGGATGGTTAGCTTCTGAAGACTTCGGTATAAAAAAGAATCATACGAGATAGCAAGGGAGTTTCACAGAGACTTTTGAAGAAAATGGGAGACCTTGGAGTGATCTTCTGACTCCCCAGGCTGGAGGAGATTGTTTCCCACTTAAACTCTCTTTTTTTTCATGTCTGCTCATGGCAAGTTTTTGGAATTATCTTTCAATGCCATCCTCTTGTTTGCTTTTCACTGTGATGAATTAAAATTGGTTAGTGAAAGAGCGGGAGCTATTCCCTTCCCAAATCTGTGTTCAAACAGTGTCTCTGGTCATGCCAGGTTACTCAGCCTTTGTCCATTCTGCTCTTGAAAATGCCCGAGGCAGAGGTGGTACAGCCTCTCTGGGCATCCTGTGTCACTGCTTGACGGTGCTTGCTGTGAAAGGTTCTCAAGTCTGAACTTCTCCCTCTTCAATTTATGATGATGATCAATCATCCTCCCACTGTGTACCATGGAGAATAGCCTGGCTTTCATCTTCTGTGTTTTAAAATCAAAGACATATTATTATTTATTGTGACCCCTCGTGTATCACAGAGCTATAAATTTCATCCTGCTGCTCCTGGGGGACACCTCTAAGTGGTAAATGTCTCCTCATTTAAGGTGTCTCTTGCTGGCTTTCTTACAAGGCTGCTTACTGCAGCTCAGTACCCCTCTGTTCATCTGCCTTTGGAATTTTCTTGTGGCCTTGTATGTGACCAGTTTGAACCAGCAATTTCCTCCCCCCCAGTATGACTAATCTCTCCTTCCCTATGTTTGCCTTCACCTCACTCTCCTTGACTCTCCCAATTTCTTTGTTCACTCTCCCCTCTCCTCTGGGGTAGATCTGAGGCTTGTCTCCCTTGCATTCAGACTGGAAGTTCTTGGCCTCTCCCTCCCTGGGCTCAGCAGCAGGATGTTTCTGCTGCAGATTCAAACCTAACCCCCAACCCCAGAATTTAATTTGTGACCCATGAATTCTACCTTTTGAGAGCTGCAGATTCACAGGGTCCAGGTAGTCCATGGGGGTAACCTTCACCAGAGACTGGGCAAAGCTGCTTGCCACAGGGGACACAGCCACTTACTCTGCTTGCAGCCTGGAAACTCCTGTGCAGTGCTTTTGTTGTACTCTACAAAGCTACACACTTCAGCTCCGAGATCTCCCACCTGTCAGAGGTCTGCTCCTCATCTCTATCTGCACTTTGGCTTGGGCAGCCATGTCAGCCTCATTTTCCTAGCAAAGTCACAATACCTTTTTCTTCATCTCCATTTATGAGTAACGTGAGGGCTCTGCTTAAGATTTAGTAATTTGTAAACTAATAGCATTGGAAAGATGATTTCACTTCATGATCTCCTTCTTAAGAAAAACTATTCTTGGAACACCTGTAAATTATCTGAGGTACTGTGTCTGCTGCTAATAAGATCCTGTTTTTTCTCATTTTCTAATTTTAAATTTGCACTGCTCGTATCCATTTCTATCTCCCAGTGAGTTACTGTGTTATCCTGAAATTGTAGGGGGGGATCAGGCTATTTCCACCAGTTTATACAGCCTAAGTCCAGTGGGACTGGGTCCCTATATGCTGGAAAGGTAAACCACAGCAATAACTGTCTGTGGTGGGAGGCATTAATTACTGTTTGCCATAGGATTTTTCATTCTCAGCTGTGTGTAATGCATTGCCATTTTAATTTCCTGTCCTGCACAGCAGACACATTGGGCTTTCCTGATGCTGTGGTTAAGCCAGGGCAGTGGAGCTGGGGGCATGAAGGGGGTCCCAGGCAGGCAGCAGTGGGGTGCAGGGCTCCAGCTGCCCTGCTGTGAGCCCCAGCCTCAGGACAGGGCAGCTTGCATCACTTTGAAACCCAGCAGCTGCCAGGTAAGGCAAGAAGGAAATGCTGAGATAAAACTATTTTGTGTTACAACAGCTTCCCTGCCCTCAGCTGTATTCCTGCTCCTGGGTTTAACAGCAAGTCCAGAACTCCTCAGTTCTGCAATGACAAACCAGGCTTGCTGGGCTACTTTCTGCCTAGCCACGAACAGATGTCAGCCCCAAGAACTTCTGGTTTTCTGTCCACAAGTCGAGTCTGTACATGCCCTCATGCAGATAAGAAGGCAGCATTTGACTCTGGGTTTCTCCCAGTGTGTAGACACTGAGGCTGTATCTCTCCAATCCTACCCACCACCCTCATTTACTCCAGGATTTTCCTTTTCTTGTCACACAGAAGCACTAAAATCCATGACTTCTTGAAGCATTGACAAATATCACCCCTTTCAAAACCCTGCTGAAAGATCCAGGGATTTCAATGCCCTTTTAAGGTTGCCTTGAACAACATTATTTTAATCTAAAGACAATCCTGACCAGGGGGGGTGGACCACACACTAGCCAGGTCCTTAGCCAGGACGGACCCCTGAGAAGTTGTTTTGTGCTTCTAACGGGGAGTAAGTTGTTAACCATCCATCCAAACATCAGTCTGGTTTGAAACACTGGTTTCTGATGAAGAGAAATGGAGTTTTCCCAGCCCCTCGCTGAGCAGAAGATGCTGCTGCTCCTGCCTCTGGTGGCAGCTCCTTCTCCAGCTGCTGCTCCAGTGGCTCCCCCAGCACAGCTACACCAACCCCTTGTGGGGGTATGGCTCCCCAGCACCCCCTTCCCTTTTCCTTGTCAATACAGGAGCTCTTGTGCCCCCAGGGGAGGTGAACAGCTTGGCAGCAACATAAAAACCCTCAGACACAAACTCTGGGGGAAGTGTTTTGTAAATATCGCGCCATTTTTTTACAAAATGTAGTGAGGCTGTAATCAGGAGTAATGAGAGGAGGTGCAGTTCCAGCATGCTGCTAATTAGGCACTAAAAACCTGAGCACAGTTGTCAGCATCCCTGTCTCCAGTGATAATTCAAAATGTGGTATTCCCCCCTTCCAATTCCCCCCGATGAATAAATGAAGTGACATTCAGTTATGATCACAAAACGTTATGGCAAAACCTATTCACTTTACGCTGTTACACATCCAGCAGTCTCTGGCAAAGTCAAGAGGGCTCATTCCAATTATTGAAACAAAAAAATATATTGCTATCTTTTTTATGAACAGTTACAGAAAATTGCACTTGTTATTTCCCCGCAGCCGATGGCAGCAGTGCTGCTTCCTCGCTTGGCTGGAATCCAGCCCCAGCCTGAGCCGTGTGCCTGCCATGGCTTGTTTGGGAAATCAGCTCCCCAGCTGTAATTTATCCCTCCAGCTGGTGCCCGTGCAGTGTCACTGAAGGGATGTGCTAATTACCTTGTATTAATTCAAGCAGAGACAAGCAAACTGCACTTTCTAATTTGTAAGTGGGATGAAGATGTTGGACACTGGTCCTATCTTTATCAGTCTTTTGTGCACACATCCAAGCCGTGATCATTGCAGTTTCTCCAGGAGAATGCTGTGGTAAACAGTGTCAAATGCCTTACTAAAGCCCAGGCAGATGACATCCACAGCCTCTCCCTCATCTACTAAACTTGTCACCTTGCCACAGAAGAAGATCAGGTTGATTGAGCACAGCCTGCCTTTTACACACCCGTGCTGGCTGGGCGTGGTCCCCTCATTGTCCTGCATGTGCTGCACGGTGTCACTCAACGTGACCTGCTCCGTGACCTTTTCTGGCACCAAGGTCAGGCTGACAGGCCTGTAGCTCCCTGAATCCTTCTTCCAGCCCTTCTTATAGTTGGGCATCACATTTGCTCACTTCCAGTCACCCAGAACATCCCCAGTGAGCCAGGACTGCTGGTAAAGCATAGACCTGTAGAATGGATTGGGTTGGAAGGCTCCATAAACATTATCTAGTTTTAACCTCCCTGCCATGGGTAGGGACGCCTTCCACTACACCAGGTTCCTCCAAGCTTCATCCAGCCTGGTCTTGAACACTTCTGGGGAGGGAGCATCCACAGCTTCTCTGGGGCAACCTGTTCCAGTGCCTCACCACTCTCACAATAAAGAAGTTCTTCCTAATATTTAATTTAAACCTACCCTCTGATGGAAAGTGGCTTGATGAACACTTGAGCCAGGTCACTCAGTACCCTTGGATGACTCCTGTCCAGCCCCATAGATTTGTGTCTAAACAGTGTAGCAGGTCAGGATAACTAAACATTTCCCTTTGGAAACCGAGGGCTTCATTCTGCTCCCCATTCCTGTCTTCCATCTCAGGGGGAGCTCAGTAAACCCCTTTTGGCAGGCATGTTACAAAGGCTGCAGGCTGTAATTGTTGCTGAGATCTTGGAGGAAGAGAAAGTGACTGCTTTTCTTTAGAAAATCCTCACTTTTCTAGATCACACTGTCATCTTCTGAAAATCCCTAAATGGAATTTAGGATGAAAACCCTGATAGTTGGCATTCCTGTTCGTAGTAACAGGTTGGCTTAGCTGAGACATCCAAGAGAGTGTGGCTGTTCATCATCCTTACCTGTGGGTCGCTTGTGCACTGCCAGGGTCTCAGGACCCTCCCCCCTTGTCACTTCTGCTGCCAGCAATGCCCTGGGGCAGAAGGACATTTCCCAGAGCTTTGAAGGCTGGGAAACTAGAGATGAAGTTACTTCTCCACCTGACATTTACCACAGAAGTAATAATAAAATCCAGCAGTGGCATACAGCTGGCAGGAGGTGCTGAACCTGGGAGTCCGATGTGACAAGCAGATGGGTTGCTTTAACTTCAGAGTGAGTGGGTTTGTGCTCTCAGCCCCCAGAGATGTGCTGGGTTTCCAGCTGCTGCCCCAGTGGGCTCCACAGGATCCTCTCCTCACCCTCCACACCCAGTGACTCCTCCTCGCTGCAAGGCAGATTTCCTCATCTGAGAGACCATCCTGTGAAAAAGCTTTCCCCCAGTTTTGTGCCTTACCCACAGCCTTTCCCCTGTGCTCTTTCTCCAGCAACTTCTGAACCAAACCCAGGCTCAGGAGCCTCAAAGGTCATCAAGTTTCTCCCGGCTTCACGCGCGGTGTTGGATGGGTAAAGGAGAAGAGCCAAATAATTATTTCCACAAGTTGTTTCTCTCAAACTTTTCATACCAGGTTTTCTTGAGGGATTTTCACTCTTGAGGACTGAAAACCATCTCTGAGAGCTGAAGAGGGGAAAAAAAGCTCCCTGCCAAGCGTCAATGACTTTGCCCAAATCCCAGGGACATCTCCTTCACATCACTACCCTCTCAAGCTTCTCAGAGAGTTCAGGTTTTTATTACAGCCCTGCTCCTGTACCAAGGGGACTATGTATTTTTCTAGGCTGAATCTCTTTTTTCTCCCCATCTTAGTTTGTATTTTCTATTTTTAAAATTTTTCTTCTTCCACTATCTCTATCAAAACACACATCAGGGCTCATTTTTCTAACTATTTATAGTCCTTTAGTACATTTGGAGTTTCCTTTAGGGGCCCTCAAAGCTCGGCACAAGGAGGCTGGCCAGAGGTGGGGCAGGGTGAAGTGATGGCAGGATGTTTTAATTCCACAGATGATAGGAGAGCATTAACCCCAGTATCAGTGCTAGGGCCTTAGTTCTGGTCAATGTGCCTTGCAGTGCTCACCTGAAGTGTAACTCTCTTAAGAAACATCCTAAACTGGGGCATATTCTTGGTATAAGCAAATACCCCAGGAGTTTGCCGCCGGCTTGGTGCCCAAGCCCTCTCCTGTGGGCAGTGTCCTTGAGATTGAAATAAGATCCCTGGGCTGGGAGCAGGCGGCCGGCCCTAGGGCAGCCCTAAGGCTGTGCTGCCCTGCTCCAGCTCTGCATAAAGCCAGAGCCAGCTCAGCCGAACCCACCGAGCTCGGCAGCGTTTGCATCTCTGCAGGTGCTCGTCTAAGCCCTTAAACAGCCCTTGCTGCTTTGAGGCTAGACGCAGGTATTGAAGTCCCGCAAATATTTCCGCTGTCATCAAAGGCAAGAAAGAACTTGAGTAGGCAGCGGCTTATTTTTAGAGCTGATGATAAACCCATGGAAAAGGCTTTGTGGTTGTGTTGTGAATATCCTTCCACTTAATAAGAATTGTTCACCCACTCTGCCACAGTTTGCTTGTCTGGAGTAGGCAGTGACTGGGAGGTTCAGTCACGAATCCTCGCTCTGCGCTCCTGAGGATCTCTCCCGGCACGGTCCGTGATGGCTCCAGCCATCTCGGGGACAGTGCTGGTGCCAGCCCCGGGGTGTCTGACAAGGCGAGGGACAGCCAAGGGGTCTGTCAGCCCGCTGTCATCAGCGGCGAGGAGGGGCACCTGGCGGGCAGAGAGTGGGGATCTTCCCCTCTCCCCTAGCAGCTGAGGATTGCATGCTGCTTGCTGTTAGCAGAACAGACCCTCCCCCTCCCCTTTAACTCTGGAAATTATAACCTCTTCTTCTGGCAGGTGCTTCTGGAAAATCTCCAGGCAGCAAGGTGAGAGTCTCCCTAGCAGAGAGGCACACTGGCATCGTGATGGCTCAGGTCCATGTGGTTAACCAGCCTCTTGGATAATTAATGGATGTTTTTCAGATTGGTAGACCCTAAAGATGATTCTATTATTCAAGGTAGTAATCCTAGAAGGAAAGTGGGAAGAGGCCCCTGGGCTGCCGTGAGCAGTGGGTGTACATGTAGCTGCAATGAGCAGTGGGTGGATGGGTGGCACAGCAGCTGCCAGCCGTGTTCTCCCACGTTAGTTAGGGCGTCTCTGAGAATCAGGTTGCACTGAAAATGCTAAAACCTGCTTGCAGGCAGTCCTAACAGTGATACTGAAACTTGAACAGAGATATGCTTGATCTGGAATGAGATGAAAAGTGCCTGGGTTTGGAAATGAAGAGGGCCTCCATCTCAAAGTCCCTTGCTCTCTGCAGCATTTTCTGCTGACTTGCTCAATGCTCAGACTTGCTCCCCCTCAGACGGCAAGACTCTGGTTTTTAGAGTTGTTTCCCTGCTACTATGCAGTGTATTTTATTCCACTGGGGGATGAGAGACAGAAAGGGAGAGATGCTGGAAGTCTGCATTGCAAGTACCTCAGTCACTTAGCAGACCTTTCAGTGAATTATTCTCACGTCACATGAAACATTCTCATCCCAGGTATATAACTTGAGAGGTGTAACTAAAGAATGAGAGACCTGGCGGTGCAGCAATGAGCCCTGCGGGAGGGCAGGAGGTGCTGCCTGCAGCCACAGAGGAGCCCTGAGGAGCTCAGTGCTGAGCAGCTGGGGACAGCCATGGGTGGATCTCCCCGTGGCTCTGCAGGGCCCCAGCTGCCCAGGACTCAGTAGCCAAGCTCCCATCTGGACAAGAATGTTCACTTCCCCAGCAGACAGGGAAGTGCTGAAGTGCCCTTCCTGAGGGTCAACCAGAACTTCCCCAAAGACACAGCCAGACCCAGCCTGGGTCCTACAACAGTGCATTTATTTTCAGGCACAGACAAGTAAGAGATTCAGTAAGACCTACAGGAAGGTTTCCAAAATGCCTTTTCTTTTTTTTGGAAATTCAAGTCTGTAGGAGGCAAAGATGTTACATTGCAACACTCACACTGGGCTGTTTGATTTAGTAGGTCAGGTTGAGCACAAATGTAATTTTGTTTGATTCAGTAGGGCAGGTTGAGCACAAATGTAATTTTGTCTGTCCCTCCTCTGCCTGCTGTCCTCAGATATAGGCCACCTTCCTTTTAGATA
Organism: Nicator chloris; assembly: GCA_013400495.1. Lineage (NCBI taxonomy): Eukaryota > Metazoa > Chordata > Aves > Passeriformes > Pycnonotidae > Nicator > Nicator chloris. The sequence goes on along the minus strand of WAAE01011457.1, from coordinate 143,753 downwards.
CAGTCTAATGGTAAAAGATGTGATTTCCAATGGCCCAGCTGTGCCACCTGCTGCCTCCAGCAAAGTTCAGGAGCTCCTGGGGTATGTGAAGAGCCAGAGTGTCAGCATATCACACACACAGCCTTTTCCCTGCAGGTCTGCAAGAGCCTGGAATCGGTTGTGATGTGAGATCCCTACAGAGCAGGGGTTCACCCAGTTCAGTGACTGGTTCAGGGCTGTCCTTCGTTCTCCTGCTCCTCTTGCTGTGCCACACTAAGAATATAAAGGGTGTAGGAGTGCTCATCCCTGTGTGGCTGCTGGGAAGGGGAGTGGGAAGGGAAGGAGCAGCTGGCTCTGCTGGTGGGGGTGCTGTGAGAGGCAGTTGTGGGCCTTTGGGGTTATTCCTGGTGGGGATTGCAGAATAACCTGGAGAAACAGAATGTGAGCACTAGGCCCTGTCTGCTCACTCCACGTACGTGCTGGGCTCCCATAATCACCTTGCTTGTGTCCTCTCCAAGAAAGGCTGTTGGGAGCTTGGAGAGGTCTTCTTGGGAAAAAAACTGCAACTGGCAAGAGGAAAGAGAGAAGAGGTGCATTAAAATGAGACCTCACAGGTGGAATACCCTTCTACATCCAGAGGAGCAGCAGAGCAGTGGGAAGACAGGAAGTCTTTATGCTGCCTCTCTACAGCGCCCTTCAGCACCCCCTGCCTCTCTAGGGGAATGACTTCAGTGGGGCTGACTCAGAGAACCGAGTGTTTGCCTCTTTGAAGTCAAGAGATAAACACACAGGGTTTGTGAAACCCCTTGATGTTGCCCACAAGGGGGTTACAGACAGCGCAGCGAAAATGGGACAATAATTCTTGCTACACAAATGTGCTGCTGGATCAGAGTTGGAGATTTTACAGGGTGCCAGACGGGTGCAAAAGCATCCATGCCCTGATCTAGGAGGGTGGGGGCTCTGGCAAGCCAGACACAGCTCTGGGACAGGACGAAGCCTTTTGCTGCAAGACTTGCCAAGCAGCTGTGCTACTCCTGTCCACCTGACTTGCAACACGCTCCTGTCTGCCTCCCTTTCACAGAATCACAGAATATTCTGAGTAGAAAGGCACCCACAAGGATCATCAAGTCCAAATGTAAAGTGAATGGCCCATACAGGGACCAAACTTGCAGCCTTGGCATTATTAGCACCATGTTCCAAACAGCTGAGCTCATCTCAGTATCTTTCCTCCCACCAGCTCCTGTGGGGTCTTGACCTGCCTGTTGGGATTGCATTATTTCAGCTATAAATACAATAGCACTGTTATTTATTCCAATTAACCTGTTTTCTGATTAGAGCAATCAAGCCAGCAGCCACGCACTGAAAGTGGCTTCAACATATTTTTTCAGTGGCTAATGCTGCCAGCTGAGGTCCCACCAGAACCTGGGATCCAAGTGCTCAGGTGCCTGGGCTTGCTCCTTTCCTGGTCCTGTGTCACTGCAGATGCTTCCTGCCACCCAGCTGAGTCAGCATGTCCCATGCTGTCAGCACTGGGACAGCTATGAAGGAAAACCCTTTGCAGCAGTATCACTATCTTTGCAACCTGTAGTGTTCAGGATAGCACCCACTCAGCTCCTGGGCTGAAAATGCAAGTGAAAGTGCATAGGATCATGGAGTGGGTGGGCTGAAAGCTCACTTAGTCCCTGACAGGCTACAGACATGATACAGCTCCCACTAGACCAAGGGGATCAAAGCCATATCCAGCCTGGCAGTGAACACTTCCAGGAATGGGGCTTCTCTGGGCAACCTGAACCAGTGCTTCACCACCCTCACAGTACAGAATTTCTTCCTAATATCCAATCTGAAGCTCTCCTCTTTCAGTTTAAAACCAGCTCCTCTTGTCCTGTCACTACGGGCTGCTGTAAAACATTATGTCCCCCTCGCCATCTGCTGTATGTGGTATGTGGGTATGGGGCTGCAGCACACACCTGTGTGCACACACCAAGATCTGTCCCTGTCTGCAGTTCAGGTGGGGAAGGAGCAGGAGGTGGTGGCTGGGAGTTGTGGCAGCTCCTGCCTGTGCTGCCCGTGGGCGCAGGATGGCTGCTGGGGTGTCAGGAATATGTCTTGTGCCTACAGACGTGGTGAGAACCTCCAGTCTTGTTGCTTTATCCTCCACAAATTCTATGTAGGTGGAACCAATTATATGTAATGTACTTCAGCTTCCTAAATGCAAAGCATAGGAGGCTAAAATGTGCCCCAGACTGACGTCAGGAGTATTTCAAGTGTAGAGCAGAAGGGAGTATCCCTTTGATATCTGTCTATTAGTATCTGATTTCTGATGCCATGGGTAGCTTTTTCTTCCATTCAGCTGTTTAGAGAGTTTTTTAAACTCTGTTTTAACGAATGATTTTCACCAGCAGAACGAAAGGGAATTAGCTAAGACCGGGATGGGCGTGCATGTAGCTGTGGCGAGATTATGATGCCATAGAAAATACTCCCTTGAGCTTCCTGGCTTCAGAAATAAACTCAGTCATATTCTGTGGGGGTGCAAAGCACATCACGCACAAGCCAGTGGACTTCACACTGTGCACGTGTCTCTCAGCTCTCGGGGATCCAGGTAATGGTTCTGTTTTCATAAGCACATCTATTCAGTAAGAAATGGTTTCTCAGTAGCTCTGGAAATCCAAGAGCTGGCTCAAAGCTGTGCAGGCTTTCCATTTCTGTTTGACTTGCAGGCAAGCCATTCCTGTTGCAGGCAGCAGGGAGGGGGCAGTGTGGGGGACATGCTGGGGCACATATTTGAGGGGCTTAAGGATGGAGAATAGCCTTCAGGGGGCAAGGGCCGGGTTTTTCAGGGGCTGTTGGCAGGGCTCTTCATCCCATGCCACCTTCTACCTCATCTCCTTGGGGAAGGGAACACCTCCCTTCAGGCTCTCCCGTGTCCTGTGGACCAGAGCCACCCTCAGGGCCATGCTGCTGCCTCCCAGGGCCCCACTGGACCAGCCCATGTGGAGAAGATAAGGGATGCACAAGGAGTCAGGGAATGCAGCCCCGGCAGGTAAACATGTAAACAAATAAAAAGAATTTCCACAGGTTAACAGACCTGAGAAGGGTGCTAGATGGAGACTTTCCATAACTCCCAGACCTCAGGCAGACAAAGAGGAGTCCCTGGGGTTGCATGACAGGCTATTGGAAGATGTACACTTCTCCTTCATATGGAAAATACTACTAATTCATACAAGGACAGAGATTTATCTATGGGATGTTGGGCTTACTTAGCACACTCAGTAACCAGCCATCTTCTTTTCATCAGTCAAGGTTTTCCACCAGTTCAGGCAAGCCCCAGTGCCTGTATCTTTAACTGCTACTGATGTTTCCACTGCATGGGGAAAAAGATGGTGAAAAATAATAAGAAGGTGTACCTGTCTTCAGAAAAAGCCACATTTTCAGTAGCCACTGACAACCTTTACATTTAATCTGATAACACTGTGTTCGTAGCAATGCTTCACGCTGTGGATTTGGTACAAACAGTAGCTTTACGTAAGCTTCTTCTTCAGAAAACTCATATCAAGCAACTAATAAAGTGTAATTAGTGATCTGGGCCTTTAGTGATGTTATTTTAAACAAATTGTTCTCTGTGGATGGTAAGTGTCAGTCTATTCTCTGTATCATTTCCTTGAAGGCTCTCACAAGTACCTCTGCCCTCCTGATCAGGGCACTGCTCGGGGAGCTGGGAAATGAAGAGAGAACCTGAGCACAGAGGCAATTAGTTGAAAGTACATCTTGTCCCTTAAAAAGCTGGTCCTGTTAAAGAGCACTCAGCCCACCACACTCAGGCCTGAAAGAAAACACCCTGAGAGGTCATTTGGGAAAAGCTGTTGTGCAAAAACAACATGTACTAAATCCACTCAAGGTAAAGGACATTCAGGTTGCTGGCAAAGTCAGCAGCCATCATCCTGAGGGTTGCCTATACCAGCAGCTCTTGGCAGCTCCTGTTCCTCCTGTGCCTCTCAATCCTTCTCAGCATTCCACAGCCACCACACACTGCCATATCCACTGCCCATCTCGGATATTGAGGAAGCTGGAAAAGTGCTCACTGAGCCACTTTCATAGAATCATAAAGTCACAGAACGGTTTGGGTTAGAAGGGGCCTTTAAAGAACATTTAGTTCCAACCCCCCTGACAGGAGCAGGGACATCTGTCATTAATCAGATGGCTTCAAAGCCCACCCAACCTGGTCTGGAATATTTCCAATGATGGGACATCATTTGCCAGAGTCCTGGCTAACTGGGGAGGTCCCAGAGCACCGGAGGTCAGAAAATGTGACATCCATTCACAAGAAGACCTAGAAGGAGGATACAGGGAATCACAGGCCTGTCAGCCTGACCTCAGGGCTGGGGAAGGTCATGGAGCAGGTCTTTTTGAAGGCTATCATGAGGCATGTGCAGGACAACCAAGGGATCAGGCCCAGCCAGCAGGGGCTTGTGAAAGGCAGATCCAGCTCCTCCAACCTGATCTCCTTCTGTGACAAGGTGACAAGCTCAGCTCATGAGGGAAAGGTTATGAATGTTGTCTGCCTGGACTGTAGTAAAGCCTTTGATACCATTTCCCACAGCACAAGTGTTTCTGGAGCACAAGTTCTTATGAGGAGCAGCTGAGGGAGCTGGGGGTGTTTATCCTGGAGAAAAGGGGGCTCAGGGGGGACCTCATCACTCCCTACAACTGCCTGAAAGGAGAATGTAGCCTGGTGTGTGTCAGTCTCTTCTCCCAGGTAACAAATGACAGGACAAGAGGAAATGGCCTCAAGTTGTACCAGGGGAGGTTTAGATTGGATATTAGGAAAAATTTCTTCCCTGAAAGGGTGATCAGGCATTGGAACAGGCTGCCCAGGGAATGGTAGAGTCACCATCCCTGGGAATATTTAAAAGACATTTAGAGGTGGCACTTAGGGATGTGGTTTAGTGGTGGATTTGGCAGTGCTGGGTTATTGGTTGGACTCAATGATCTTAGAGGTCTTTCCCAACCTAAATGATTCTATGATTCTATTTCACCCCACCAGCATAGTTTTCCCCAGCTCTCCAGCATTGCCTGCCTCTGAATTCAGCCAATTCACCCCTCCTCCTGCCCAGTCCCCAGGGCTGTCCTCTAATCACTGCCTGCAGCCCTTTTCAGTGTTGGGACAGCTCACCCCTGCAGCAGCAGCAGCAGCTGAGAGACTCATGGATGGCTGGGGAGAAGCTGCTGGCTCAGAGACCAAGCCCAGCCCTGTGGGATGGAGACTGGGGCTGTGAGTGGATGTGGGGGGATGCTATGCTTTGGGAAATGACAGAAGGTAGCCGGCTCAGAAAAGGAGGAGATGGGGGCAAGAGCAAACTGAGGCCTAGAAGCTGGCCAAAGCTGCATGGGGTTCAAAAGCATCACGAGAACCCCACACATCAGCCAGCAGCCCTGGGGAATGCAAGCATTTCTCCAGAGGCGGGTCCTCTGAAGCCACTAACGCCCAAATCTGTTGTAGCTCCCCTTATCTCATGCTTGCAAGTGGAGCAGAGCGATTTTGGCTCAGTCTGTTTCAAGTCCACCTGAATCTCATACCTACCCTGGAAAAGTCAGCACAGAGTTAAAGCTGACAAATTTAGACAAAAAAGAGCCTGCTCCCTTGCAACAAATGTCTACACAGTGGGGAAAGTCCCTAAGCCTTGCCTAAACGCACTATCCTGAGCTGGGGAGCATCTCTCCGTGAGTGAACAGGAGGGAGATAAGTAAACTGCACTGGTGCGGATGGAGCAGTGCCACTCTGCCCTGTCTCCTTGGTGAAGTCACCGGCTGTGCGGCACTTGCAGCAGTATCCAGACACAGGCTTGCACTAGGTTCATTTTCTTCCTGTTGTTCCTTTCTCAGTCACGCCCAGACAAGGCAGCTCATCGGGCGATAAGAGCCCCCACAAGGCACACGGTGCTCGGTGTTAAATGCAGGCACGTCGCTCCCTGGGCCTGGCTTCAGGCGTCACTACACATGCACGCCGGCAGAGGAGAAAGCAGCGATGAGCAAGGCACAGAAAGATCCGTGGAGCAGGGATGCTGTGGCAGGGGCTGTGGCCTGAGAACCTTGTTAGTCAGAGGGAGAGTCATGCTGGGGTGACTCAACTTGGGAAAATGTGCTTTTTTGGTGACTTAATAGAACAACATTTAATTGTTAGCTTTTTGCATTTAAATAATTGCTATTACTGATTCATTGCTAGTGGATTTCAAGGAAAAGGAACATGATGGTACTGGCTTACCCAGCAGACTTGTAGCTACCACTTCAAAACATGCTCCACGTGGTGCCACCTGTACCTCAGGCTTTCATTTATGCCATCCCTGTGATTTCGGTGGCTTTACAATTTTGCCAAGTGGGCACCATTTGAACGGAGTGTTGCCACGTGGGTAGCCTGCCTTGAGCTGCTTGTTAGTAACAGGATTGTTACAAACAAGGTGGTGTCTCTAATTGTGGTGCTTCCGCTGCTTCCGAGAACTAAATTAGGTGGAAATGTTCTGCAGATCACTGTTTTATACATCACAGGACATAACAGTAGAGGTTCTGCTCTCAAAACACCACCACATTACATGAATGCTTTTGAAATGTATCAGCCTCTGCTTTCTCAGATCTCGTGTGTTCCCCACAGACCTTTCCAGATCCAGCTTCCCTGTGGATGCCTTACAGCAACGCTGGGCCCGCTGTGCCCTGTGCACTCCCTGCTCTCCACACTGGCAATCTGCAGGGGACAATGACCCATTGCTTCCTCCCCAGGGCAATGCCAGAGCAGGACTTTCCCAGCAGTAGTTTATTTCAGCTCCTGGGTGCCGTGGACCAGAGGCCAGAAAGCCTCTCAGCCCTCTGCTTTTGATACTTCTCCCACTGGCACAGAGAAGCACAGAGGGAAAGGAAGTCTCTTTGTTCGAATGCCAAACAGAAAGAAGTTCATTCGAGGATAAAAGGTGTGGGGGGAGGAGGAGCAGGGCCTGAGGAGACAGACAGGCTGGAGACAGCAGGGGCAGAAGGGGTCACACTACCTCGGAGGGGATAAGCAGACGAAGAACAGCCTGTAACCAGCACAGCACACTCCTTTCTTGAAACCTGGAACAGCACCCAGCACTGGCAGCTCTCCACATTCCTGTGCAACCAGCAACTTCTCTGCCATCAGCCAGTGGAGATGGCGTGGGGTCAGCAGTGGGGACACAGGGGCACTGCCACTTGGGTGTCCCTGTGGGTCCTGCAGCAGCTTGTTGGCCACAGATCCTTGCAGTCAGGTGCACACACCCGAAGAAAGCTTGTGGGAGTCTCCTGGGCTTCAGCAGAGAGGAATTACTGCTCATACGTGCTCTGGAAAGGGAGGGAAGGGAGAGAGGAAGGAGTGGGCTGTACATACCATTGTGCAACAAGACCTCTGCTGTGACAAAGCAGACATTGCTGAGAACACTGAGAGCACCGAGAGCACCTGGGAAATGCCACCACACATGCAACCTCCTCTCCATTCCTCAGAGAGAAGGAGAAAACCTTTTTTGTTTCATTCCTCATTTGAGTAACCCCATGCTTTAATCTGCACATCTGAGTGGCTCCAGGAGCAGAGTCCTACAGCACATCCCCTCCTGCTGCAGCTGTCAAGCTTCTCATCCTTTCTGTAAGTGATTCAAGTCATCAGCTTGGGTCTGCTTGTCCAGGAAGGCTCTGTCCCAGGCTCTCACTTCACACATCACTCTTCAAATTCTGATTCCTCAGTGTATGAATTTTAAGCCCACTTTTTCTCAGGCTGTTCAAAGTTTTCAAAGTACATCATGTACTACAGAAAGGGCAATTGCTATGCTAATAGACAAGTCCCCAAAGAAGTACCAACCTGACAGTCAGAGTAGGACTGATTTCTTTGATTGCTCATTCTTCTATTGGCTGCATTTGTAACACTGAATATTTTTAGAGATATTGCTGTATGTCAGCTAGAATTATTGCACCAGACTGAACTTAAACATCAGCAGTCTATTGCCAATATTGAAAGTCCACATTGACTGAGACCTATGAGCCTACTATTTTTTGTTCTTGTTTTGCTTAAACTTGAGCCCAAATCATCTCAAAGACAAGAAATGCTTTCAAGAGCTTAAGCTCTGTATCGGCAGAGCTTTCTGGAAGATGGATTAGACAGTGAATTTATTTGCCATATAAAATGTAACTCAATAAAGCTCTAAGAATGTTCACTAAGAATAATTCAGCACTGGCAGAAAGACAGATTATAAGATCCATGCGCCTTCTCCTCAACAAGGCTTTACAATTTTAAAGGAACAGACTCACAGTCCCTGAGAATGAACAGCAGGTGCTCTCAGTCACTCTTGCAGTTGTGGTGGTCTAATTTTGTGCTGGTGCAGGCTAGATGGATATGTGGGGATCTATGTCCTGGGGAGGATTAGAGTATCTCAACCCTTACAGACTAAACCAATGCCCTGGCACTTTGTTTTGCCTAAGTATCACAGAGCATCAAGTTTTTGGGTGGAAGAGGAGGGATAAAATACCAACAACAGCCACTCTCTTCACCCCCATGCCTTAGGAAAGCCCTCTACAACAAATCTAGCTCTTGCCCTTCCTGCATCTTTCCCATACCCTCAGCCCTGGCCCCAGCTCATGATTTCAGGAAACATTTTCTGCCCTCCCCTTATGGTCATATTTTCCTAATTCCTTTTCCCCGCCCTGTCTTCCTCACTCTTCTCCCTTTCGGTAAATGGTAACCACGGTGTCCCGGACATCCCGGCCCTTCCACAGCGCCGTGGCTGCTCTGGGTGTCCCTCAAGCAGGCGATGGCCACAGTCACCTCCCATCCCCACCACCCAGCTGGGAAAACAACGGGGGGTCCCCAAGAAGTCCTGTACGCCCTCCGCAGCCTCTGAGGCTTGGCATTATCCGTGGTTAAAGGGGGTGCGGGAGCTGCCGCACCTTTGGTGGCAGCGCGGTGTCCGCCCGGCCCCGGGCGGCGCTCGCTCGGTGTCGCAGCGCCACCTGGTGGGACAGGGCGGCTCCTGCTGCTGCCCGGTGTCACCGCCCGGTGTCACCTCCCGGTCCCCTCGGCACCCCCCGGTCCGCTCGGCACCTCCCGGTCCCCTGGGCACCCCCCGGTCCCCCGGGCACCTCCCGGTCCCCCGGGCAGCTCTCGGTCCCCCGGGCACCTCCCGGTCCCCCGGGCACCTTCCGGTCTCCTGGGCAGCTCCCGGTCCCCCGGGCACCCCCCGGTCCCCCGGGCACCTCCCGGCCAGCGGAGCACGGCTGAACCCCGCCCGCACACGCTTTGCGGATGCCGTGGCTTAACCCCGGGAGGGCGGCCAAGCCCTGCACAGCTGCTTGTTCAATTCTCCCTGGATGTGCAAAATCTGGTCCCCATTGCTGCCCAAGCAGTTATTAACCTGTCCTACTCCCTCAAAAGTGAGAAGGGTTGGGAATCTTGAAAAGCCTTGGAAAACCACGTCTGCGCTTACAGAACAGGCACAATGATTTCTTCAGTGGGGGATTAGCAAGGACTCGGCAATAATGCACCCAAAAGGTGTTAACAAAGTTCCCACCACGGATAAATTGTCTGAAGTCACAACCTGCACAATCCTGGAGGAGCCTTCCTGGAGAGCAGTAAGATTTCCATCCTCTCTGCTTCCCGTCTTGCTGTCTGTATGCAGCACATTTGCACTCAGAGGCAAATTAAAGTCACCACTGGCAGAGCTGGTGCAGATCTGCTCCCTTGTTTGTATCAGGGATGCAGCCTATTACACCTCACCACCTTCCATTTCCTTTAGAAACGGACATGCATTTTCCCTGAGGTTATATAAAACTTCTGCTGTACATCCCATCGGAAGTCAGGCTGATCAAATGGAGGGACAAGCTCAGGACATGGGGAAGGGCTCACAAATTGTGGATTCTAACCTTGTCCTGGCACACCTGTACATGATCCCCATTTTTTCTGTCTGCAAAAGGGTAAGAGTAAGGGAGCCCTTTGTGTCTGCAGTCTAATGAGCTCCCAGGAGAAACAACTTTAGACTATGTAGAGGCATGGTCTACAGCTCTACAGAGGAGACCTAAATATTTTGTGGAGACCTGTGCTTGTGGGCTCTTCTTTAAGCAGCAGATGTGTGACCCGTGGGTGGGCAGTGCGTGCCCCACCTCTGGCGTCAGCAGCCCCTGCCACTCGGCCTCCCCTGCCTGCTGCACACACAAATGTGCCACTGGAAAAGTTATGAGCTTTTTATTGTCACTTGTGGAGTGAGATATTGAACCATCGAAGTGCTTATTCATTTCTGGTTATCTGATTGTCGTAATGTTTCTAAACTGCCAGTTGAAGGTAAGAGATAAACCACAGCCAGCCTCAGACTGAGAGGCGCCTTTGACGTAGCCAGGTTTTTTTCACCTGGGGATGATATATTATTTATTGACTCACACAGGGTCACCTGGAAATACTTCATGAAGAGAATCGAAAGGGAAGAGTAAATACTAAAATCAAAGGCTGTCAGGACCTCCCTTTGCCAGTGGGATGGTTTTTCTCTGCTGGTGTGGCCATGGTGGACACAGATTCAGGGCTGGTGACTCTGCTTCTTAGAGGGAAGGGAAACTCCTGTGCCCTCTGTCGCTCCAAGAAGAACAAATGCAGCACACAGAAAAACAGGCAGCTGTTTACTTATTTCTCAAAAAATTCTCTTTCCCTGTTTTCATAACCTTCCTCTTTTTACACCAGCTTAGAGGTGCCAAACCACAAGAAGGAGTGAAATGCAGGGATCAGCTCAGGGATGGTCCAGGGGATGGGAGATCCAACATTACTGCCAAAGAAGATCCAGCAGGTGAGAACGTTGCTGTTCTGTAGATTTCCCAGGCTCACTCTCTAAAAACTAACCCAAATCCATCCCATGAAACAGCATTTGCATAATAAAAAAAAAAAAAAGGCTTTCCTGAGGCTCAGGGGAGTGGTGTATGCGCAGAGCATTCGGAGATAACAATTTTCTGAACAAATCTTTGATGTTAGCCTTTCAGCACGTAATTTCAATGGGAGGCAGGAGAGACATCCATCTACTAAAGGGAATATTTGCCTCTTCCATTCTGCATGCAGCTTTGCTGTTGCTATGGTCACATAATGCTATAATTGTCTTTTATTAAGGAGAATCTCCCTTAAAGACTTTTCTACCCAAAGCATCCTGCCAGCTCTCTGGTTCATGAATGCATGTTTACCTATTTAGCCTGCCTGATGATGGCATTTTTAAGACCTCAGGGTATTTGGTTTCCAAGCACTGATAGAATTAATAGAGAAGTTCTCAGCACGATCGTGATTTCCTGAAGTTGAAGTCAAGTAGAAAGAGGTGGGGTCAGATATTTTTATGTCCCTTTATGAAAAAAAAAGAAGTGTGAAGATTTTTGGTTTTTATCAATCAGAGATCGAGAATAATAGGCTGAAGTAGATTAATTAGTGTAATTTTTCTGCTTGGATAGAATGGCTTGTTTGCCTTCTGACAGAACTTTGCCTCACCTGTTTTTCAAGGGCCTGCAATCGACATACATATGTATTCTACAATTTCCCTGGAGTCATCACTATGCTGAGAAAAGTGTCTTATTTTCAAAAGTAAATTGATCTGCAGCAAAGCCTTCACTCAGCCAAAGGCTGGGTGTGAACAGTGAGGCCAGGGCCCTCTGCACAGGAGCCACTGGAGTTTGACATCTCCATCCCTGTCACTTGTTCCAGTGCCTCACCACCCTCACAGTCAAGAATTTCTTCCTTGTATCTAGCCTGAATCTCCCTCTTTTAGCTTAAAACTGTTACCCCTTGTCCTGTAAATGACCCCATGGAATGATATCTAATTGGAGCAGACCCATATTGGGCTTTTCTTCACGTGCCCTCCGAGATGGGAAGTGAATTGTTGGTAACTACTTATTTCCTTCTTTGGTTTGAGCACACAGAGAGGCTGAGCTGGCAATGTCCCCTCCATGCTGAGTGTAAAATGTTGGCTGAGTTCAGTCTGACCTGGCAGTAGGACAGAGCTTCCAAAGAAAATTGTGTCTGTATAAATGTCATGGAAGTGGATATAGCCAGACAGACACAAGGACCCTTTTCAGCAACTTCTCTGAGCAAACAGCTGTAGCTGAGCTCGTGGCTTGTCAGACACTGAGGAACCTGCCCAAGTGAGAGCTCTTGTGAACCCTCCAGACACAAGCAGAGCTGGAGCCAGGCTTATTGCCATTGATGCTGGAGTCAGTCACAGGGCAGGTCTGCAGGCAAGCAGGCTGTGGGAGGCACAGGGCTGAGTGCAGCTCCTGAAGCAGCTCCAAATCTGTGTCACGACTACTTTGCCTCCTGTGCTGAGTTAACCCCAGCTTGGTCAGTGTGAAAAGCAGCACACTGATCCAGAGGAACAGAAAGCAGCAAATGTCACCCTGTAGCAAGGCAATGCTGCTGATGGCTCTGCTGGATGGGGCATGCGTGCTGCTGGGTGGTCAGGGTTGCAAACAATAGGAAATCCTGAGGGAGCAAAGCCAGCTCCTCAGCCATGTCTCGCTGCTCCTGAGATATGATGCCCAAGTGAATGAATGAGGACTGTTTTACAGGCCAGGCTGTCCCCTGTACTACCACTGAAGGGCTCCTGTACCCCTTCAAATAGAAATCAGGTCTCTGTCCAGCTCAGCATGCCTGTGCCCACCATGGTCCTGTCAAAGCACTCAGCATTTGTACTGAGCCACCTTGTCATGCTGGGGGAACGACTGCAGCCAGGGCCCCCCTAAACTGCATTACCATGGCAATCTCTGCTCTGGCCTCATCCTTCTTGGCCACCCAGCACACAGCAGCTATCACCTCCCTCCTATGTCTCTCATCCTCCTGCCCAGTTCTGTGTGGTGTAGTCAGCCTCCACGGTCCCCGCTGAGCTGTAGCTGCTGTCACAAGCCCCATTTTCAGCAGGAGCATCCATTCTTGCTTTTGCTGCACTGGTTTGCAACAGTTTGCTGTGCAGCTGCTCTGGGAGCTGTGCTGGTGCTGCTTGGGCACCACAGTGATTACATCTGAGCACTTGTATTAAACACAGGGACTGCGGAGCCAGGACCGCGGGCCAGGCTTGAGTGGCTTTAAGGATTGGGAGTTCTGTGCCCAGAGGTTGCTGTGAGGGTAAAATGTTGCTAAAGTGTTGCTGACATTTTGGTGGTGTTGTAAGGACTTGTTCACTTTCAGGGAAAATGGGAAAGAGGGAAAGAAGGAAAGGGAAAAAAGGTGATCAAGTGGCAAAGGTGAAACGGCAGAGTCAGAAACTCACCCTTTGTTTTCCTGAGGTGAGGAAGTGGAAGGGCAGGTTGATGGGGTTGCATTCCTTCTCCTAATCCTCAGCATCTCTGAATTCAAGGAGCACTGCCAGACCCTTGGCAGCAGAGCAGCTCCAAGAGTGCATCTCAGTCCCCTGTTCAACTGTGTGATTATCTGCAATTAGCTGGGGGTAAATCCAGCAGCTGGAGTATGATGGGAGTTACCTGATGCAGTTCTCAAAGTATTTGGAAGAGCACTGCTGGTCACTAAACCAGGATGGCACAAGGATGATGGTGAGGTGATGGGAGCAGCCATACCAAGCCAGCCCAGCACTCTGTCCCCAGCAGATGGCTGAAGAGAGAAGGAGGCTATTTAGTCTTGTTGAAGTTGTGTTGATGCCCATCTCCAGCAGAGAAAACCAACAGAAGTGGTTCAAGGGAGAATCGAAGCACCAAGCAAGTATATTGAGAAATTTCCAAAATATCTGTTCTGTTGCACAGTGATCTATGGCTTAGGGACCTCCGACACCTCAGTGGATTTCACCTCCTTGAGGATGTCCAAAACATATGGGAACCCATGCACATTTACCTCACATCCATGAGTCCTCCCACAGGGAACATTAAAGATCTAAATACTGTGCAACTCCATAAATTGTGCACTGTATAAAAATAAATCTCATTTTGTTTTTCTTGAAATTGCAGCCTGCTGGTTTTGTGTGGGTTGCTCCCGTGTTAGAAAAAGCTGATGGGTGGTTCCTTCACCTTCTTCCTCTTGTTTGTAATTTATAACCTGCCAGAATAAATTCCTGTCTTTTGAGGGGCTAAAGAGTTCTCTCTACCTGTTTGTTTTCCACACACAGAAGCCCTTCTGTACCTTTGTTCACCTTTGTCAGCTTTCTCCATATCTTTCCAGCCATAAAGTAATATGCCTTGTCACCTGCCAATAGCACTGTGTAAATGCTAAGTAAGGCCAACATGTGCCAATCATTAAGCTCAAGGGAAATTTTGGAGGTGGATGTATCCCACTGAGGTGGATTCAGAGCAAACAGACACAGTGGGGACCGGAGTGTGAAAGGTGAAAAATCTGCAGCACCAGAGACTGAGCAAATTCTCATACCTACAGGAACACAACATTCTCAAATAGCTGATAACAAATGCAAAATTCTCTGTACTGAACACAGGACAATGCCTGCTGAATCCCTGGAGGGAGATGTCTGAAATGTTGGAAGGGCTGGACATATCCTTAGAGTAACAAAACACGCTTCTGGGTCTCCCTGGAACCAAGCAATGGTTGAGTCAAAGAGCTAAGCCACTCTGCAGTATCCAGCTGTGTGCAATGAAATGCAGCCTGTGCTGGCAGGTACAGGACAATGCAACACTGAAGTGTTTGTCTTAAATCCACAGAGGGTCTGGGTTATACGTGGAAAAGTCTGCAGCGATGTGGGGTCTGGTGTCACTGTTCATATAGTGTGGCAGCCTGGATCCTAACATCAGGTCCTCCTAGACTCTTAGCACAGTCCTTGGAACAGTGACCTTCTTCCTTCAAATCCATCACTGAAAGACATAGCTGTAAAAGCTGACATAAATCACAGCCCCTTTTTTTCCCTCCTAGAGATAGAGGTGACATCTGCTGTTTAGGGTTTTGCAGACCCCATGTGGTGCTGATACCAGAATTAATGAGCCACAGACAAAGCCCTCACACTTCCTTCCTGTAATGCTTTCCCTGAGCTTCCCTGCCCAGCTCTGTGGCTAGCACACACCTTGAGGATGGGGAATTGAGTCCAGTCCCCACTTCAATACGTTCCAATCCACATCTCCATCTTGCCAGGAGAGGTCTGTATTGTCTGCTGTGTAGGTAGTCAGTGTACATAAGAAATGAGAAGAATGCAAAATACAGTTCTAGGTCACCTGAGCATTTTAGAGGGGAAAGAGCATCTTTAGGTGATGCCTTTCAGCCCTAAAATCATGAGCCAAACAAGGTTAAAATGATAACAAGCAGTCACTGTTTATTTAAGGACCTTCAGGTGTACTTATGCCCCCATGATATAGGGCTTTGGCACTTTTATAAGCTTAGCAAATTATCATAATTGACAAGAATCCCCAGTTAGAAGCACAGTTCATGAAGTAATTCCCCTCTTGGTTCGGCCTTCTGCTGAAGCCTCCCACCTTGCTTCTAGCCCCACACTGTTTATGTCTAAATACATGAGAAAGTGACATGGCCTTGGTTCACTGAAGAAGCAAAAATAGAGTAGGATTCAAGGAACGTGTTTGTTTAGCAAAATACTGGAGTTAGCTTAAGAAACTATATAACTACACAATATTAGTCTACAGAGCTACAGCATGTGAAAAACACATACAAAGTAAAAATCTTCTGGCATCATAGGAGTGACTTTTCTGACCTGTGGCAGATGTCTGCTCTAGGCAGAGCCCAGCTGTACTGCAGGTGAGACTGCTTCTCTCCATGCATTGGCAGGAGGAGCCCCAAGACCCCCGGCTCAGACATGGATCCTCATCTCACAGGCCAAATGCTTCCCCAGAGCCCCAGAGGACTGACTTCAAGGAGGGCAGAGGAAAAGCTCACCACTGTAGATGCCTGGTAGGAATCAGACAGGCCAGGTTTCTGGTCCTTGGGCCCCAGCCTCACTCCCTTCATATTCCCTCCGTAGCTGCTTCCTTCACCACGACGCTGAGATCAGCTAAACCCAAAACTGTGTGGTTGTGTCTCTGTGTGATGAATATTGAGGCTTAGTGACAAAAGTGTAGGCATTGTTGCCTTGAAAATGTGTTGCTAAGAAGAGGCTGAAAAATGTGAAATACAGGCAGCAGAGGAAAACACAAGTAGTGCTGTGGAAGGAAGAAAGAGGCTGTTACTCATAGCTCCCATCAGATACTGCAAGGTTTAAAGCCTGGCTTTCAGGAAGATCCCAGAGCCATTTTTATTTGAAGGGTATGAACATTTATAGAGCTCTACATATTTTAGTGAGCCATGTAAACACTAGCTAATTAATCTAACATCATAAAGCAAACTAAACTATTTATCTCCTCAGAGATAAACCAGTCAACAGAGTTAAAAAAAAACTCAGGTCCCTAGTAGAATGGCTATTTAAAAGGGGAAACTTTTATTGTGTTTTATTTATTTCTCCAGAATAAAGAAATTTCCTGATATTCCTGCAACAGATGACCAGTTAGAAGCACAGTTCATATTTGGAAAGCATGTTTTTCCCTCCAGTGTTACACCAACATCAGTCCTTGTTTTCAGAAGCATTGTTTTCATCAGCTGGTGTAAGCACCTGGAAAGCTGGAGTCTTAATTCCGGTGATTGCTCCTTCAGCTCTGGTCTTCCTCTTTCATATGCATGTAAAAGGAGAATTTAACAATGTGCATAAAATATTCTGATGCTGAAACTGCTTTCAGCTGCTTTTCTGCTCCCCCCACTCGCCTGTGCTTAAGCTAAATGAAGTGGTCTTTCCCAGAGCCAAATTCACCCAAGTCCGCTAAGAACTGGGCATTAATTTTCCTTGCAGCCTTCCAGTCTCTCTCCTGAGTTCGTGAGCAAGAGCACAAACCAGAGCTGGCTGTGTTAACTGGAGGCCACCCCTCCCACTGCCTTTGCAAACCCACACCTGGCCTCTGGCAGAACCTTAGACAGCTGAATAAAACTTTTGAGGATGTGGCCATATAAACTAATGTAAATACTACATAAAAAATAATCTTCATTGTGGAGGAGGAAGTAATGCAACTTTATGAGTGGGAAGGTCAAGGAGTGTTATCTGCTATTACCATGAGTTTTGTGGTCTCCATTCCCATTTGATCCATTTGCTTTTCTATTGACACTGGCTTGGGATAGAGGAACTCATATTAAAATCAGATTGCCTGTCAAGATCCTGACAAAGGAAGGAAACGGTCCTTGATTACAAGGGACCTGATCTGGCATTCCTTGCAGAGCTCCCTGTCCCTCAGCAGGCCCTTTTGCTGGCTGCTTCAGGTGCTTTAGGCTGGCAGCAGGGGTCTGCTGTAACTTGCAGACTGGTTGTTATCATCATGCTTGGAAAATTTCTACTGCAAAAATTTCAGAAGAGAGTTCATCATGAATAACAGCATTGTCCCTGCTGGGTCCTCTTGGTCCCCCAATGTATGATCAGTGTTATTCTTTGTAAAAACTGTTGGCCATCTAACAGTAGAACACATTTACACACCATTATAGATCCATTACATGAGTATACAAATACATGCAGACACACAAGATTGTACATCAGGAGTAACCTGCTTACATAGTAAAGTTGGATTTTTTTTAAGCACCTGGTTTTCAAAAAATTATGATAAGATACTTTGTAAAACATGGGGGAAAAATCCTACAATCTATGATTCTAAAAAATAACAAGTAGAAATTAAGAAGAAGGGGAAAATTTGCACAGAATACACAGATAATTTTAAAGTTATTTTGCTTTGGAAAGTAGCAATTAAACAGCACTGCTGAGTTGAAGGACATTCTCTGGCACAGAACAAAACACTCATGATTATATTCTGCCTCTTCAGGTTAGTTTTACACATTTTTCTCTCAGGGGATCTGAAAGAAAACTACATTTGTCTCCATTTTCAGATTTATGCCCATGAATCATAGACTGGAATGTGGTCTTCCACATTTATTCATTACAGAAGTTACAGGAAGACTAAACTTGTCCCTCGTGATTATTTCCGCTCCTGATTTAAAATGCAGCAGCAGGGGATTCTCTGCCAGTGCGGAGACAATCAGGAACACTGGGCCATAGTAAGGATTGAGTGAACAGCCCACCAGGAGAGAGGCTTTGCTCCTGCGAAGGGTTTTCTGGGCTTAGGACAGATAAACTTTCCCATTGACGTAGGCTCATGTGTGCCTGCACACACACGGAGCCGGCCAAAGCCTCAGGGACTTTTGCCACCACGCTGTTAATCATTACCCAAGCAGAGCCGTTCTCTTGGAGATCTCTGACCTGTTTTGCAGCCCTGAAGGAGTTTATTGCAGCCAGCCCAGCCTTGGCCGGGGTTTGGATTGCGTGCTGACAGGCAGCCAGCTGGCCCCGGCCCAGCGCGCCGCACACCCAGCCTTGCACGGCCGCACACTGGGACTTCTGGGGAAAGGGAGCGACTCCCGCGTCCATCCAACAGGCGTGGGCAGTCCCAGGGACACAGGGCGAGGAGGAAGCAGCCAGGTGAATTTCCCTTGCCTGATAACAAGGTCATGTGGATGTGGTATCTGCTAGAACGTAGATTCAGGGCTGAAAAGCAGGCAGGTTACTGGGGATGGTGCAAGGAGAGGCCCTGTCCTCGGTGAACTGTGCCAAACACATGAAATCTCAGCCCCAAATCTTACCAGATGCATGCACACAGAAAAGATTTCTCCTGCAGGTCTTAAAGTAATTTTTAAAATTTTTTTTCAGGTCTCTGGAAGCTTTTTCTGAGTCTTTTATGACTTGCTAAAGCCTTGGACTTCAGCAGAAAATTCATTCAAGGTTGAATTAATTCAAGAATTTAAGTGTTGTTCTATTCATGCTCTCCTAAATTGTAGATAATTTAAAACAAAGAGGAATCAGAACCATTTTGTCAAACGTTTTGATTAGCCAGTATCTTGTGTGTGTCATTTCTGGTTGGTGACTCTCAGGGTAGGCATCTGCTTCCAATCCCACGAAAGTATCAGTATCACATTAAAAAAATCCATAAAGAAGTGTAATTAGGAATTCAGACCCAGTAACCTTGCTACTGAAAGTACACTAGATACTCTTCAAAGATCCCTTCCAAACCAAACCGTCCTATGGGTCTGTGAGTCTACAAATAAGTGCATGATCATGGAGTCACTCAGGGAATTTTGTTCCTAAGAGGGCATAAATGAAGAAAATGGTTCCTTCTTTTCAGTACCAGAAACTCATCAAAACCCCCTGCACCAAGTCTAAGGAATGGCACCAGCCATGTTACGTGGGAGAGAGATCGATGGAGTTTTTCTGGTTCAGGAGTCTGAACCCTTGCAGAAAAGTGTGCTGCAATCAGGATGGAATCCTTCTTTCTTCAAGACATGAAAAGGTGTGATTTTCATGGGACCAGGAAAGGGCTGTATTGATTTTTTTTTTTGGCGTGTATGGAAGACCAGTACAATTTTGAGCCTCCCCTGCTGGCTCGCCAGTTCAAATCCCTGCACTTTGCAGAAATGACAGTTCTGTGCAGGAACTTGAAACTAATGAGACAAGGAAGGCTGCATACTATTGACAAGACTTCTTATCACTTCCAGCCAGCTCTCTGGGTGTATATTCCCAAAATCCTTTGAAATTTGGGGGACTGAATTACTTCAGTTGCATGTGTCTATAATCTTCTTCAGCCTTACTCAGGAGTTTGCAGTAAGCAAATTTTACTCATTAGGTATAAAGATCATAATTCACTTGTAGTTCTATTCCATTTTACCAACTACATCACAGGCAGTAATCTTTAAGGTGTAAAATATATATGTTCAGCAAAGGGTTATTTTTGTGCAGTCAATAAGGTATAAAAGCACTGTGTGCCCAGGAAAGAACAGTTATGAGGAACAAGGAGTTGTCTTATGGATACAAAAACAAAGCTCACTTCCAGCAGCTCTCTCATCTGTGGCTTCTCTGATACCAAAGAAAAGGCAGCATGTGTCCAGGGGGGACACAAAGGGTACAAAACCTTCCCCCAGCCATCCCTGGAGCTGTCTTTAGATCGTGAAGAGAGAGCTTCTTGATGAGTGGGACAAGGACATTAGTGTGCACCAATGGTTTTGACTGCCATGCACTCTCTGTGGATTGTGGTTTTGGGGTCTTACTGAAGGCTAGAAAATGATTTACACTGTGCTGGACATCTGAGGGTGCAGGGGAAGCAGGTTTGTTCTTCCCTTGATACAGATCTGTGAGGAGGCAATGATGCAACTGAAGATTTTTGTTAGTGAAGGGCACAGCGCAGAAGAACACAAATGAGAAGTATAGAAATGGAAAACTTAGAGAGTAAAAGAAACAGAGGAAAGCATAAGGGTTAACTTTGGTAGCAGTTTTCTTAGAACAGGGATGGAGAGAAGAGCTGAAAGGAACAGAGAAAAGAACAGACAGCAGTCTCCAGCTCTCTGATTCATAGGACCCATATAACCTCTTAGTCACACAGCACTTTCATTTTCCAGAAGTCCCAAGTCATGGTGCAGCAGACACCTGTGATGTGGCTGCACAGGCTCATGCAGGATGCCTCTGATGCCTGGTGTAGGACGCAGCCCTCTGGACACGTCTGCAGACCCGGCACTGTCAGCACCACCCTTTGTCTCGTGGTCAGAAGACAAGCTGCAGGCATGTCCAGTCCAGGATTTGGACCTATTTAAATTAAGTGTTCCAAACATCTTGCTCTGTATGCAGATCTTTGTGCACGCATTGTCACTCAGGTACACAGAATTTTTCATGCAGGTAGTTTAATATGATGTTGTATTCCCACATCCTAATTATCTCCCCTGTGGAGGTCCCTGGTTGGAATTGTGTAGTTGGGAGCAGGAGGTTCCTGTCCTTCTCATTACTTTAGCTGATCCAAATCCTTTCAAAGAGCAAGCCCTGGAACAGCAATTTCATGACCTACAGTCACCTTCAGAGTGCCGAGGCTCACTAAGAGGCCACCCATGCAGGGCTTGGGCAGTAGTATGCACAAAATGCCACCTGTGGTGTTGCATTTTCCATAAACTGCCACACAACAGGATAAGTGCGTTGCCTGCACTCCCCTGAGCGGTGTTACATGAAATGCAAACACCCAAAACATCTTTGTATTTCCGTAAATAACATAACCTGAAACAGGAACAGAGCAAGTTCACACAATTAAGAGGTACCAAAAACGTGACTGGTAGTTGATCAATCAACTGACTAATTGCATCTGATTGCAGCTAGTAGAGATTCTTCTGCCCTGTGTTTGCTTGCAATGAAGCGAGAAAGAGAACTGGGTTGCCTAAATGGCCTGGGGCACAGGCTACCCAACGCAATCAATTGCTTCACTCTGTGGCCCTCACTGATGGTGGGAAAATACAAATGCTCCCTGGTAGCCCTGGAACCTTTAGCTGCGAGGTTGCCTGCCGAGGAAGGCTCAGGATAACAAGTATTTTGTGGTTTTGATACATTTCTAAAATGTAACTGCTATTTTATCACCTAATCAAGCTATATAGTAGTATTTTATTGCCAAATCTGAAATTTATTACATCTGCTTTGTGGTTATACACCAGTGTTGAATTAGTGCTTTATTACTATAAGCAACAGATAACACCTACCCAATTAAGGTATCTTTGTATCTATCTCCATTTGGAACTGTTCCGACACCGAGTTCTTGTCAGTACTGAACAATTGTTGTTATTAGTGACTGAAACAGGACTAAATTAACAGCTAGAGAAGTTGTGATTGCACCACTAAACTTCTAAGTAGTTTGATTAGCAAATAATACAGTAATACCACTTAAACATAACAGCTGCTTATCTCATGGAGATTATAAAATAAATATATAGCTGTAAATATATATTGTTATGGTACAGTATAGTTTGCATGATTTAAAATATTTTTAAGAAATAATTACGCTTTCTGTGAAGTCAGGCACCAAAAATACCCAGTGGTCTGTATCTTAACATTGTGAATACATCATCACAAAAAAAAACAAGCATGCAAAAGGAAAATATAAGACAGGTGATTTATGAGATACTATTTTGTGATTATAAGTAATATTTCATGTGTATTTTGTGTCTTTAAAAAAAAAGAAAACACAATCAAAGATGGCAGAATATGCATGAAAATTGTGGCTTCATGGCAGAAGGATTTGATCTTGCTCCTAACCAGGGCTTTGAGTTGCAAACATAGGCTGTATTTTGACACTGACCTTCCTGTGCTTTCAGAAAATCAAGGGTTTGAATCCTCTGTGTAAATAACAATATTGTGATACCTGCTCCTAGCCGCAGTTTCCTTTTCCAACTGCATCCCCTAGACCAAAATTGTTCCAAAGAAGAAGAAATATCCCAGTGAGTGATCGAATGGTCCCCAGTGTGGCACAGCTCCTTAACTTGTAGCTCAGGGAGATGATGGAGCTGCTGTGGACACCGTGCTGCTGAGAGGTGCTCCGTGCTGCTGAAGGAAGCAGAAATCACTGCACAGCATTGGAGCATGGCCCTGTTCTTGAGGTTTGGGTCTCAGGGGGGTACTGGAGGCACCTGGTTTTCTATTAGGGATTTAGTCTTCTGGGAAAAAATGTCAAGGAGCACAGAGAAGATACAGAAGGCAGGTCAATTTGATTTTCTTATAAAGGAAGTAAGGAAGAGGCAGAGACTGTGGCATGAGTCATAGTTGCAGTAAGTGGGGAAGGTGGGAACAGAATGTGGGTTTCAACATTTCAGTCAACATTTTCTCCTATTTTTTCCTTCCTCAGTTATAATTTTATTCAGTTCCTCTCCACCTCCCCTATTCTCCCTCCTCCCCTAGGACTGGCAAGTGGGAAAGGCAAATGATGAAGGCCAGTACCTGCCACTAAAATTCAGCAGGCAGCAGGGCTGGTGAAAATTCCCTGCTCCCAGCATTTATGGCAGGGTGCAATCAGTGGCTTGTGTTTGCTATTTAAACAAAGGAGCTTTGGAGTTAGAGGGAAGGTGTTCCCCAAGAAGCTGCTGACTCCCGAAACCTGATGTCCTGTTCCTTATCAGGTCAGTTTATGACAGGTTTCATAAATGTTTTATGAGACCTTGATGACTGCATGGCTGAGCTGGGTGGTGGCAGCTGCCTCCAACTTTGTGCGTTATTGACAAAAGATCAAAGACCAGATTTACCACCCTGATAAGATCCGAGGGATAAGAATCCTGAACTGACTTTTTCCCTGTTTCCTGTGTGAACAAACACGTTGCAGGATGTTTTGACAGAGGCTCAATCCCGAAGACCTTGTTTGGGCTAAATTCCTGCCAATTTCTTCACCCCTTCCCCTAGGCTTAGTAGAAATTCCATGAAATGGGCAGTAAAGTTGGAGACCCTTGTCTCACCACAACGTTAGCCACCACTTGGACTGAAAATCCTTCTTCCAAGAGCCTGGATAGAGGCACCTTAAGGCGATCATTGGTCTTGATGGGGTCAGGTTGACAGGAACCACGATGCTTTGCCAATTTCCCAGTTGTTTTAAAGCTCTGGTGCATAAGGCCTCCCGCCACACGTGGCAGAGCTCTGTCCTGCTTCCATCTGCAGTCCTCCAGGATGGGATCTGCTGACCACCAGCTGAGACCACTGGATGCAGCAACTGGGAGCATGGGCCGCATGACAGAGGCCAGCCAAGCCTGTCACACACAAAGCATCTGAGTTTAGTGCATCTGAGTTTACCACGCCTGACTTTCTAACAGCCAAACCCCTGGGAAGGTCCCAGGGTTGGTCTTAGCCAGGGTTTGAGGTAGTGCCTGTCCTACAAAAGATGTCTCTCCTAGGCATGTCCAGCAGCACCTTCTGCAACAGGAGCACTGTCAGCCCAGCTGGGCACTGTGGTCCCAAGACCTAAAGGCTGCAAGGTGAGAGGGCCACTCAGCGTGCTCAGAAGCACATTACACCTCCCAGATTTAGGGCGTCAGACGTGCTAGCAAGCTAAAGAAAGCAGTGTGTTTCAAACAGAACTGCAGGTCCTAAGAATTGACTGCTGTTGCTATTTTTTGCTGTAAACTTTCTAGGTAATTGTCAAAAAAATGTATCTCTCTTTTCCAAGCCTGGAAAGAGAAATATTTTTAGTTTCTTGTCAGGGGATTATTTAATTATTAGTCAAAAAACTTTTTGAGACAGCTAAAAATAAAATACTATGGAAACACTGGGCTTAGTCATTCTGTGTTGATTTTTTAAAATGCAGTAGCAGAACAACTGTCTTTGAATGATACAGGGCATGCCTGTGCCATGAAGTTTGTTTTCCAGGAAGCATGACTTCTGACTCAAAAAATGTTCAATAACAGGCCTTAGTGAGACTAAAGTATCACAGAAAGTGCCTTCAGAGTGACTTTGACCAGCAGAAGAGATGGGTCACAGAAATGACTTGCCCACAGCACTTAAATACAGGCAAGAATACAAAATAAGGAGAGGTGAAGTGGGATTGAAATTCTGATCACCAAGTGCTCAGAGCCAGAGCCTGCCTTAAATTGGATTCCTCACTGCCGGACACACCTGGCCTTAGAGAGACTGGTGTTCCTCTATTTGGAGAGCAGGGAAAGACTATCTGAACTCACTAGGAAAGATTTAGATTTTCTCATTTGGCTGTGTCAGACAACAGTTGGCTAAACAAGGGATTCTCCCAGGCTTGAAACATGCAATTTGCTTGGAGTGGCTGTCTGGTTTGAGTGTTACATTTTCTTCAGTCTCACTGAAAATCAAAGTCCAAAAAAAGTGCAAGTGTAAGCATTTTGCTTCTGTCCCTGATGCCAGAAACTTGCTTCTCTAGAGCTCAAAGGAAGATACTTACTTAAAAAGGTAGGGCTGATTGACCATGAAGTAGCCCATCAAGTGGAGATGGCTGCATTTACCTCACTATTCATGGAAGTACAAGTAACTCCACAAAGTTATGGAGAGCAAGAATCAAGCCTAGGGACCTGAAGTACCTGAACGACTTTTTCTTTTTTTTAAACCACACAGGAAAAGTAATATATATATAATCTGTCATGTTTTTGGTGGACTTGGGAAGAACAAATGCTGTATTATACTACAGGTCCAGTAATACAACATCAAATAACAGAATGTGGAGATGCAGCTGCTGGTGGCTAAGAAAGGAGCTGAGAAAATCACAAAGAAGAAGAACACCTTGTTGACAACATTTCATGTTGCTCACAACTCTCATTGCCAGCAGGGCAGGAGGAGAGGCAGCAGAGCCAGCACAGAGGCAGCAGCACCGTCTTTTATAGCGAACGCGGGCAGGTGGACACGGCTCTTTATCTTCTTCGAATTTGTTTTTTAAACATTATCAACTCAGATTGCCCTTCACAAATTTCACTCCAAAACTTCAGAGTAATTGGCTTTTACAATGCAGTAAAGAAAGATATTAACTGGTTTGGGGATTGACTAGACAACCATTCACATCACTCTTTTATCAATATTGCCATGATTTGACACTTCTGAATGGAGGAGGATTGTAAAGTGCCTGCAGACCCTGTAAACATGTTAAATGGAGATTAGTCTTACTGCTTAGTTTAAGCCTAGTAAAAGATAATTAAATTGACTGATGCAGCTGTAAATCTCACTTTTATCAAATCCTGGCTCTCTCTGTCCTTATGATTTTACAGCATCATTAATGTTGTTGTGACAATATCATTAATCTCCTCCTGCTGCTCAGAGAATGAAAGGCAACCAGCAAACACTATAAAAATCTGCTCTCTCCTCACTATCTTTTCTCCCTTCTTGACTCTCACACATCTTAGATACACATTTCTTTCATGAGGTGATTTCATAAGCTAAAAATTAATTGTAAATACACCATATAGTTTCTTTCACTGTGGTTTGCGTTAAATGGTTTTGTTAGTTCTGGGGCTTTAGAGGATTTTTTTTTTTTTTGTCAAGCAAAAGGGATTAGAAATAATTCCTCAGTGTTCTTCAGGGCTTTGTTTTGGCCTTTTTTTTATGCAACTCTTTGTAACAACGCAGAAGATCATCAGGCCTACAAGTGAAGGTATATTGCTGCTTTGGAAACCCTGGGAATTCCACCTTTAGGCATCAGTTTTTATTTTTCCTCAATTTACTCGACGGGGAAGATTGACTTTTTCCCACTTCTGGTTTCCTAGTGTGGGCTGTGACTGAACTGGGCATGGGGAGGAGGTGAACAGCCTGCATGGAGAACCTGTAGCAGAAGAAGACCGTGTAAGACATTCTGATGTAGTAACTGGAGCTGTTCAGCCTGCAGCAGGCTTTGCACATCCCTCCCTGGTGCAGTGGCTGCTGGGGATGTCACTCACCCCCTTCTTGCTCTGCCTGAACAAAGACACCTCTGCCCAAGGCACCTTCGCTTCTCACAGTGTCTATTCTGCCTGCCGCTGTACTTCAGCATCTCCACAAAATTATTCCATCTTTTTTTTCTCTGTGTGCGTCTCGTCTGTATGATTGCATATGAGCTGCACAGCCTGAATCATATGGCCTTCTAATTTCCAAACTACTTTTCCTTCCAGGGGAAGGACACTTGCCTTCCCAAGGTGTAACCGTGAATGCTGGGTCATGCACCTTGAGTGGATCAGGGCACACAGAATCCCCATACCTCTCGATATGAGGTCGACAAAATAATCCCACCTCACACAGGAGGAGACTTTAGATAAGGGAAGTTCAGATAACCACACTGTCTGTCTTCCCCAAGGTCAGCTGGCTCAGCAGGGCTGTATCCATATTGTTTAACCCAGGATATTTACCTGCAACCCAGGATTAAATCCCTTCAAAGGCAGATTTCTACTTGGGCACTTCACTTTAGGTGGTGGATCTCACATGACTGAAATTTTGTGGCGTCCTCCTGGAAAAAAACACAAACAGCAACCCCCTAACAATCTGAATGCTGTCAGGCTTCTCCTAACAAGGAGAAGGCTGCTTTCTCTGACTGTCTGTATTTTTCTGGTTAATTCACAGTTTGAGGCTGTCCCTTAGGACTAATGTAAAACCAGAATCGTGCTGCACTTGGCTGAAGTCAATGGAACAAATTGACTGCTTTAGCTCACTGTTTACGGGGGCAGAGAGTTTATGTAAAAAATATTTCAAGAGTTCATAATCTGGCATTTAAGTTAAAGTTAAGCCTAAATATAGTGCTTTAATCATCAGCAGCTATAATTTCCCTCCAGTATTTCTTTAAACCCTTTGGTTTGAAAGTCCAAAAGATAAGAAGTACTTCTCAGTAATGCAAATAGACAGAGAGCATGGAGTTCACCCAGAGATTGTTTCTCCAGCCTGGGCTGTGCTTACCTTTTCAGGTCTCAGATAACTGGGAGGAAAAATTTCCATCTCAACCCTTTCAAACCCTTGAGGTAGACAAGACTTGCCCCTCTGCAGAGATCTAGGGCAACACCAGCATCTCTTTTCTGTGTCAGTCCCATAGATAAACAGCCACGGTGGTTCAGGGTGATCCCTAAGTTCTGCAAAGGGGAGGAAGTGATGAGGAGGGTACAATGGGTAGCAATGCTATGGGATAAAGGAGTGGTTGGAATAAAAGCATAGATTAGTTTGGGTATGATATGTGTTAGGCTGAGCTATTCTTATAAAAGACCATATATCAAGAACTGGTGCAGCATCACCTTGAGTCCTGTGTGCATTTCTGGATACCACAATATAAAAAGAGGGTGTCCAAAGAAGGGCAACGAGGATGGTGGAGGGTCTGGAGGGGAAAATGCATGAGGAGCTGCTGAGGTCACTTGGTCTGTCCAGCCTGGAGGAGAGAGGGGAGATCTTGCAGTCTGCAGCTTCCTCTTGAGGCGAAGAGAAGTCGCAGGTATCAATTTCTTCACTCTCATGAGCAGTGACAGGACGTGAGAAAACTGCCTGAAGTTGAGTCAGGGGAGGTTTAGATTGGATATTAGATAAAGGTTCTTCACACAGGGGCTGGTTGGGCACTGGAACAGGTTCCCCAGGGAAGCTGTCACAGCACCAGCCTGACAGAGTTCAAGATGCACATAGACAATGCTCTCAGGCCCATGGTGTGACTCTTGGGGTGTCCTGTGTATAGCCAGGAGTTGGACTCAATGATTCTGATGGGTCCTATGGGTAACATATAATGCATCCTGTCCAGCAAAGAAATAATGAGAAAAGAGAGACCTGTGTGACCAAACACAAGGCTGACTGTGCAGGAGCCCTGGGTTCGGTGTAGGCAGCTCACTAATTCCTGCTGCCTGCCAGGGATTTTGGTCACGCAGAGAGGCCCTGACTCCTGTTCCCTGGAGCAGGAAGGGAAGACATATCATGTGGGGCAGATCAGCAGGGCAGGAGAAGGGTTTTTCCAAGCTGTGAATGGCCTCTCCTGTCTCAGAGCTGTCCCCCAAAGCCTGGAGAAACCCTCCAGCAGAGCCCCATGCCTGGCTTGTTCCAGGGCACCATGACCTGGAAAATTCTCTTAGGCAGGTCAGCAGGTGCAGGTGCTTAAAAGTCCAAGGGCAGAGTTTTGCCAAAGTTCACTCCTTTATGGCACACAAAGTTCTGCCGCCTTGTCCGGGCGGCTCCGCTGCACCCAAGTGCAAGGTCTGGGCTGTCCTAGCTCCAGGTGGAGCATTTGTGCCCAAGCAAAACTTTGTATTTTTCAAAACCTGCTATAAAATGAGCTCCCAGATGCATCTCTGGGTCCATCAAATGGCATTGTCAATGCTCAGAGCCGCAGTCATGCAGCAGCTGGAGGGGCTCCAACATTTGATCCCAAACTAATGGCACAGATTATCTGGAAACATAAATAGCAGAAGATACTGAGTGTTGTTACTCCTCAATAAAAGGTGCACATGATTTGATTCTAATTATATTTAGTTCAACTTGCTTCCTAACGATTAGCATTTGAAAGAGATGTCAACAATTTTCACTTTCTTTAAATGAAGGGTGACAGGCTTTTATAGCAGAGTATAAAGATATCAGCTGGGAAATCCATGGCCATCAATGGCTTTAGTTTTCTCCCTTTATCTACTGGTATAGCCCTAATTTGACACTTGCCTGTTGAGAAAACTTGTAAAGCAACTGCCAACCCTGTTAAATTTAGATTAGTCTTACAGCACACTTAAAGCCAGTAAAGTGATAATTAAATCCACCCTTGAGCTGTAAACTCCAGAGTACCTGGAATTAGCTCTATTCCTGCCACTGGCAGTGAAGCTTCATTAGAATTTATACTGTCCCCTACTGCGGGGACCCTCCAAACCTGGAAGGGAGGCGAGTATCTGTCTGACCACTTTGCCCAGATCCTGCAGCCTCCTCTGGCCCATGCAGCCCTGTGAAGCACTGCTTCATTGCTGCCACAAGGTGCTTCTGAGCCTTGGCACGAGACTGATATGACGATACTTATCTCTAAATTCAAACCAGAGGTTACAATGTGGGTCACAACCATTCCTTTTATCAGAGAGAAAAGATAGCCTTGCCCTGCTATTGGGGCAGACAAATAATTTTGTGTTATCCTTTCTTGGCTTCTACTTTGAAACAGCATTAGTCATTTGGGAACTGAAGCCCTCAGACTTTGGCTGAGGTTTCGTCGTGCCTCTGCTGAGCTTTGCAGCAGGAGAGAGCCCAAACACCCCATTGCTTTTGCCATCCATGAGCCAAATGTGCCACAGCCCCATGGGGACAGCATAGCATTGGCTCAGCCATGGATAAGAGGAGCAGGAAGAGGGCATTGCCATCTGTCCTTCCCTCATAATGACCAGTTTCTTGGGTCATTTCATTGTGTCTCTGTACCCCCGGTAGCCACACATGGATTAGGAAACATGGAGGAAGACAGTCTTCTCTCAGCAGAACCTTACTATGAGTCGCTTGGTTTGGAAGGATACCTGCCACTGCTTGTTTCTTTGGTAGGGCAAGGGATCTAAAGTACCCCAAAACTGCTTTCACATGTATCAAAAGGAAAGAATTCATCAAAAAAGTCATGCAGAGGAGAACAGGTTTCAGGTTTCATCACTTGGACTCAGCAGAAGGCTTATGATGAAAAAAGTTTTGAAACACATTTAANTGCTTTTGCCATCCATGAGCCAAATGTGCCACAGCCCCATGGGGACAGCACAGCATTGGCTCAGCCATGGATAAGAGGAGCAGGAAGAGGGCGTTGCCATCTGTCCTTCCCTCATAATGTCCAGTTTCTTGGGTCATTTCATTGTGTCTCTGTACCCCCGGTAGCCACACATGGATTAGGAAACATGGAGGAAGACAGTCTTCTCTCAGCAGAACCTTACTATGAGTCGCTTGGTTTGGAAGGATACCTGCCACTGCTTGTTTCTTTGGTAGGGCAAGGGATCTAAAGTACCCCAAAACTGCTTTCACATGTATCAAAAGGAAAGAATTGCACATCAAAAAAGTCATGCAGAAGAGAACAGGTTTCAGGTTTCATCACTTGGACTCAGCAGAAGGCTTATGATGAAAAAAGTTTTGAAACACATTTAATGTACTTTGTTGTCTCAGCTCAAGTTTTGTCTGATTTTTTTTCATTTCAAAATTTTTTGGGCAAGCACTGGATCATATTTTCTGAGAAGGTACTGCAGACACTTGTCTGTCCTCAGTCTTTCCCCTTCATCCACCACTAACAATATATGCTACAGCAGGAGGCAGGTGGAGTTTGGGGCTGAATCCAAATAACCGTTTATTTTCTAAATTTATTGAGAAAGTGGCTGAGTAGTGCCCACCTTTGGTTTGATGCCAGCTTGATGGGAATATCCTGTGTTACATCCCTGCCCTGCCTGGATATGAGAGGATAACTGTCCCAAAGTAGCTGCATGGGAGGAGCAGTTCAATTTCCAGTGAAACTCCCTAAATTTAGCAGCCTGCCTCTCTGTTGTAAGCCCAGCCTCTAGGCTCCCTTTAGAGGCAGTGCTGTGGTCAGGGGAGCAGAGCTGCCAACCCCAAGGCTACCCAGCTAGTCCTAGGAATCTCTGCCTGAGCACAGTGGACTGCACTGGCAAGGTCTTGGCGATCTCTCGTGTGCTACATGCTCAGTGTGCAAATGGGTGTCTGAACATAGCTGTCTTGACATTGGACCGAATTATTTTATGCAAAAAAAGAGGGTATAATTCATGCAAGTGATAGCCAACATAAAAACCCCTGGAGCCTGGTGCTTGTACCGAATGCTTTGCAAAGCAGCAGCCCCTGATGCGAGGCAGCAGGAGAGCGAGGCGCTGTCTAGACAAGGGCCGTGACACATTCGGTGTTATTTCTAGAAGGCTGCTTAGTCACTGCTGTTCAGGGCACAAAAGAAGCACAAGGGTTATCAAAGGAAATCCAGGGCCGGGAAGGGATCACCTCTGGCAGCATCCAGGGCTGCCGGGAGCTGCGCCTGGCCGCGGTTCGGTGCTGCCACCCGCCGGGCTTCGGCGTTGATGGGTTATTTTCCCTTTGGGCTTTCACTCCCCTTCATTAGACGGGAGTTCAAGGAAGGACAAACCGTCCCTGCCTGGGGACTTCATGTCCCTTGCCAGGGCAGGGGAAGCTGCCACCTCCCCGTCACCAGCATAGCATCTATCATTCGTATCTGCCCAAATGACACCGGTGTTCCTTCTTTGTGTCAGGGGCCTCATGGTGAAACCCTTTGTCGTGACATGGTTCTTCCACTTCTGCCTCTTTGCAGCCACACAATTCCCAGCTTCTGCCTTCAGCCCTCCTGGCACCTGGCTCATCTTCAGCTGTGATCACCAGAGAGAAAAGCAGAGAATGCAAAACACCCCAAACAGGGACATTTTAATGAGAGGTGGGAGCACAGCAAGACCTGAGTGCTCTTTTAAAGTAACCAAGAGTTAGACACTGTCCCATGCTATTTGAAGACATAATAAAATTTAATGCATTAGCCTTTCAAGAGTTACCAGCGCATCTCTCCTTGGCTACCTTCAAACACACTTTTTAAATATTGAAAGTCCCTCTGAGCCTTCACTATGAAACTTTAATGGAGACAGATTCTCTGAGCCTGCTGGAAGGATTTCTCTGCAGCATATATTGGTTAATTTACTGAGCTTCTTTCTCCCCAGCATCTTTCTTCTCTCCCTCTCTCTCAAGTGCTCGTTCTGCTCTTTGTTTCATTTTTCATTTCTTCTTCATTTTTGAACCAGAATTAATTAAAACTTTCTAACAATCTTTTTTTGCCTCTTATTTCTTTTTTTTTTTTTTAATTTATTTATTTTCCACCTTTTTCCCTTTGGCTTCTACTTTAAATTGCCTTTTTTCTGTAACATCAGATGAGCTCTTTTTCTTTATCCTTCTAGGTTTCCATGTTTCCTCTGACAACAGAATTCGTAAGTAATTGAATGTGTTAAAACGACCAGAACAACCCATTCTCTTCCAGATCACTGAGCTCAGGAGCACACTTAGCTGCTCAGAAAACGTGACCAAACATAGGGTGAATATAGGTTAAGAAGAATGTCTTCCAGATGCTGATAACCTTCCTGGACTCCCTTGAGCTACAGTTGTCATATCAGTAGTCAGACATCTCATCTGAATTTAGGGGATTGCAATATGGCATCAGTTTCTGAGAGACTTGTCTGACACCTTTACAACTAAAGGCAAGAAATAGGCACTCTGGGGCCTAATTCACTGGACAGAATTTAAATACATGTTTGGATGTCAGACCATCTCCTTTTGTTTTCTATTTAGTCTATTCCACAGAGCCTCAGACAACAACTACTTGGGTTTGCTTGATGTGATCACTTCTTGAAGTATTTTCTTCGAATACACAGACTATTCAGCACCTTTCTTGAGCTGGACATTAGGCATGAATACAACATCCAGATAGTTCTTGTACCAAACAGGTTCACACATTGCTGGTATGATGATTGGAGATGGTGTATTATGGTGTGGTGTGTGCAAATCTTGTCACCAGACCATACTGCAGCATGTGGACCTCAGGTGCCTTCAACAGTTCCTCGTGTCCTACAGCACTGGTGCAGCTGGGAATGACCATCTTAGAAGGCAAGAAGAGTT
Organism: Nicator chloris; assembly: GCA_013400495.1. NCBI lineage: Eukaryota > Metazoa > Chordata > Aves > Passeriformes > Pycnonotidae > Nicator > Nicator chloris. Next base: position 110,928 of record WAAE01011457.1, on the reverse strand, counting down.
CTGGTCGTCAATTACCTTTTATTCTGAAAATGTAATTATAAAGAAAAGAAGAAAAAATAACAGAATCATGCAGCAGTTCAACTTCAGTGTCATCTGTGTTCTCCTTGAAGAGAACTTCCAAGAAAAGTTTGCTAGTTCTGGTGAAATAAAGCAGCAGTTACCTATTGCCCAAATTTTGCTTCTAAGAGACTCAGTTCCCAGCCATCCTCACTGAAATTGTCCCCAAGGCCAGGAAGTGGGGTTGTGGTGAACTGACCTGAACCAGCAGCCTAACACCTACACATCTGCTGGGTCTCTCCTCCGCTGCATGATGGGAAGAAGACAGGAGGAAGGCACCCAGATAAAAGCGGTTTGGTAGGGTAAGGAAAAACTACACACTCAAGCAAAGCAAAAAGAGGAATTTGTTCACTTTACCCCTTCAGCAACTGATGTTTCGCCACCTCCTGGAAACCAGGGCCTCAGCACGTGCCAAGGTTAGTTGAGGAGACACATGCCAAAACCATCAATGTCACCCCTTTCTCCTCCTTCCCTTGAGCTGTTACTGCAGCATGTGTTGCTGCAAGGCAGGAAATAACCCTTTGGCCAGCCTGGCTCAGTTGTCCTGGCTGTGCTCAATCCCAGCTTCTTGCCAACCTCCAGCCCTCCAGCCTGCTTGCTAGTGGGGCAGAGTGGGAAAAATAGAAATGCAATGTTGTGAAAGTGCTGCTCAGCTATAGCCAAAACACTGCTGGGTTCTCAGCACTGTCCTAGTCACAAATCCAAAACCCAGCCCTGTCTGGGCTGCTGTGGAGCAAGCGATCTGTTTCCCAGCCAAGCCCAGCACATGGAGTCAGCTAGGTGGTTCAGCACGTAGGCAAGCATGTCCAGCTGACCTATTCTCTGAGCTCCCATGACGGTTCCCGGTGTCTCCAGGGGCTCAGCTGGCATGTGGAGGCCCACCAGCCCTGCAGCCACCATGCCCCAAGAGCAGAGGTCTCTGTAAGTCCTGTCCTGTGTCTGCCAGTCCCAAACCAGTGCCTTGGAAGCCTCTGGAAGCAAAAGGATTGTGCCACCAGACACTTGCAGACACCTGCCTCTCCTCTCATGTTGATTCCCCTGCAGGGGCAGCTACACAAGGACCAAGGGATGGATCCTTCTGGGTACTCCATCCAGGGTGGTTCTGTCATCTCGAAGGCGTCTGTCAGGAAGCAGCTGGCAGAGCATCCAGGAACATCACCTAGGGGAGAGGTTCAACCAATTGCTCTTAGATCCCATCACATCTTTTAGGTCCTGCTCCCTGCCCATTGTATACTCATTTCCAAGCATTCCAAACTATACATTAAACTTTAATTTTTTCTAGCATTTGCTATTATTTTAGAAAAGATACATTGTGTCATAAATCCTTTTGCCTACTTATTTAAAAACTCCAGTAGTTTAACCTTCCACTTTGTCATTCAAAAAAATAATAATTCTGCTCAGCATCCCCACCATTCATAATTATCCATCCATACAAAATGGCACATCTTTGGGCTTTTATAGCTGACAAATAAAGGTACATTCACCTTTCTGGACAAATGCTTCACTTTTATATATCAACACAATCAAGCTCAGTTCATTGATGCCAAACACATCTCTCAGATATATATTTCTCCTGAAAGTATTTCTACCAGGCTAAGAAGTTTTTCTACATGATCACAGTCTGGATATTTTGCTGATGGATAAAGAGGTTGCAGAGTTGGGGTTTAATTGTTCCATCAGCTCTGAAAAGTCTTAGACTGGAAAACCAAACTTGTTGAAGCTGCTGTGAAGGCACAAAATAAATCCCTCTAATTCCTCAGCTAATAAAGTTCCTGCTCTGAAACACCTGCTGCTATTTCAGTCCTGAAGCCATTTCACAGTTTCACTGAAGTACACTGGAGCTGCCACATGGTTTCATTTCTCACTGACTCTTTGGAGCCAGCAGAACCAACACAGATCATCTAGGGAGGAGGGGTGAAAATTAATGAAATTGAGAAATGAAGTGAGTAGAAAGCATTTGACCTGTTTTCAATGGTCTGGACATTGAGGAAAAACATCAGAATTTCTTCTGATATTTGCTTCTCAGTCAGAAAGACAGCTGGGAAGGGAGAGGCTCTACCTCAGAGGGAAAAAATCTGTTGCTGTATGAAAAAATGGAGGCTCAATTCACAGAAACAATTCCTGGAGCACTGGGAATAGATGGATCTAAAATACATGAAATACCACCTGAAAACCTTTGATGGTGACTCAAAAGGATACCTTGAGAAATAATGAGTAACAAACTGGTATGTCAGATCTTTATTCCATCAGCTGGCCCATTTTATGATCCAAGCACAAATGCTGTGAAACATTTCTTCATGCAGACAAATTCCTTGTGTTCCCAGACATGCAATCAGGTACATGTAGGAAGAGCTTGGTGGAAATTCATGTCATTCCTCTAGGATTCACTCCACTGAACTGACTGTGAAGGACCTTCCTCCAGGGAAACCAGCCCTTTTTAGTGTCACTGCTCCTGGAAAAGCCTGTTTAGTTATTAAGGCTTTGCATATGTATGAATGCCTGTGCTATTTCTCCATCTCCTAATCACAGTAATAAACACTTGAGCAGACCTGGTTTGTGCTGGATCATTGTGTCTGGATTGTCTATAAGAATGACTTCATGCTACAGGAATAGGTCTGTAAGAAGACATCTAGAAATATACAGCTCTAAAATAGCAATTAAAACATAAATGAGCAATCCGGAACCTTCCTCAAGGGATATAAGGAAATTCCAGATACCTTTCCCTGCATGTCAGATTATCTCAAAGGATTTTGAAATGAAAATGCTAATAATAACAGTCAAGAAAGAATGCAGAGTATAAAATTGCTAATAATAACCTGAGCTCTGAGTTAAGTAACATTGTTAATAAGGCAAAAAGATCAGCAGACATAATTTTAAAAAATCCCTACATATTGGAAAAGACAGATAAACCATATGAGTTATTCAAATTTCTTTCTTAACCTGTTCCCCAGGGACACCAGTTTCTTCTGATTTCCTTGCTGTGATCACCTTCATGCACAGTCTGCCTCAAGAACAGTCTGCAGAGGATGACGCTGCCCAGAAGATGGCTGGACAAGGCCACGTGTCTCCAGTGCAACGTGTTTCTACATGCAAACTAACAGGCAGAAACGCCAGCTGCCTGGGACATGAGGTGAGGTTCTGCCTTGTGGGCATGAATCATAGAACCAGGGAGACACTTAGGTTGGAAAAGGCCTCTAAGATCATTGAGTTCACCCAATAACCCAGCACTGCCAAGTCCATCACTAAACCATGTCCCAAAGTGCCGCATCTACATAGCTTTTAAATACCTCCAAGCAGGATGACTTTCACAACTTCCATGGACAACCTGTTCCAATACTTGACAACTTTTTCAGGGCAGAAATCTTTCCTAATACCCAATCTAAGCCTCTGCTGGTGTGACTTCAGGTTCCGTTGTCTTGTTTTAGTGCCAAGAGCACATGAAGAACACATGTGACGGAATGTGTTAACGGACAGGAAAATGCTTGTCCTTAGCTGGAACATGAGCCAACCTCCCTCTGGACTTCTGCTGAGTCAGCTCTTGTGGTCTCTTGTGTACCTACATAGTGGTTAGACTTACAGATGTCTTTGGGGAATCACCACATTCATAAAAAGTTATCGCATTTTATGTGTAAGAACATTTATGCCAGAAGGACAGCTAAGGTTGAAATGTTCAAGTACCCAGAAGTTAGGAAATGCCAGAAGTCAGACTGCCTGAAAAGATGTCAGTCTGGCCCTAGGATGGTACAGCTGGACCAAAAGTGATCCTCTGTATTTGAAGGACTGGGTCTGACATGGTCCTGCTGTATTTCAGAGTTTTAAGGCATTTTAAAGGCCAAACGGAATTTAAGAATTATTGAAGTGTATATTTTAATTTTAAAATGCATCATCTTCATATTCTATACTATGTCTTAAGTAAGAGAAGAACTTGGCTCTAGCAAAAAAACACTGAAGAGATGCAGTGGATGCATACTGTTCCTCTACTGCATCTTAAAAAAAGATGTTTGATTTTTTACAGGACTCAATGTAACTGAAAAGTACATGCCCTCTGTATTCCAAGTACATAACCTCTGTGTTCTTTTATTTTCTATTTGTAGCTTCCTAACTTTTAGAAAGTAAACCTGAACAACTCCACCTCTTGCCACCCCACAAGCTGCTATCATTTTTATTTTTCATAGGCTTTGGCCTTTCTGATAAAGTTTTTTATCACATTCAAATGGCCACTGAAGCAAGAGAACAAAGTTTTAAGTAAACACAAGTGTTTTCCTAATCACCCCATGAATACCTGGTAAATCCCTAGTCTAGCTCAGAAAAGTCCTAGTACCCAGCCAGCCAAGAATTTGCTTCTTCTGAGTTTCAGAAGGAGTGAACAAAAGGGTTTATCTTTGCCATGAAATGCCTCCTTTTTTCCTGCTCAGCCAGCTGTGTTTTTACCACCACGTTGCCCAGGCTTGCTTTGAGGTTTGGAGCCCATGGTGGTGAGAAGTGCTGCCTGCTGCTCCTGCTGGAGCTCCTGCCTGGGCAGCGGCTGTGCACAGAGAGTGGGAATTGCCAGGCAGAGGGGAAACAGCTGCTGCTGCTCAGGGAAGAAGCTGGGAACCCTTTTTAAGCCAGATGTGTTCAGTCTCTTGCGCTTATCAGGAGACTTGAGAAACTAGTTACCTTTTTTTCTCCTGTGGCCATCAGCCATAGCCCAGGGCAGAGGCAGGAAATAGGGTGACATTTTTTAAATAGTGATTGGTATTTGACAAGTCAAAGTAGGTCCTGTTTCCAGAGGAGACATGTCTGCTCTTTGTATTTCATGTGTAGAAATGAAACACAAACTATCATTTAAAAAATGCAGCTTCTGCCAATTTTCATGTATCTGAAAGAAGCTGACTCAAAAAACCCTCATGCTTTTTATCTCCCTGTTTTGTTTATTTTCCTTTTCGGTTGTGAGAGCTATTGAATTCTTTCATGTTTGCTGCTCACAGTACTTTGACAGCATGTTATCTCTGGCCAATCTCTCTGCATTGGACTGAACTCCAGGCATCAAAGAGGCTGCCCAGCATGGGACTGATTGAACAGCTCCAAGATTGATGGAGTGATTCCCACCATATATTATGGAAACAGATCAAGCTTGCCACATACAAATAATTCCTGATACTAGAAACCTTATGTTCTCAAACCATCACTTGTGTCTCAAGAAAGTTACAGATCTTTTCTAGCTCCTGTGGTTTCACAACAGTGGTAAATAACAGAAATGGATATTCCTTCCATCAAGGATTTTTTTGAACTAAAACAAATTCAAGGACAAACTGTTGAAGTTGAAATTGTTTTTTGTGTTCCTGTTATGTCATGAAAACAAGTAACACCTTGAGATAGACATGCCTCCCCATCTGCACCATCCTCCAGCTCATGCTGGGATGCTAATGAACCTTCCCACAAAAGCTGTCCCTGCTCATGTCAGGGGAGTTGAAACTAGATGACCTTAAGGTCCCTTTCAACTCAAAGCACTCTGATTCTGTGATTCTGTGATAATGCACAACTTATTTTCCTTGAGCATCTTCTAAATGTCTTGCATACACTCCTGTAGAAGATCTCACTTTTAATATTTTAGTCTAAACTGTCCTCCATGGTCTTAGATTTTTTCCTCCCTCATTCTGTGTACACCTTTCAGACTGATATTGCAACCTCTGCCACCAGGTTCACCCCCATGTGTCTAAAATTACCCCGAGGTAATTCTGCTTGTGCAACTGGATGCTGCTTGCAGAAAGGGAGCTCTCCCTTACTGCAATGAGGTTGGGGTGGAAGCTGTCTTGCTGGTCTTCAGCCTCTGACAGTGGCTGAGTTGTCACTCTGGCCTTCCTTTAGAGGCCGTGACCATTTTTTTTTGCCCTTCTGCTGGATGCTGTGCTTTAAAAGTGCCAATTTCTTTCCATAACTATGAAGAGAGCCTCTTTCCAGCAGGGAGAAATCACTGCTCTGCCACACATGGGGATCACTCACCACCAAGACACCCGGGGAAACCTACCTGCACACCCCAGCTCCACATTTGATGCTGCCTTATCCTCATTTTCACAACTATCCCACTCTCCCTAATTTCCTCCAAGTCTATCTGTCTCCCCTGGCTATTCCCCTGAGGAGGGTGAGGTCCTCCAGCATCCAAAGCCAAAGGTGGATGCTGCAAAGGAACCTTAATGAAGCCACTCAAATTAAGTTCCAGGCAGGAGAAGCAAACCACATACCAGAGCAAAAGCAGCCAGGCTGCCAGCCCACCCTCTCCTGCCATGGCTCTGGAGTAAAGCTGGGTAAGCAGGGTCCTCCTCACTTTCCCACCATAAAGACCCCGTTCCCAGCTTAAGGCACCCCTCCTTGTCCGGATGAAGCAGGTTGATAAAGTTTGATAATACTTTTTTTACACAACCACTTCTCTTTAAAACACGTGTGACTTTCATCCAGATTTTTGAACCTGGATCAGCCACTTTTAAAACATCAGTGCTGATTTTTTTAGTACTTTTGCAGTCAGCTCTGGTTTGCATTATTTTGTCAATATCACCATCACAATCCCAACCTCCCTGTCTATAGGTCTTATTGATACATGGGCAGTAGCAACCTAACCTGCTCCCATCCAGTTTGCAATCAGGAGGATGTCTTGTTCTGCCTAGGATCCATCCAGTTCCCACTGGAATCATGCAAAGCAAGTTAGACAGTTCCTCAGAAAACAGACTACTCTGGAGTTGGTAAAGATAGGTGCTGCTGCTACTGCAGGATCGTCTCTCCTGCAAGCATTTGGCTAGAACCAATTCACATCCCAGCTTTGTGGAGTTTGACTCTACAGTTTCATTTCTCCAGCAAATCCCAGGTGGTTCTCAGTCCCCTTGTGTGTGTTCCTCCCCTCACCTTACAAAAAGGATTGAAACAACAACATTCCAGATATTTGTGTCCTTAGCATCCTTGATGTGAGCATGCAGTCATGCTTCTGTTCTTCCCCCATTCCCTCTGAGGGACACACCACTGTCCATGGTGGTCTGTAGGCAGTGGCCCAAGTGCTGGGCAGAGTTGGTGCAAAACTTCCTTCAGTGAGGTTAATTCACAATGCTCCTGGGTGATACAAGCACTGCACTGGGGAGGATGACAGTAAAGCTGGGTAAGCAGCACATACACCCACACACCCCCACACACACACACACACACACACCCACACACTACCCAATCTATCTTTTTTATTCTGTAATAATTCAGTCTGAATCAAAATCGCAGCAAGTCCAGACCAGGTCTGCCCCAGATGGCAGCCAGAACTGAGAAAAGCCATGCCAGGCAGTAGTATAAGAGCTTTGCTATAAAAGACAAAGGTAAACAGAACACAGTACGAAAGCACATCAGGTTTCATTAAAATGGCCCATTCACTTAACAGTTGGACTCGATGATCCTTGTGGGTCCCTTCCAACTCAGAATATTCTGTGATAAACAAAATAATAAGGGTTCTAAATGGAGATTGGGTTTTTTTCTGAACGGCCTTTTTTCAGGCACTTCAAATGCTCTGCCACTAGATGTAGCAAAAGCTCTCTTAAAAGTTGCCTCGGATTCCCTGCTGTATTTCTATTTCAAAGATGGGGGAAATGGACTAAAGCTCAACAAGTAATATAAGGATGGCCGTAAATCAGGAGCAAAAATGTCCGGAAAAATAGCACTCATGGCAAGCAGCATCATGTAGGGCACCAAAGGTCTCTCCATTAGAAAACACAGATGTGAATGAGATTGGATTATCATGCTTGGAAAACTCTCTGCACTCCAAATTCTGCTCAGCTTTCTTTGGAGTAATCCTAAATGTTTTGTTAAATGTGCAATTGGGAGTTAGCAAAGGGGAGTTCAACACCCACAGGGGCAGGCAGCTGAAATGCCAGGGCATTTATGGGAAGTGCAGGTTGTATTGCTCTTGTATTTCTTTTCTTCTTCTTTGGACTGCACTATACTTCAGAAGCAGGTATTTTTAGATCCCCAAAAATGGAAGAACCAAATGTAATAAACCACAAATAAAATAATATGGTTTGTTTCATTTACTTGCAGGGTTAAATTCTTAGAGCTTAAACAGAGCAGATTGGAATAGGGGAAATACCCCTAAATATCAAAAGTATTTTTTCGTTTGTTGAAAATTATGTTTAGGCATTTGCAGTGTTAAAAATAAGATATCTGGAAAAATAAAGCATCATAAGTTAAGAGTACAATTAAAGAGACAGTTACATGAGGCTTTGCAACATCTGAACTCAACATTTCACCAGTTTATGATAGAAAGAAGAAAACTTAAAAAAAAAAAACCCAGTAAAAAACCCCAAACAAACATTTTTGCATAGTTGCCAAAGGAAGATGAGAACTGAGCAGATCTTACCATGAAATTATAAACAAACCTAAGAATTCAGGCAGTTCCAGAAGCTGTCTTTACCAGACAGGTCTGGTGCACAGTGGGTAGGTTTCCTTCAGCCCCATGGAGACGTGCACATCTGAGCTGGTCCCCCAAAGGTGCTTTCACAGGCACATGAGTGGTGGCTGATCCATCCCGTCCCAGAACAAATATCCATGCTGACCTGGCAAACGACATGCCAAAAGTGGCCATTTCTCCTCACTGAGCCATGGAAAGAGCCTGGGCTGAGCAGTTCATCTGTAGGTTGGAAGAAGAAGAAGAAAACAAAAGAAGATGATCTTTGTTCTTTACCTGCACATGTTGACCTGGTTCTGCCCAAGGCTTGGCAGCTCACCTTCATTTTTTCTTATGCTAGATTTATCCAAAAGCAAACTATATCTGGAGCTTAAAAGAACTTGCTCTATTTTATGCACTCCAGTTTGGTGAGATTTTATTTGAAAGCAAATCATCTTAATTAAATGCACAACTCTGCAGTCCCTGCTCACCTTGCTCACCTGGTGCCATGCAGGTCACAGTGAGGGGACAAGCTGCTTCTCTCTCTGCTGGTAAAATGGGTGGTTTTAAAGACAACCACACAAAAAAACATGAGGATGAAGTGTGACTGTTAGCCATGCTATCTATCCCATGGAGAGAGGGCATCACCTGAGCAGGGGACTGACAGCATATCTCTCCAGCCCATCATGATTTATTAACAGGTGGTAAAAAGCATGGCAAATAAGGACTTTGAAGTAAAAGCAAATTTGGCACCTAGATATAATTTTTTCCCTAAACGCAGAAATAGGAGAATGTCTTGTTTCAGAGCACTGTAAGGTCTGGATCTGCAGACTGAGAAAGAACAGAGAAAAAAGCAGGTTTTTTCTCTCTTAACACAACTCAAGTAGTGCAGTTCCCTGCAGCAGAGGGTGTAAAAGGAGTTCCAAATGCAGCTCTCAAGGTCTCCCAGCAGGCAGCTAGCCCGGATTCCATGGGGCTGGCCATCAGCTACAGCAGCCAAGAAACTATCTTTGGGAAGCATGCAGATTTTGTGTCATGACATACCCCGAGAGAGCAGACTAACCCAGGCTGGACATAATCATTAGGAAACAGATGGCCATGGTGCAGGAAAGCAGCTCCTGTACTGACAAAAGAAGGCACGTCCAGCTCGTGCAAGCACCTTGGAGAGAACAGAGGCTACAAGATTTACAAGGGAGGTCAGAACAACCTGTGCTTGGGACATGTCAGCCACGTTACACAGCCTCTCAAGGGGATCAGATGCACAAGTGTATAACAGGGATGATTGTGCCATTTTCACAGTTGCTCTGATTTCTCACCAGTTTTAAGACGACTTCCACATAGGAGGCATGTCATGCCTTCCAAGTGTCACAGTGTGAACTGGAAAGAAAGTTCACAAGGTGTTATCAGCTATTTAATTTATTTAATTACTTAGATCAAGCTTATTGAACTCCATATAGTAGAAAGCACTTAATCTGCAGGATCTATCATGGATTATACTGCTCACCATCTCACATAAACCTGGAATTAATCCAAGATTTCCTTGCAGAAGCACAGCCTTTCAGAGAAGACCGATGACTGTGCACAAGTACCTGTGAGAGAGAGGGCAGGCATTCGGCCATGGACCTTTCCAGCCTGAAGTCAGAGAGGGGGCTCAGTGCTTTGAGAAAGGCACCTGGACTGGGATGCCTGGGGTGCAGGACAGGATGCACCCTGGTCCTTGAGGGAGAAATGTGATGCAGGACCACAACCCTTCCCTGGCAGTGGCTGGGTTGCCCTGTTGTTTATATGGTCAGACTTTACAAGCCTACTGCAACACCAAACAGTGCCGTGTAGAGAAACAGCTCTAATGTCCAGCCACACTATAGCTTATTCTTCCCATGCCAAATTCCTAATTAAAACTTGGGAATATTCATGTTTTCCCACTTCCTACAGAGTGAAATAAATTATGTCTTCAACAGGAGGTAAAAGTAATTTCTTTGATGGCAATAAGAACTGTGTAAATACAAAAGCAAAAACCACCCTTATATATGTGTCAAAGAATACAGCAGAGCTCCTAGAAGCACACATGTAATGAAAAGCCTGATTTTGTCAGGGGTTTATTTCCATACTAATGACACATCCCAATTCTTGCCACAAACACAAGACCTTCAAAACCTGTTAATCTGTGCAAACAAATAGAAACAAAACTACTTTGTGCATTATCAGAATGATGCCAACCCCTATGACTGTTCGACTCTCATTAAGCAAGGAGCCCTTGCAGTAATGTGGAATAGGATATGGATGTTGCTAATAATATACCTCAGACTAGGTTGTCTGTATGAATTGCAAATGAGTGGCATTTTTAGCAAAGAGTTTTAACCAACCAGGGGCAATTTGCCCTTATGTAACTACCAGTGTCTCTGGTTCGTCTTCCCTCCTGCAGCCAGTCAGTGTTCAGGCTAGTGAGGCTGTAAAGGATGCTGCAGTGTGCAGATTTACTCCTGACCCAGCTGGCTGGAGTTATTTCATGTTGATGCTGCTCACAAATTCATCTCTGCCACATGTGAAGCACCAGGCAGCTTTCAGACTCTCTGTTCTGCAAAAGAATGGACTTATCACTTAGTTACTGCTCTTGTTAAGGTTAATAGCCTGTACAGATCCTCCACCTTCCATCCTGTCCATTAATCAAGCGTGATACTTGGCCTATTAAAATCCTGGAGGGAGAAGAGAGGAAGTCAGAAAGTAAAACGGCCTTTGGGACAATAAAACAACACCAGTACCTTCCCCAGTGTCCAGCAGTGATGCCCAACACACAGAAGTACTGAAGGCACTGAAGACTCAGATTTAACAGTATTGTGCTTGGTTAATTGCCTTGCACAAATCCCATATCTACCTCTGTCTCCTCTCTGTGGCTTCCTCCAAGCTATTTTCTTATTTTGCCCTTTTCCTTCTGTGATTTCCCCGGGATATCCCTCTGCTCTTTGTCTTGATCCACTTTGCTGTATTTTCCCCTTTCTCTTTGCCCCTACTCCCTTCCCTTGCTGTAGCCTCTCTCTGCTGCCCTACAGACTGTGCCCAGAGCAGGTCATTGTCTGTCCCAAAAGCTCACAGCTCAGACAAACCAGGACTGGAACCACCACTTCATACATCTCATTAGACTGGCAAATGGAGACTCACTAGCCTTGATGAGTGACCCACAACACACTTTGACCACAGACTGCGACCAACAAATCATGCAAGGTTGACATGAGTGGGGCAAAGCCAATCTGCAAAGCAGTTCTTCAAAATGTTAGCAATCATGCAAGTTTGGTAACAAATATTTTTGCAAACATGCAAGTCATAATTCTTAGCAGTCATGAAAATATTTGCACTCTCTTGGACTATCAGAGGCTGGTGTGTGAAATCCTCCAGAAGAGAGATGGCCACAGGCATATCTGACAGGTGGCCATGGCACATCTTCCTAACCAGACACTACACCTAAAACCTCTGATGTTGCTGGGGAGTCAGTATAGGTCTGTGGTTACATGGTACTGCAAAATGGGGTGAGGTGAGAAGACGCTGGTGTTGATCCTGCTCAAATTAGTTGAGGTGCCAGGAGCAGAAATGTTGCATTGACATAATGCTCTGATACCTCCTGCCTGAAGGAAAACACGACCAGAGGCAAGGTAGCTTCATCACTACTCCCTTGAGCTATTTCCTCAGACCAACAGTCAGAGCCCAGAGGAATGTCATTCTTCAGGACACAAAATCTGTTCTGGTTGCTACCAACAATTTGTATCCTGAAGGCTTTTAAGCCCTGCCTATGATATCATTCACTAATATAACCCTGCTCCAGCAGTCCCTCTGCATCCAAGACACTGCCATTATTTAGGAACTACTGTTGAAAAATATCAGAACAGTCAAACCAAGAGAAAAATGTCAATTCAGCTGGTACATAGGGGATAATGAAGTTTCTCCCCAAGGCTGGCCATCACAATAATGTTAGAAGCCATACATTTTGCTCAGGTAAAAAAAATGTCATATGAACAGCTTGACGGAATCACACCGAACATAAATAACTTCTTCTAAATGAGGTATAGATGAGCACTTCTTAAAATAAAAATGCAGAAAATAAAGAAAAAGGTGTTTTTTTTCCCCCTTTTTTTCCTTTTTAATCTAAATATGGATATTCTCTACCAGAATCTCCAGATTAATGGAGGGGAAAGCGGGGGAGAGGGAGGGATGGGATGGAAGGACAAAACAGCACCTTTGATTCATGTGTAGGATATATAGCAGCTATGAATCCTACTTTATTCCCTCACATACCTATTTACTTCTCCTCTAAACCACAAGACCTAAAGGCAAATACAGGCAGTTCTTTCTATAATGTTAAGCAATGATGACAAACCATAGTCTAGAGACATTGGTAATCAATTTAAAAGTTAGGTTTTTTAAACCCACTGAAACTATCCAGTCTTTCCCATTCAGATGGAGGGTTTAATCCCCTGCAACAATGATCTAATGTTACATTTGTCAGTATTGACTTTCTGTGCCAATGCAGCAGGTACATGTGATCTTAATCTTAGGGGTGACATTTTATCAGTCAGGAAACTATGCAGTGAAATACTTTATCCATAACAACTTCATATTCTTAAGAATAAAGAGAAATGTGCTCACTGCTCCACAGAAAGCATGTTCATCATGAGCTGAAGAGAAGCAGCACACAGAGCTTGAGGGTTGTCCATAGCCTGCCCATGAAGGAGGATGGGAAAGATGAGGAAATGGCAATCACACCATGCTGCTACACACACTCAGGCTGGGCTGTTCTGCTCAGTCAGGGAACTGGTTTCCTCCACTGGTTTTCCTCCTGGTAAGCTACATCATTATCTTAACAGCAAGAGAAGCATCTGGACTCAGGATGAGCAATTATTATAAGAACATGGTCTCGAAACTGTACCCACTTGTAAAGTTTCCAAGTCATCTACAAACATCAGAATTGCTTCAGCGCACACACCTGGGCACCGGCCATGGGATGCCTCTGTGTGCCTGATGGGCAGCAACAGGCATCACCAATGGACTCTTTTCTCATTTCTCTTGGGATAAAAGCAGTCCCTGCTGGAAGTGCATGTTGCCTTCCATTGGCTTTAGGAATACACTGGTGGGACCAGATTAGACTTAGGCAATGGACTTAGGCTGTGAGTTGGGTGAGGTGACCCCCCTGCAAATGTTTCCTCCTCGTAGGTGACTGTTCCTAGCAGTGTGCTTTGTTACAGCCTTGCTGTCCTGCCTTGGTGGCCACAGGAGCAGGTCAGCCTGGGCAGCTTAGTGCCCAGGTTCTGTAGGAAATCATATCCTGTTGTGCTTGCTCTTGTAGGCTCCCCATAAAATACGACTGCTGGAGATTTCTCCAGTGGTGTAAATCAGGGCTGGGTATTCCACCAAATTCGAACTATGATGGTCATGCACTTCCTTAGATTAATCTCCCTTTTATTTAGCTGTATGCAACATACATCTCTCTATCTCAGATAGGCTCACCAAGCTCCCTACATACGGAGAAATGAAGAGAAAGTGTGAAATCTTGTTTTTATGGGATTGATTTTCCCCCAAGCCAGACATCTGAGGATGATCAGGCAAGTTGTCTACTTCTCCCTGCTGACTACAAAGGAAGCCTAAAGCTAAACAGAGGATATCTGCATTTGGCAGGGTATAAACTATATAATATGCATAATCAAAGTGTGTTATACTCTAGGAATTTATAACGATTTTCCTTAGTGAATAGTTCTTGATAAAATATATGAAAGCAGAAGTTGTGTCAAATCTAACCTTAAATTCTAGTTCTTTGGCTCATTTTACTTTAAAATGCATTTTTTAGTTTATTCATGGAAAAATAATGGCAGAGCAAGTGATCTTAGCAAGTGATCACAGATTAGCATCTGTGACTAATTGTAAACAATCACAACATGAAATTATATTTCCATGTCTTTAGTTGGAGAATTAGTCCCTTGATTATTGCTGGTATGCTACTGTACTGCCTGATTTAACAGAGAGAAGCCACTGTTTTCTTTTGAGGTCATTTTAACATATATTCCTGTACTGATCCCACACCCTGAAAGGTAAGATCTTTATTTTTTTTACAGCCTATTACAAGTTTACATTGAAGGTTGCATTTGATTATCTTCTAGGTCTCTTCCAAACTTAATAATTTAAAAATACTAAATTAAAACTGGCTTAAGAAAGCTCTCTCCCCGACCAAGGAAAGTGAAATACCTTGAACCTACTTTCTGTCAACAAGGCATTAGTCACAATTACTGAATATTACAGATAGCATAATAGTGGCATATCATACCTGGGAAATATTTCATTGTCTATTTGTCCCAAGTGATAACTCCCTAAAGCAATGGCTGCAGTTACAGAAAGGTTGAAAAAGCAAAATGAACCCGAAGCATCAGCTTGGGGCAGGGGTTGGACTAGGAAAAAGTGGGCAAAATTGGATTATTTCAGTGTCTGTCCTGAGAACAATGGACTTGTCATCATGTGGGGCAGGCAGTAGTACTATGGCACCGTCATCTTGGGAATTTCCCCTGAGGGTGGCCAGCAGCAGCAGCAGAGAGCAGATCTGTGCCTGGCAAAGTCTCCCAGAAGGCTCGTGCCAGTCTCAGGACAGGCTTTCAGCTCATCTCCAGCTGGAGCTGCATCACCTCAAAACTACACCAGCAGCATCCTTCACCGAGATCTATTTCCTAAACTAGGGGAGAGAGTGCTGGGCATCACTGTGCTGTTTTTAAAATGGGAGATTAGAAATGTTTTTAGTCTGCCAGGTCTTAGCACACCCTTCATTATAATCTGGCCCCTACCTGGGCAATTCAATCTACCACTCCCACCATGGTTTCCGTAGAAAGGATGGGGGCACAGAGGCAAGCCAGAGCTGTGGAGCACTTTTTTACCCTAGAAACAGCCAGAGGATTTGAGGAGCAGGAGGGCATTCCAAGAACTGTGCAGAGCCAGGGACCTTTCAGTGCCACACCAGATGAAGCATCTTTGCCTCTTGCACTACTAAAGCAATGTCAAAAACAATGCTCAGGAGATGTGTCTTCTGCAGCCAGGTGCATCTGCATCTCACATCTGAAGGATGTGAAGAATTAACACAGAGATTGTGACTTCAAAGAGAAAAGCCCAATAAGCCTTCTTAGGCATATATCCCTCCTCAGCACACCAAAAGATGACATTTTTCTTTGTTTGGCTGGTATTTTCTCATCCTTTTTTCATTTAAATTGTTCTGTTTTACAGGATACATGTCCTTGGTCAGTTATGCCACACATCTGCTGCTAAATGCATTAGGACACTCACTGTGTTTGCTCATGCCTCCAGCAAGGATAAAGAGCTAAAAAAATTATGTATTCCACTCAGCCTCTGACATGTGTGGACAGTAGATGATCCAGAAAAACAGGGTATAAGCTATTTTCAGATTATAAATCAGATGTCCATAGTCTACTATTAAAATCCCCTCTGTTATTAATTTATTAGGTGCTATTAGTACACAGTGACACTTTTTTTTTACTAAGCAACACTAGTAGGTAAGGAATTGTACTAATTATATGTTGTCATTGTAATCTGTGCAGATTTTGCAGGTGTATTGGACTTTTCAGCTTGTCCTCACACAGCAGAACCCAAAAAGCCAGTTGTCCCTTGGATATCTGTTCTGTCATGTACAGCTTTCCAGACTGATAAACCTGGCTCTCCCTCAGTGCATCTACCCTCAATGCACTCATACCAGCACAACATCCTCAGTTCCACACAAAAGTTAACAGCCCAAAGCACAGGCAGAAGGACTGAGAGGAGCAGAATATTCCTGATGCAACCCTAGACCAGAAAGGTATTCAGGGGAAGCTTAACCTCACTTCACCGATGACAGAGCCCTCACAGAAGAAACCAGGGAGATCTGCTCTTGTGCAGACCACCAAATCCACCACCCCTTTCATTGTGTGGGGCTCAGGAGATGTAACAACATTGTGAAAGAGCTCCTACTATGTCAGCTCAGTTTTAGCTAACAGATTAATTGCTTGCTTTTATGTCAGGGCTAGAGAGAAACAGCTGAAACAAGGCTTTGTGCAACTCGGTGCTACATCCACATTTACATTAAGAAATGCAAAAGGCTGTGGACATAGCACTGCAAAAGGGAAGGAAACACCATACCCAAACAGTGGCCCTGGGCACAAGGCAGCGCATAAACACTCTGAAAAGGTCAGGAACCACTGGCAATATTTGCAGGGGCTCAGATTCAGAATCCAAAGATTTCAGGAGCTGTTGATTTTTTTTTAAACCAGTCAATTCTTTGGAGATTTTCAGGAGAAGTCAGTAAGCTGCCTTAGGCAGTGCACAGTATCTTGTGTTTCAGAAGCAGCCTGAAGCCAGTTCCCCGTAATTCTTCACACTGCCAGTAGCCCTGGGGACATGTAATAGGGCTGGACGGGAGCTGCTTTCAGCACCTCAGCAAGGGGGTCCAGAGTGCCTGATTTCCCATTTCACAGCCTCCTTCTCTGAAGAGAAGTACATCAGTGCAGCACCTGGCTTAGCCTCCTCTTTATTTTATAGATGCTCTTTCCTGGCAATTCGTCCCCCTTCCCATGCATCTCTGCAGAAAACTTTCTGCTCCTGCTAGGGCACCTCCTGGATGTCCTGGGGGAAAGCAGAATGTTTCTAATGAGCTTGATGCATAATTTCCTATCAGATTTATCCAGGAGTGGATCAGTTCATGTTTTAACATGAGAGAGGAAATGCAGGCTCCAATCTGGAGATAATAGAGGCAGCAAACCTGGAGCACACGTCAGGACTGAAGGTTGGAAGGTCTCAGTGGCATCTGGCTCCAGAGAGCAAACATTTTTGTCACAAAATTAGCTTGTTACCTTTTTTTTAAGCCATCAATGCTCTGATTTCTCAGGTGACCCTGGGCAAGGCAGTGCACTAGAATTACTGCTCGAATGGAAATGATATTGTTCCCCCTTTCCTGCCCCTTTTACACCATGTGGGTATGGTGAGGTGCCACAGCAGCTGCCACAGGGACATTCCTCAGCTCAAATTGCTCCTTTAAGCATTCATGTAGCACAGTTTCCACAGAATCAGTATTTACCAACTGGATCCACAAGCAGTTCATTTTCCGTGCATTAGTGTCACTGCAAGACAGTGATTTACTACCTCAGCGAGGAGGTGCTTTCTCTGGGGAAGAAGCTCACTTAACCCTCCCCCAAGCCCTGCCAGATGCCTCTAGTCAGCATGGAGAAGGGAATGGTGGTCTGCAGAATCCTGACACCTGGGAGCTGTGCGGTGTGCTGTGCTGCAGCACAGGGAGTGCCAGCCCAGGGCATCCTGAGAGCTCAGCTTCCTGCACGTGAGCTGAATCTCAGCCAGATACAGAGGAGCTTTGAAACACTGCCTGCTTTTTAGAGGATCATTTCAACAAAAGGGTCTCACCACTCCTGTGAACAGCACAAGCTGGGTGACATTCCTGGTACTTTCAGCACACGGCACACTCATTCTGACCACTGCTTGTGTCACAAGAGTGATGGTCCTTGATTGGAGGAATATTCCAGTGATATATCCTTCATCATGCTTTCCTGGGTGAATTCAGTTTTTTTGAGAGTGCAGGGATCAGGGAAAGAGCTGGGACAGTGCCCTCACTCTCCCAGTAAATCCCTATGGTCTTGTTGATGAGGTCGCAGACATGCTTGACTTTAATTTTTTCCATACAGTTTTCATGTATAGTTTAGATTATTGGTATTTGATTGCTTTTCCTTTTGAGGTGTGCTGGTCCTATGGCTACAAGGTGCCTTCTTTTCTGAGAGGGAGTGAGAGGGACAGGCTGGGTTTGGGCATGAATGGAAGGCATGAACTGTGAAAGTCTGCCCAGATGGTGGATTCCCCTGCCCTAACTTTCATTTTCCTTTTTCGCCTATACAGAGGACGAACATTACTTTTGTGGGTGCAGGGTGAGGGATACATCACCATCTCACTTCTTTTCCTGTCAAACAGAGGAAAGAGCCACGTTTTCTAAAGTGAAGAACATGGAAATGTTCTTAGTCTTCCCCTGAAAGGATCTAGGACAAGACATGGATCCGATACCTACTGAGAAAAGATCTCCATCTGTTTTATCAAATTTAATGACTCATAAGCCAATAGTGAAAAAATGCCTTTTCTTTTTCACAAGGCAGATTCTAAAGATACCCAAAGCCAAGCCTGAAAATACCAGCAACCTAGAATACGAAATGGAGACAATTGGCAGCCCTGCATATAGCTAGCTGGCAACACATCCAAGATGTTTGCCTTCTAATAATAGAAAGCTATAAGAGGCATATGGAGAAATTGAGCTCGAAGACTTTTATTTCCTATGTATAAATACACTGGAGTCACAGATGTCTCTGCAATCTCAATCTGCCAAGACCAAATGCAAGGAACAGACCCCAAAGACACCAAGAAATGTGGAATAGCAAGCTCCCCATATTGAAGGGTTTGCTCCCTTTTAGACAGCTGCGTGTTTAAAAAGCTCTACCAACCAATCTGAAACAAACTGACTGATCTATTAAAAAGCCACATTTTCTTCACACTCTCTTTTCCCATTAAGCCAAGGTGTGTGTGCCTGTACTACCAAGGTAAGACATGTCTTGCCAGGAGCACGTCTGATCACCTCCCAGAGTCACGGGAACAGTCAGCTCTAAAAAAGGTACAAAACGTGAAAACAGCTGTTGTGTAGGTAAAAGCTGGTTTTTACATGTGCCTGGTGACACTTAGATCTTTGCCATGTTAACAGAAGCTTTGAGTTCTAAGGAATGAAATGTAATATTCTTATGTATCTCGTAAACAGAAATTGTTAAAATTCATTTACAGTCTCCAGCACTGCAAGCAACACTTTTACACATCAGACCAGCTGGTAACCTGTGAGTCTTATGAGATAATGCCTGTGATTGATACTCATAAAATCTGCAAGGGGAGTCTGTAGGTCCCAGGAGAGCCATAGACTGTCTATAGCTTTTACAAGTTCTGCCGTAGCAGGAGGCCAAATTTGCAATTGCCAGGAGAGAAATATTTATGGGTCATGAACCTTCAGGCTGAGCCAGGAGAGCCTTCAGCTATTGTCAGGAGCATATATAAACCCTGCTTTTATGTTACTCAGTTGTCCAGACATGGGGAAATTGGATTTGTGCCAGTACTGCCAATATCTGCTGAACTGCTAGTAATTTTTTTTTTGTCATTTCTTTATGATGTATCAGGCAGAGTATGACAGATTTATTATTAAAGTCATATGGGAGGCAAAATGCTTTTGCTCACTTTTTTTAGGGCTGTCAAAGTCTTGTAAAATCTGGAGAGCTCCGTGAACAAGTGAGAAAAAGAAGGGACCAGGAATGTGAAAGGTGGTCAGGCTAAGTGAAAAGGTGTTTCTCACCAAACTAATTTATTTAACTTCTTTGAAATTTGTACTTGTAGAGTGAAGAGAAGGTGGGCTCTCTCTTTTCTCCTAAGTATTTAGGATTGCATCTTTCCCATTGCTGGGAAGGTAAGACGACACCCATAATTCATTAGTTCACTATTCATTAGTTCCTTGAAATAAACAAAGAAACAAAAAGCTTTGATATTCCCCATAATTTCAAGAACACTAATTAAATAATTAAAAAGTACTTTCTAAAATAAGTCACAAAAACAGGCTTCCTACATAAGATTTTTAAAACACGTTGTTCCTCCTGTAAATCTTTCAGTAATTTATGAAGCCTTTTGAGATCATTTGTATTATATTGCAATAAAAATGGAAGCTATTATGACAGCAGGTGTCATTTGGTGCAAAAGAACATGTATAATCAGCCATGAAACACCTTCCTACTGGAAGAAGTCAGTCCACAGTTAAAGAGCAGGGCTAATCTCATCCCTGATTGTATTTATAAGGCAGCAACCATCATGACAAGTAATGGCACAATTCTAATCAATTTCCAGATGTCCTTGAACAGATCTCCTTCAAATTGTAAGAATATATTTATTAATGACTGAATCGTACAGCAGCAAAGTAGCTGTCAGAAAAGCTTGGCTATTTTTTCTACTGATATCTGTTTCTCTAATAAAAGATATTACCTCTTGCTCCAAACTTCTGCATTTTTGAAACCATTTCTAGAACCCATACTACTTTTTTTTTTTTTGTAGGGAGCAGCAAACATAATGCAAACCCTCTCCTAGTTGTTTTTTGTGGGACTTTTTTGCTATTTTTCTCAGGCACTGTAATTTGGCATTCAGCATCTGCTGTGTCTGATAAAACACCAGGATAAAAATCAAGTCTGCCTTGTCCAGAGCCCCAGCCTGACATGTATAAAACATTATTTTCCCTCCAGCAGCAACTTCTGCAGATCATTCCTTGCAGATCATTCCAGTGCCTGGGTCTTCTGCAAAGCCATCTGTTAGTCTTGCAAAAAGATGGGGATCCTGACATTGCTGCATGAGGGATTGGAGCCTGAATGCAATTAAGTGGCAATGCCACAACGTCCCTGTGCTTCAGCTGTTCCCACCGACAGAAAATACTAAAGAAACATCAAAAAGCAGTGCAATCTCATAGGGAAGGTGCTAGCATCAAGCAAATACCAAGGAGACACAAGAGGAAGTTACTCCCTTCCGTGTGCACAGGCAGAGGAATTCTGCTGCCTCTTTGGTCTGCAGGTAGTCTGTGGGTCATACGGCAACATCAGCACAGTGAGACAGAGAGGGGAGCAAGGGGCTCCCAGCACTTCTCCTTTCCTGATCTTGCTGCTGACAAAGTAGCCCTCTGAGTTCTCTGTCACAGAAGCACAGAATAAGCTGAGTTGAGAGGAAGGGAGCCAGGTCATGAGAGAGGTGATGGAGAGATGGAACTAACATGAAATCTGCATCTCCTGAAGGAGTCAAATACAGTTTTTTTCTATGCCTTTGGTGATCCATGTATAGCACACTTTCAATTCTGTCCAATCTGCCAACAGAGTTAGCATGATAGAATGTGAAAATCCTGCTGTTGTTGTTGTTATTTATTTTAAAGAGGGATTATGTCAAACATCAGAATCCCCCCGTCCTTGTCCTAGGAAGTGTTTTAAGAGCCAGCTCCTCTTCCTGCCACCATTTGCCTCATCCCTCCATGATGGGGCTTTCCCATATACTCCCTCTCCTTGCCCTCAGCAGCTCAGGCAGGAGATGCTCTGGCTGCTTCCCTCCCTTTCCAGGAGCTGCTTTTCACAATGCCCATTGCAGCTCTGTCTGAGCAGACCTCTTGTGCAGGAAGAGAGGTCCTCTTGCAAGTGTTAGCACCGAGTCTTATTTGCATTTAATCCACCTGAAAAATCCCTCATGCCTCACCCAACAAGAACAGGGTTGCTTTAAGCATTTCAAAAAGGCCTCTCTTTGTAGGCATAATGTTATAAGCAAGTGTGAGAGTGGGGACTGTTTCAATCCGGCTTGTTCAGCTGCTGCTGATGGGGCTGGCTCCACATACACAAACTCTCCCAGTTGTGCCATCATGTGGGACAGCACAGAGGGGAACAGCATAGTGTGAACCACGGGGACAGCATCCAGACAGCCTCAAATTACATTAAAAACTGACAATCCTAAAAAGACACACATAAGCAACCCAACCCTCTCTCCTGCCGAGGTCCTTTTAAATATATATGTATAGTTGTATATGTGTGTAATTTTTTGTAGCAGGAAAATAAAATGTTTCCAAATTCCACACAGGAGCCTCTCCTGTGGAAACTATTTCTTTTGCCTTCTCTTTTTCAGTACTAGTACAAAGAAAATACAGCCCACCTCATGAGCAACAGCTGAACAAGGCAGGTCTTCTTTGCTTCAGGCCTGCCACTCACACATAACTCAAGCTGCAAGTTTCCAAACCAGGAATATAAAAATGCTGCTTCCACCCACCACATCAACCTGCTGTGCAGAAAATCACATGCAAAAAATTCACTTTAGATCTCTTAAGTACGTGGCCAACGACCAAGCTGAGAACATAATCTGATATTGTCCCTTATCCCAGGCTGCCTCTGAAAGAAAATCAAACAGAAAGAAAATCAAACATGAATCTGTATCAGTAATCATGAGTATTGGCAGAGACAAAAGCTAAAGGTGGAGCAGAAGTGAGAATTCTCTTGCCTGAAGCAGGGACAGGCAGCACAGTGGGCAGGAGCCAAGGAAATCCCTGGCAGAGAGCTGGGAGATGTGATCCTATAGCAGAGCCAACTTGGCATTGGAAACTAATATGCACTGAGTGAGTGCATCAAAACCAACCAGGAAAGATGGAGAAGGGCCCAGGACTGAGGATGCGCCAAGGAATGCTTTGCAGAGTGCCACTAGTCTGGGACAGAGGTGTCAGGGAGCAGAGGAAAGGAGGTGGCAGAGGGCTCTGCAGCCCTGGGAGGAGGTGGCTGCAGTTGCATGCTCACCAGGATATCATGAACCATTTATTACATGGAATTCTCTGTATAGTGACCCCTCAAGGGTTATTATTGAGGGAGATGCTAGGCCAATATTAGAAGGAGAAACTGAAAACCTCAGCCTCTGCAGTATTCCCCGAGAAGGTACAAATCCATAGTATATGTGAAACTATCACGATGTTAAAAGGAAATCCAAATGTTGTTACAAAGAAATCCCCACAAATAATCCCAAATTAGAACCTTGGTGTGAAGTTGAAGGTCAGGTGCTTCTCAGATGGGGCTGGTGAACACAGCTTAGATGACAGTAATCAGTGCTGGAGGTGCTTGTGCTTCAGCTTGCTGCCAAATGTTGCAGGGTAGCTGCTGAGTGAACATGGTCACTGGCTTCTCCCATGACTAGTATAAGTAATGTGACCAAAAAAATGGACTTTCTAGGGTCACATCTCATAACATGCCAAGAAAACCACATGCAGTTGAAAAGATGGTACTAGAAACTTCTTAATGGAAAATCCCCTATTTATCAGTGATTCAAATTAGATATCTATGGAGGTACCTCTTGGTATTTACTGCAAAGTGTATTTTTTTCAGTAATGTGACAGATAAAATTGAAAAGCACAGGAACTGTCAATTCACTCTGCTCCTTTCTCCCCAGCTAGGCTTTTCTAGCGTAGTAATGAATGCAGTAAATCTGTTTAACTTGACAGGTAATGTACAAATGAAAAAGTGCCACCCCCTAAAAACACACACATGACAGTTTTCTAAACTGTGGAATAATTTAGGTTGATGGGGCTTATGGAGGTCCTCTGATCCACCTCCTACTTGAGCATGGACTCAAATACTTCACCAGTTTTCTGACTTTGCATCCTGAGAGGAGAGAGAACTCTCTCATAACCCAAACCCTAGAGGGGTGAGGTTTAAAACATGTGTCAGTCCTCAGCATTTCCCCTGTTGTCTGACTTAGGCAGAGCCAATGCTTTCTAGTGCTCAGGCATTCCCAGAGAGTTTACAGGGGGGATGTTCCCTAAACTATTCAGAAAAGGGGCTGAAATTTCCCAGTGATTTTTGGTGTAGTACATGGTGAAGGACAATAAAATGGAAGATGCAAAATGGTGTAGATAAGCAGAATGTAATGCATGAGTGGTCAGTTGAATGCCCACTAGAATTATTTATATGGAGAAAAGTGCTTCTTTTGCAGACAGAGTGAAAAATTCTGAATTAGCTGTTCAGGAAAGGTCTTGCAGCAAGATTGTTTTTGAAAATGACAGCTCAGTGCTCAGGAGAGGTCAAATGGGAGGTTAGAAATGGAGCTGGGAAAGGCACAGCAAGGGACATTCTGCTGGCTGTCAGCAAACCATGTATGGTACAGCTCTCTTCATTCCAGAAACGAAGGGGAACTGAGAAAGAGACAAAAATAAGGGAGAATGATGGCCAAAGGCTTCTGTGCAAAGAGAGACTGAGCAGACCAGGACCCTTCAGTTGGGGGAAGACATTGCTGAGAAGGCAGGTGAGAGAGCTCCTCAAAATCATGAAAGGTGTGGGGACTTTGACAGGAAATTATGTTCACTGCCTCACTCATACAGAAATGAAAAAACACCTGGTAAGTTTACCAGGTGCAGACTCAAAACAATGGGGAGAGGTTCCTTCAAGGAATTCATGATAAGCTGTGGAGCTACTTGCTGCAGGACCCTGCAGGAGTGAGATTTTTCATAGCTCCAAGGAAGACCAAAGCCAAAGAGGCGTTTTTGCAAGGATTAGTAAATACAAAGGCATCACTCCTGGCTCAAGAAGTTAACACAGGTCTGTCTTCCTGCTGTGTGGTTTGGCCTGTGAATGCCACAATTACATAGTCATGGCTGTGCCTCAGTGCTGTAGGTTCCAAAGGAGAGATGTCAGAGAAGATGACTTGCAGGGCCCAGTATCTGGTTCTACACTATCTCTGACAGGTAAGCAAAGCTTCAGGGTGGCACAAAACTGGTGGGTGCAAATGAACCCGTTCCAGACTTCTGAAGAAGCACAGTGCTTGGGGAACACCTGACACCATGATGACCTATTTTTAGTCTGAGATCACTCAAGCAGGGTTTACTGTATCCTTGAACTACAGACTCAGCTGTGCTGGTCAAACTAGATCTGTGAAGTCACCTGAACAAAACACACGTAAAGTCAAAATTTCTTTCTGTCAAAAGAAACAAACAGTTTTCTTAAAAATGCATCCTTTCATGGATCTTTCCAAGCCACAGAAGCAAAAACAAGGCAACCAGCCCACCCTGGAGAGATGAAATTCCTCCAGGTGCAGGAGGCCCCTAACTGCCCTGCTGCCAAGGGATGTATGATGAGGAACAGCCCCCTCCTTGCATTACAACTCCTTACTCTTTTCTGGTCTGCACTACTATATTTTCCACTCTGCTTTCTAGGTCCTTAATGCCCAAGAACACATCTGCTGATTTTGTTACTCAAAACCAGAGCTGGAAAAAAAAGAAAAAACCTCTTTTATTGAACTGCCTGCTATTTGATTGAGAAATAGAACACCCCTAGATGAGTTATTGGCTCAATTGTCACTCAGGAAATGTGTGCTCTTGGTGTCTGAGTGTGCATTTGAGTGTGCATAGCACATTTGCACAGCTCTCTCAACACCTGGAGTCTGATTTTTTGCAGGTCCTCCAGCTTGCCTTCCACATGTGGTACAGATGCCCCCCAACTTCCTGCTCCCTACAGCCTGCAGAACACCAGAAAAGCCAGTCCAACACAGATTAAATTTACATCTCTGTGGTTTGCTTTTCTTAGTTATGTAATGGATGGGTTTGAGAGCACTGGTGCTGTGAATACGAAGCCAACCTTTGAGGCAGCCCCCACAGTTCGTGGCATAGCTGCTGTGACACCGTGTCAATCACTCCAGCTCTGAGCACAGAAGGCTGCAGTGGCACTCTTAGACTTCCAATAAAGATCATTCATGGGGGAACTGGGTAATTTCTCTGCACACAGCTGTCTATTTCAGATGCCTGGAAGAGAAAATGGAACTAAATATTGTTCATTGTGTTTAACTCATCTGATTTTTAGAAGAAATTTGCTTTAAAATGGCTTTAAAGCTCTCCCCTCTGGAGCTCTGGGTATTTCAGTTGCCTGTGGCTGGGAGGAAAGGGTGCACCATTTGCTTTCCTGCCCTCAATTTCAATTTCATTGCCTGATGGTGAAATGCAATTAAAAATGTCTCCATGTGAAGACACTTCCATAGCTGTGAACATCCCTGTGTCACACACAGGTTCAGCACAGATGAGCACAGACCATCTTGCCTCACCCAGGCAAGCTCTGTAAAAGTTCTCTGCTGAGCCAAGACAATGTCTTATCTGCAAAGGCTGGATTTTCCCCTAAGAATCTGGCTCCTGGCATAACATTAAGCGTTCAGGATTTTTCTGGAAGGTGTGGTTTACTACATATGCTGCATTTGTAATGAGCTCCCCTGGGAATTGTGTCTGATATAGTTATATATCTCAAATACCTGGCTGTGAAATAATTTTACAATAATGTAATTGCACCTTCCAAGGCAGGGAACATAAGCAGCTATTGAAAACTTTAATTTATATTAAATCACTAAAGTTAATTACCTGTCCATAACAAATGTAAAAGAAATGTACACTTTGGAAGAGGGCCACAGGTCTCCAGTCAATATAAATAGAATGTTCTACGTATTTCAGAGTAAAATTTCATTTCAGTACTTTATTGAGTATTCTAGGAATTCCTTGACGACATACCTCTAGGAAATCAGGTTAACCACATATTCCTACAGAAGGCACGGGAAGGCCAAGTTCAATAGAGTCAAAAGGGTGTACATCACCATCCCATGGCAAAGGCATTATTTAGTTCTTGTGTTTATAAAAAATAACTTAATATGGACAAATAAACATAAAATGTATTACTTATATCATTAGTAAGTAAGAATTACTATTATAACCTTTAAAACCCCTCTCTGTGCAGAGAAAATACATACTGTTTTTTAATTCTCTACCATTCCTCACAGTACTGAGAGTTCTTGCAGGAATAAGAACAAAACCCTACTCAGCTGAGTATGAACTGGAAGGTCAGGCCAAATTTAAGTGTTACGAGGTAGTGAGTCTCCTGTCACTTCCACTCACAAAAAACTGTTATCTCTGATTTTGGGTGGTTGCAGGAGAACAGCCTTACACTCAGGAAATGAACTTGTCAAAACCTTTTTTGGCTTGAGAGTATCACGAGTCTTGGCTTTTGACTAGATTTTTACTACCCCTTGGGTTCAGCTGAACTGCAAATATTCTTAGAAAAGGAGATCATCTGAATCTCTGCAATCACGGGCTCAAGCAAATCCAGGATATTCAGAGGGAGGCTGAACCAAGATGAGAGAGCAGAGGACTTTGATTTGGGTAAAAATTCATTTAACTCAAATATTTGTCACATTTGAGAAAAAAAAATAATTGTATTAGAGTACAGCTTCACTATTTGGGAAGGTACACACACTCAGGTAGTACAAAACGGCATCACAGAACTTTTGTGACAGTGGAACAGCACACATGGAAGCCATGAGGAAGGTGACCTGGGCTTGCACCAGTGTTTTCGGTGGAACTTGGCTTCTCTATGTCACTTGAATGCTCAAGCTGTGAAAGTCTGCTTGATACTACTTACTAAATTCTGCCCTTAAATGAGCACACACAAAATAGAGCAGTCACAGGCCAGGAAATATTCTGGGATTTGAAATCTGCCTTCCATCCCTGAGGAAGTGTTTTGCCTGCCCTTTGTTTCAGTGCTTCCTTTGTGGAATGGAAATCTTGTTCCTTCAACCAGCTAGTGAGTAAGCCCCAGATATATGCATGCCATCCAACAGGACATGTCACATCTTTGCATGCATCCACCTCCTCGCAGGATGAAGCGCTGTAAGAACTAACTCCACGGAAGACCATGCTAATATGTAACTGAGTCATGGAGATAGATGAATCACACAAGCTGCATGCACAAAATGAGCACTTTTCATCATGTGATTTCATAAAGGGGAGCTTGGTTGTAACAGAGGGAAAAAGTTATTCCTGATTCTGAATTACGTTATCCCAGTGCAGCCTATTGAAATTGCATGGGTGAAGCCAGAAGGGGGAAAGATTATCCAGCTGAAACCACGTCTCCATTATGCAATGAACTGTCTCTGATTATAGCAGTGGTGTCCATAATTAATTAGAATCCACCAAGCTAGACCACTTCAATATTTCTCATTTTATCATTTGGCAATTAATTTACTTTTGGTGATATAGTGTTTACTGTAAAAAGAAACTACTGCCTGCTCTCAAGCCTTGCTAGATGGAGAAGTACCTCAAAAATAGATGAGAAAAGGTGCACTGTATATGTATTTTTCAGCAGTTGAGAACACTGCAAGGAAGAGCAGGTGTGCAGCACAGGTAAATCTTCCCAGTCACCTGAAATGTCTGGTTATTCATTTATAATAATGTCATTTATAGTCAATGACACTCATAATCTCAGGAAGGTTTTGCATATCATGAATTGTTACTTAGGTTCTGTTTTGCACAGTACCTATCATAGGGCTCCATTTACAGGTTTTTGAAGAACTATTATGCCAACAGAAATAATAGTAATCGTTATTAGTGGCAGAAGGAAGGGATGACACTAAGAGATTGGATAGCAGTGAAGCAAAAAGGAGTTCATCCACCACAACAATCTCTCAGATACAGGACTGTCCCTAGAAGATTGTTTCATCAGCCCTTCAGAATAAGTGGGCATAAGCCCATTCACTGTGCCCACTGCAGTAGTTCCTCCTGAGCTTGCCAAAGATCAGGGCTGTGGTTGCAGAGTGCACAGACAGTGTCAGTACTTGACAAAGAGGGTGTTATAGATAAAAAGCCAAAACCAGCCAAATTAAAAAATAAAAAAATAGAATTTATTGATTACAGAAATTTTAAAAGGAAAAAGCACATGGTCAGCGGACAAAGTACCAAGACCCAGGACTTTGGCACTGGTGAACAGAGCAGCCCTCTCTCTCTCGCCCTCTCTCTGTCACGAATTGGATGTGCCAGTACCCCGGTTTTTATACCCGAAATTCGCCCTTAGGCTTGAGTTCGCAATGGGAACAAAAAGTCTCTTTCTGTTGTAGATGTATTCTACAGTCGTCGAATTCTGTTCTCCGGTCCTCCTGAAAGGATTGAATATGGTCCTCCTTTCCACTGAATAGGTTTTTCGGGGGTGATGATGNATAACAAGGGTTTGTTTATTGCCCGTTCAACATCGTATGGAGAAGATGGGAAAGATGCAGCCTAGCCAAGACTGGGCAATACCCACTCCACCCCAGCTCACAATCCCAGCTCAGCCAAGCCTGACTCACACATCCCTGACAGACATGTGGAGCTCAGTCCCGGTACTGGGAATTGTGCTTGGGAAGAAATCCTCTCAGTGGCTGGCCCTTAACTGGAATTCAGGCACAGAAAGGTTTTCAGCTCACCATTGTTCAACAATAGCCTCAGGGACTTGACTCAAAGATCTAAATGGCAGGCTTTAAAGGACTAGTTTTCTTCATGCCAGAAGCAATCCCCCATAGACAGTTTTCATGTAACCATCCTGTTTTGGAGGCTGAAAGAATTTATTGGGATGATTTCCAACCTGTTCCTAATGATGTTCCAGAGGGCCACCTTCAGCCTATTTAATTTTGGAGCATAGATGAAGCCAAAATGTCCTGCTGTATTCTCACTTCCCAGAACCATGGCCATGCAAAGGAAAAAAGCAAAGCTTCTCTTTTTCAGTTCAACAGTTCTTTTACTACAATATATTTCAAATATAGCTTTGAGCCAGCAGGTTTTCCAAGACCGTCACCTTTTACTTTTCTCCTTCTGCTTTTAAGTCTCGAATTCCTTTTCTACAGAAGCTATTAGCTTTGCACTGAGAAATACAAGGGGGAATGTTTCAATGACAGCAAGATGCAGCACTAGGTGCAATGTTATATTCAGAGTAAATGATACCATTCAAAGGGCAAGCAGAACATGAATAGCATTGATTTCCAGAAGAGCTATTTCAGTACTTAGCAAAGTTTGATAAGACTGCTCTCCTTCACTGCCTGAGTTGTTAAGAGGCTGTGTCCCACACCAGCAGGCAGCAATATGGTCTGAGCTAAATGTAACTCATGACCTCCTGCAGGGTTGTCAGCATTAAATTATGCCTGGGCTCACCACCCCAGCCTCGTGGAAAACTCAAGAGCATCCGACAGTACCACTGCGTCCTAAGGTAGAAGTGCCCAAACTGCACTCTGCACTCTAGAAGGTCTCACAAAGCAGGTTTGTATCATCAAGGTACTCAGTGATCTATTCCAAGGGTATCTGAAATCACCTGGCACCCAAGGGTGAAGGCCTGACTGGTGGCTGAGAGCCCCCAAGGGTGAAGCTGTGCAGGAGGAGACCCTTTGGAGCCAGTCCAAGCCAATGAGATGCTCTTTCAAAACTTCAAAACCAAGAGCAGCAGCATGACTTCAGAGAACCTTTAGTTTACCTAATGGGTGTCATCTACCTCAGGTTAAGGTGAACTACAACTTGAGAGTGCTGCCTTCTTTGCTTTAAGTGGGGTCTGGAGAACCAGCTCAAGTGCAAAAAAAGTACATCCACAGGTTAGAACACACAAAGTCATCTCCAAGCAAGGAGTTGCACTTTGCCCATCCATACAAATAGCTGTAGTAAAACCAAAAGGTTTGCAGCCAAAATTCATAAATTTAAATAACTTTTCAGAGCAAGTTATATGAAATTGAAGTAAAAAAGTTTTTCAGATGATTTGAAAAGAGAAAATAACCTATTTTTTTTGCTCAAAGATTTTGTATTTTGTTACAGCATAAGATCTCTTTTTTAACAAATTTGAAGTACCATATAAACCTTACTTTAGCTAAAATACCATGTCTTAAACCTATTTCTGGTTTTGAAAGTTTTTTGAAAATAACTTTCATCTAGTTTACAAGCATAAATGTGTCAACATGATGTTGTCTTATTAGAATGCCCTTCAACCACCTGAATAACTCAATATTGGCAGCAGTTCAGACCACACATCTTGGCAGGCAAACAACCTGGCTATCACTGAGCACACTTTCTGTGGCATGCCAACCCTGAGTACCTTGAAAGTGTAGGAGTATTTTAAAAAGGTTAAAATGTTGTTGTTAGTTTGTCAGTTATATCATTTCACCAATTACCACATCTTCATCAAATCCTTAGATGTCACAGGTCTCCTGAAGCTGCTGCCAAACTAGAAAAGGGAGAGGGATGGATCAGCAGAGCCATTGAGGGAGTGAGAGTCCCTGTGTAACCATGTCTGGAAGCTAGAGGCTTGTTTACTTCAGTTTTAGCCTGTTTACTGAACATTGAACTTGAACATTGGCAATCTTGATTGGTCCTGAGGAAATAAGTAGAAATCGTTGTATTTTTGAAGTTCCAAATTCTTCATGCAGTGCTGTGGAAACTGACATTGTGGGCAGGGGAGGACTGTGGTGGGATTGATCTTTCCAAAGCTAAACTGGTTGTAAAATCATGTTCCTAATCTTCTTGTTGCTCTTCCAGCTCTCCTTCTCCATGGCCCACCTTATCCACCCCCAGCCCACACTGTGGGAGTTATCAGGCCCTGGGCAGGTGTTTACAATCACAGCAGTTACCAAAGCAGCTCTGACATCAGGGTCTGGGCTCATGCCTCCCACCATTTCCAATCCATCACCCCTTCTTTCATGCTCTCCAACTGTTCCTCTCAGCTAACTCTCAGACATGCACAAAGCATTGCTCCAGAGCAGGACCCCTCCTCTAGAGAAAATCTTCCTGTACACATCACCCCTTCTGCAAATGTTTCACCTGCATCTTTACTGTCCTGCTCATGGCCCAGCACTTCTCCTGCATTGCCCCAGGCTGTTTACCTCCTCCCTGCCTCTCTGATAACTGGGCAGCCAGCAAAAGCAGCAGCAGGCCAGTAGAGTTAATGTTGTCCTGTCAAATCTCAAATCATCTACTTCCAGTCCTGGCTGGTTCCTTCAAGGAGAGATAAAACAAAGCAAAAAAACCTAGAACACAGAAGCATGAAAATGCCTTTGAAAAGTTTGAATGCTGATGTTTCGTTTCTTGACATGATGAATTCACCAAGAAAAGCTGTATCTCAAGCATACAGGAATCTGTTAAGAAAAAGGCACTGCAAGTATCTGGCAGGCAGCAAGACATAGTGTCAATGACCATTACCCTTCTCGGGTAATATCCTTGTCAAAGACAATAGGACTGTTCTGCACACATAGTATGCAGAAGCAGCCACTGAGCAGGCAAATCTCAACTCATTTCACCAGCCATAAAATAAATCCTGAGTCCGTCAGTGCTTGTGTAGAAATGAAAGCTGTTTTCTGACCACAACATAAGAAGAAAGCCCTTCAAATGCCCATTTCAAAGTCTAAAGCTTTCTTACTTTTCTGACACTTCCAACCCCTTTAGCTTTTTGCTATGAGTGCAGTTCCAGCAACAACAGGAACAAGGAAATAACACCACCAAACTGGCTTAGCACCAGGCGTGAATTCTTATTTACAAGCTCCCGATAGCAGAATTTTTATCCCTGGCTCAGCTCTAGCTGCAGCAAGAGAGTCTGAAAGCAGCTGCACAGCTCAGGGCTGACAGCAAGGAGGGCACTGCCCCAGCCCAACCCCTGCTCCTCTGTCATGGGGCCCCACACCACTGAGGTGATCAGGTATTGCCATCAAAGTGCCCCTGGGTCAGTGGGGGTTCAGGACTCACTATGCACCAGTATGACCTACTGCTGCCAGGCCCCTTCTCTTTTATTTCTGACCTTCTGATTTGCTCACCTCACACAAAAAGGGCTGCTCTTATTGATGTTCCCACCAGGTTTTTTCTGCTCCACAGGGCGGCAAAACATTCAGTGGTGTCTGAAAAGAGAGCAGCCACTAATAAAAACTGAGCAGGAGCCTGTGCCCAGGAGTCAAGGTACCCACATAGGGAGGAGTCAGAGGTCCTGGTTCCCACTCCCCAGAGCATATTGTTGTACTAAGTATAGGGGCAGGAGCTCTGGACTCATCCTTGCCCCTGTAT
Organism: Nicator chloris; assembly: GCA_013400495.1. NCBI lineage: Eukaryota > Metazoa > Chordata > Aves > Passeriformes > Pycnonotidae > Nicator > Nicator chloris. The sequence goes on along the minus strand of WAAE01011457.1, from coordinate 78,034 downwards.
TGCTCACATCTCCAGAGCCTCTTTATCTATTGCATTTATACACAGCTGGTTATGGATATCACCACATGAAATAAAGTGGTTTGGGGCTTTTTATCTATCTGACATTCCTCATGTTTTCCCACATTTCTTATGGCATGTGGTAGGGGAGGAGATCCCACAAAATCCATCATCCTTTTTCATGGATTTTCAGCAAGATATGCAGTGAGGCAATAATTAAGACCTCAAATCTACATTTTAGCAAGGTTTTCAGTGGATTAATTTGAAATACATAACAAGATAATTATATCTAATGATTTTTTTCAGGTTATTATATAAATCACACCACTCTCTCCAGAATTATGGAGGGTCCTATTTATTACTCCCTCTTCATTTTCCATCACTTGCTGTTGCCCCAAAACATTTAGAACTGTTGTAATATCTCTTCCCAATATACTAAAATACAATTTGCCTGTTGTTTTTGGTGCAAGACACCAAAGACCAGACAAAGTGATTGGGATTTTGGGGTGGTTTTTTTTGGTTTTTTGTTTGGTTTGGTTTTTTGTTTGTTTTTTTGTTTTGTTTTGGTTTTTGTGGTTGTTTGTTTGTTTGTTTTTTGGTTTTGGGGGGTTTTTTGTGGGTTTTTGGGGGGGGGGGGGGTGTGGTTTTTTTTGTTTTTTTTTAATCTAGGAAGGAAAGTTCCAGGAACATAACAATAAGTTATAAATAACATCCACTCTTGTGCACCTGCCCATTGCAAGCCATAAAAAACCAAAATTACCTATAACATGCTCCAACTAATTTAAGATCTTTCATCTAAATGACTAAAGGCCTCAGATATGACAATGTGCATGCACATAAAAAAAGTCAAACAAAAAACCAAAAAACACCCCACCCAAAACCCCAGAACAAATGAAAAGTATAATTTTCCTCATATTTCTGTAAGAGCAGAGAGTCTATTACATAACAGAGCTGAGATGACCCTAAAAACAACTCTAAGCTGTAAAAAGAAAAATTGATAGTGCTTGCTAGCTTGACCTGAAGATAAACTCATTCCTGGTTTTAAACCTCCTGGCTGGATCCAGGTGGCTGTGTCTATCTCCATTTCAGCCCTGCCATGTGATAGGATTTTTCAGCATAAGTATTTTGTTCATAATGTAAATCAGACATGTGATTCCATCTTACCCTATAGGAAAGCTGTTCTCTATTTGCTTAAACTAAGGAAACTTGGCAGTGTGACTAAGCTGAGACTCCCAAATATGTTTCATTTTACTGTGATAGTCATTATCCGCGTGCAGAAGTCCTGGACTAGCCTCTTAAAATTGGTACAGCCCCTGTGATGTGTACGTGAGACACAAGAGGCAGGTATAGCTGGACAGCAGGAAAGAGCAGACTGAAACAAGCCAGCACTAGGACTGTCCACAGGCCATTCTCTGTACAACCAGCACTGATTTATTTAAATGTCCCAGCAGGGAAGATTTCACTGGGGAATCAGAATGCAAGCAGCGAGGGAACTTTACCACTATTTATGTGGAGTTCCTCCACACGGGAGGGAGACATTCAGCAAATAAACTTCCATAGGTAAGTTCACAAGTTCTCTTACATCTTCTCTTAAGCCAGAGGAGAAAATGTAAAGTGATTTGCAGGAGTGGTTTATCCAAGCTGTCAGACATTCATGGAATAAAATCAGGCTCCAGTTTGGCAGGACCAAGGGTTTTTCAGAGTTGTATTTATTTCAAGAAACCTGGAAGAAGTCCAGGTAGGGTTGTTTTACTAAAAGCCAGAGAAAGACCTCATCTGACCTGCAAAATCTGAGTGCTGCTTGTGTATCATGAATGCTAAAAGTGAAATGGCCTGTGGATGCTGTGCCAGAGAGAACTCAGTTTTCAGCCCAGGATAGCCCATTGACCCATTGTTGTCAATGCAAAGGCCAAGTTCCAGCCCTGCTTGTTGCTGAATCAGGGAAGCAGTGACACCTCTACTTGTCACATCCCAACAGACTACCCTTGTCTTTACACCTCTTGTTATCCTTAGCAAATGTATTTCGAAAAGTTTGCAGCTTCATCTTGACACAAAATGAAAATGGATTTTGGAACTGCAACATCTCTTCATGAGATAGAGTCCTTGTTACTAGCCCAACTGAGCTTTAAGCTTTAGTTTTCAATGCCTAATGCAAATAATTTGAAATAGGAACACTGAAAGGCCTGCATGCATTCTAAGCACGAGTATTACAAACCAATAAGCATAAAACATATTTTTAACTCACTCCTGTTTCATTAATCCAAACTTCATAGTAAGTAAAGTAGAAATCTTCCTACCAATTCAAAAGCAAACCACTTTCCAATCTCCCTTCATCTGTTTAAATTATGCCGACCACCATAGAAAGCATACCCTTTAGAAATAACAGATGATTAAACAGCCTGCCTCACCTGTAAACAAGCATGGAATTTGTTGTGTTAGACATGTTATTCTCTTTGCACCTACTAGTCAAGCTCAAGTCCTGTGACTATTTATCTACCAGAGAGCCTCCAGGTTTTTTTCATTTGAAATAAATGCCAAATGACAAATTGCTTTTGACTCCAGAGATTTGGAAACCAAACTGCTGCCAGACATGTAAGCTTTTTGCTGGGGAGCCATCTGCAAGACAAACACAAAACTCTGACATTATCATTCCAACCCAATGTGAAATACTGCAAAATACAAACTCAGCCTCCAGTTTGACTCCTACTGATACGCGCACAACAAAGGACAAATAAAAATGTTCAGCTGTGAATATTTATGTCTTATTATTAGCTCCATTGTGTTTAGAGGCTTAGTACACCTTTGGTTGCTTCTTATCCTCCAAACAGACAACACAGAAAGACTTTTTTGTGCCAATCACATACCAGCATCTGCAAGACAGAAAGAACATGGCAAAGGTACATAAAATGTAGGAGGAGGTTTGCTGGTGCTTGCTGTATTTCAAATGGATGTTTAAAAAATGTGAGAAGTTTTACTGATTGCAGGATATACTTTCAAGAACCATCAGATTTCTTATGTGTGGTAGTCTAAATTGCACTGTCATGTCTCCAGCCAAAATTGCAGCAAGGTGCCAGTGGGGTCCAGAAATCTCTGATGCTTCAGTTGTGTTTCTCCACCTATGGACATTGGGCAAATCCTGTCACACAGTTTTCTGTGAAGACCTAGGAAAAACTTTCTGAACCTCCTCACTAGAAAAAAACACTACCTGGCAAATCCAACATGCTTATGTTATTAATGGAAATTAAGGAGAAACCATGCCTCTCTCTTGCCTTTCAGATGCTAAAGTAAATATTCATTATTATATCTCCGAGCATAACTTGGCAAATTGCATAAGCCCTGCTGGAAAAGTTGCCTAGTGATGAAATAAACTAGTGTAAATGTGATCTGAGCAGTAAAAAGTCATTATAAAAGCAATACATGATTGCCTTTACTAAACAATTACAGTACTGACAGAAATAAAGGTTGCAACAGCTCTGCAGTCACTGACAACTGTTTCTTAAGGCACCACCATAAAACACTATGTATTAAAGATGTTGCAAAACAACAACTTTTGAAAAATGGAATGTATGCTGAAATACAGAATCTGAATACAGAGATGCATCAAGAGAGGAAAGTCTGTGTTTTAGCAGCTGTGTGCCTTCCCTGTGATTTGGATTTAAATACTGTCCTGGAGGACACAAGTGTCAAGATGCTGCCAATAAAGGTGTATCTGATATAATTAAAGGAAGAAGTAGTGACACACACAATTTCTCCCATGTGTCTGACCATGAATCGTGTTCACAGTGACTCAGGTACACCAATTCTGATTTCAGGGAGGAGACACCACAACTATCCACGCCTTCCAGCAGAAGTTGTACATCTAAGCTTTATCACTGCCAAGCACTTCTATGAACCTTTGTGATTCTACCAGATTCAGGGGATCTTTTAGAAGATTTTCCAAAGAGAAATGCAAAGCTGTCAGTGTGATCCTAGTAGGATTTTTTCCACTGCCACTTGGTTGATCCCTGCAAACTGACTCACAGCTGAAGGCACCACACAAATCTGAGGATTTGTCCAAGGCATTGGCAAGGTCCTATAACTAAATGGGATTATCCAAATGGCTCATGAATTAACATCTTTTAACAATTTGAACATATTTAACCTCATATTACTCCTGCTGTTTCGCAGAATATTATACATGTGAGGAATTACAGCACAAGGAGGCTAATGCTTAGATCTTGGAAAAAGGATGCTAACAATAATTTACCATTATGTGCCATTGTAATGCCCAGCTTTCAGCATCCTTGTCCTGATGGAATATGGAATTCTAATGGTCTGATCACTTGGCTACCTCACGCTGGGGGGCACCCAAGGCAGCAGGGAACTGCACAGGGCAAGGAATAGCAACCTAGTTCAAATCCTGCCCTCCTTCTCTGGCAGCAGAGAGGCAGCCCCAAGCTTCCCTAAGGTGATGATGGATACACACTGAAGAGATATAGCAAAAGATCTCCATCATAGTAAGCTGGATAGATGAGCAGCCTTTCAGGGAGCTGTAGAGAGCAGTGTTTTGCCAGATCCACCAACCTGGTTACAAAGCAAGAGTGGTGTAGGCATGTCATCTTGTGTGTCATTTGAAGGTGGTATTGTCATATTTTAGGAGGAGAAGAGATCTTTAAGGAGTTAAAGCAAGCTGTCCCTTGACCATGCAGCTAGACTCATGCCTTTAAACATGTACTTATTATTGTCCTTAAAAATTTACCTCAAGACTTTAACGTTGCAAATGGGAACACTTTTTAGGACAAAAGGAGCTGTTGGATGCTCAGGTGTGCATTACCTTGTTCATCACAAGTTCAATTTTTTTTCCATGATTACCCCTACAATCAACCCAAAGTTTAATTTTGTTTTAAGGAAATATTGGGACCTGGACAAACTCTCAGGGACATTAGAACAACCGTGCATGGCAGAGGAATGGTCCATCCAGTCCTGTGTTCTGTCCCCATTCTCTCTCTGGCCAAATGCAGGTGCCCAGGCCAGTGCATGACAACAGGGCAAGCACCCATCAGCACCTGCCTTGGTTATGTTCCTGGCCCCCTTCAGGTTGTGGCTCTGGGACCTCTTGGACCAGGCAAAGCATAAACAAGCAAAGTAATAAAGATCAACATCAAGTGAGCATCCAGGACTAAAAATGCCCTTTATATTTCTCATTGTAAAACACTATCTTCAGAAAAAGTATGTGATCTTTTCACAACTTCTGCAAATTTTTATCATTCTTGTTTTGAATGTATAAAGTGCAGCCTTTGAGTACCAATCTTGTCAATGCTAAGTACAGAGTTTAGCACCCTTTTGACTTAGCAGTCTTTTAGCAATGTATCTGATAAGCATTTTTTGCTGTAGCATCAAACTAGAATTTCGTATTCAAGTACATGCTTACTGGGAGTCTTAAGCTTTTATCAGCATCACTGTTTTCCAATGAAAAGCATCTGTTTGATTATACTTAAATACAGCTTTGTGTAACAAGGTCAACTTATCCAGCATCCAGACTTTTCTGTAGATCTGCCTCCTTATCTCTACAGGTCTTGCTAAAGCCTTTGTGTGAGTTGCAAGTTTTCTTCTGGCTTCAAGTTCAGTATCAAAAATATTGAGTGGTGCTGGTATTTCTACAGAGCCTTGAAGACTCTCATGAGACACACTTTAATGTGGTGATGATTTCCTATGACAAGCTTCTAGACTTATGCAAATTCAAGACAATTTAAGGTGTTCTTAGGAATATTGCTCAAAAAATATATCTTGTATGTTAGTCATGTCTTGCTTTCTGTGAGCAATCCAGAAATGTGTGCTGGAGAGTCTGGCTTTAAGTATGGCTGTCATAAAACAAAAATGGACTGGAGTTTGATATGTATCAAAAGAAAAGGAGCAGAAGTGTGAACAGGGTGGGAGTGAGAGCTTTTACACGTGCAGTGAGTGCCAATTAACAGACATCAAAAGTTTGTGCCAGTGTGAGACAGGCATTCCCAGCCCCCCCAGGCTCTGCTCTGCAGGGACTCATTACAAATGTGAGCCAGAAGCAGTCAGGGTGCTGGAGAGAAGGTGAGACTATCAGGAATAGGGCAGTTAGGATGGTGGGATTTATTTGGGGTTCTGGTCTGTGAACACGGGGTGAGTGAAGAAGATGGAGCTTCATATCCAAGCATTTACAGGATGGGTGATGTGGGAAGCACTGCTTCGAGGATGTGGCACAGTAGGGATGGGACCTCCTAGTATTCAAAGCCAAAAGCTTTTTCTCATAAATAATTACAAGCCTTTCTCCCTTCCTTTTTTTTTTTTTTTGATAAATATGATTATTTTAATCTTCCAACAATTAGCTGGATACTAATCTATTAATGTGTATGGTCTTGATAATGTAGGGGTACCTTTGCAATCCAAATGTCAAGTGCTAGATACAAATGCCTCTCAAAATTTAAAGAAAATTTATGTGCCCTGTTCCTTTCATGTGCAACATTTATAATCTTGGCAAAAATGAAAGCAGATTTGCTTGACGAGATGCAGCATGAAACACTGAAATCCCCCTTTGCCCTGGCTTGCCAGCCAAATAAATCACAGGCCACTTCATTGAGTCCCTATCTAAATACATAAACATGACACGCCAGCTTTGGGAACATCTAGTAAATCTCATTAAACACTCCCACTGACAGCATAATAACATGCTAAGCATATTCTAGCTGCCACATTGCACTGAGAATCAGAGTGCCTCTCTCCTGCTTTTTGTAATGCCTTGCTTCCATAAAAAGAAAGATACTATCATAGTTTTGTTTTAAAATACTGGCTCACCCTGCAGGTTGTATATTTTCAAAACTCAGCTTTTCTCACTCTCATTTTTGGGACACATAATTTGTTAACCTTGGACTGCTCTCCTGACAAGGTGAAAACTCATTAACCACCTCTGTATAATTTAAACACACAGCTTTGTTACTATGCTGGCACCAGCCCACAGGGACAGCTGGGTTCCTGTAGCAATAGCTTGTTCTCATGGCAGGTACGTCCTCAATAGCTTTCTCTGGGACAGAAGATAATTACTTGCCCAGTAAAAGAATCACAGTACCAGAAAATCCACAAAAATGATGTATGAACTTGTATAAGGCAAGATCACCTCATCCAGGACTGTCATAGAGCAGCAAAAAATAATGCTGCTCTTGAGTTTCTCTTTTCATGTTATCTGAACAGTCCCCATGGGAACGATTCCTCTCCCTGTCTCTCCCAGTACCTGACGGTATGAGAGAAAGAGACACACACAAAAACTTCCAGCTCTCATGTCAAACAATTCTCTTCCCTCAGCAGCCATTTCAGTGGTAGACAGCTTTTCAAAATGATTGTTCTTAATAATAGCCCAGGAGAACAATTTCGATGCTGGGTATCTCTAATACTTTATATCACTGTCCCCTGTAACAGGGCAAAGAAGCACTAAGGGACATCAGGGAAGTGGCAGGTGGATCCAAGCGGCAGGGGAATGGCCCCACCGGTTTGGAGCCACCTTCCGCAGCACCACAGCTGCATTCAGCTGACCCCTTGTTACATTTGCTTAATGTGGGCTCCTTGTGGTTGCCTTTCACCCCTCTGCCAACCCCCCAGGTGTTGTTCAAAGCCTCATGGCACCAGAGATAAAAGCTCCTTCAGCAAGGATCACTGATTTATATTCACTTTACAGAACAGGCTTTTATGTCTACTCGTTGCTCCAGTGACTAGGTGAATCCAGCACCAGCAGACTTCCAAAGTCATGAGATCCACCAGGCTTCAAAAGCTTGTGGTGGCAATATCTGACAGCAAAACCAGGACTGCATCATTTAATTTACAATAATGTGGGGGATGGAGAGGAAGCAGCTTAGCATGGTAGGCACTGGGTGAAGGCATTAGCAAATGAAAGCCCCTGGAACCCTTAAGTCAGATTTCCCCACATGCATTTATTTCTAGGCTGAATGCTAAGCAGGATCTGTCTACTTTCCAATTTCAGTTTGAATCATGCCAAAATCTTTTGAGCACAACCCAAGGAAGTCAAAGTAGCATATACTCATTTCACTAAAGAGAAACAGTGTAGGAATCTCTCTAGAGTGCAATAAAGGCCCACGCACAGAGAGTCCTGAGATGTGGTTTGACATTCACATTGCAGAGAGCTTCTGGCATTTGGCAAGTCCCCTACAATGTCACTTCCCATGTCGCAGGTGCCACCTAGAGCTGCTTGCTATCTACTCTGATGAAGATACAGTGACATTTCAGGGGCAACTGCAAGAAAGCAAGAAGAGAAAAGAAAATTGAGTCTAGCATTTAAAGAGCCAAATTCACCAAAATTTTCTCAACATAATTAAAATGTCACGAAACAATTTGGAATGGATCAAACTTTTTCATATGGTTCACCTTACCGTTCCTATCCTCCTTTTTCCCATTCTCATAATTTTCCACCAGAGCAACTGAGGCCTTGCAAGTCCTTGCCATTGCACCAGAACCCTTCCTTATTTTTGTTTCCAGACCCTTTAGATGAGGACCTGACCACCTGCTTAAGGGTTGTCTAGATACAGGCAAAGTTTGCCACACCTAGGAACCTCATTTCTTACCATGTTTGCCTGTGCGTAAGGCTCTGGGTGGGAATAAATCCATGGTTCTGGCCCACACCTGGCAACACTCCCACTGACCCGGATGGAGCCTGGATCAGCACTATGGTGACAATGACACTATGGTGGGACAATTATGGGGGTAATCTAAGTGGAAGAATCCAAGCAAATGAACGAGGAGCAGATGAGCAGAAGGGGGAGATTGTGGCAGGAGGGAAAAATTTTAGCAGAAGGAGCAACCAGCCAACAGTGGTAAAGTAGAATAAACAAAATTCCTACTGGACAATACATAGATAATTTCTCATGGTTTCCTCTCTGTAACCCCCTCCTTGCAAATCTCTTTTATTCACACATAGTTTACATTGGTGCCTCCAAATCTGGACTAATATAGTTCAGATCCATGCAGCAAGCACATTTCATAGCATAGGCAATACAAAGAAGAGTCTCTTTCTCAGTTCCCTCCCAGCTGACATTTGTGTGGATCCTTCTCTCTCTTTGGGATAACAAAAGCTGTCTCCGTAGCCACGGCAGCAACTTCTACCATTAAGTTAATTCTGATTCTTAAGGCAGCATTTAATGATGTTTATTTGGCATTAATTTAGAAACTTTTTTAGGAAGGTGACCAAATCTCTAGGCAGAAAATGCCAGTGTGGCCTTTTACAGAAAATCAGTGCATGGAAAAAACTGCTGGTAGAATTACGTGGGGGCTAATGCCAGAGGTGTATTCACCAGATACAGCTGTTAGCACATAAAGGAGGAGGCTGGAAACCTACAGTCCAAGGAGAAGGAAAGAGAACTCCAAAGGCATCTTAGACTGGGTTGAGCCCTCTCACAAGATACCTGCCTCCTTCCCTCACTGTGTAGGCCAAATTTTGCCTAATACAGACCTATGTTTAGAGGAGACCTGGAAATGGATCTTGTGAAATGGACTGGCTGCTCAGGTAACATGAGACTGAGCAGATGAAACCATTGGGATCATTTTTCCTTTTAATCATCTAGTTCTGTGGCATTGGAAAGAGTTGATGTGGGCACTTGCTCATGCAGTCAAACAGGGAAAACTTTGGAGGGCAGCAGGGTCAGCTAAGCACCCAGGTTATCAGGTGGGTTTGTCATGATGGGGCAGGTCCCGCAGGTGAGGACCACGCTCCACAGAGGCACCCAGGGTCAGAACTGGCCTGGGATGGTCAGGGCTGTGCAGAGCTGGAGACCTGCACTGCTGCTGCATGGCCAGGGCAGGGGCTGGAATCGGGCCCTAGCCCATGGGTAGCATGGGAGGAGGTCCGGGAGGAGGTCAAGCAAGGCCAACAGAGCCTGTTAGTGCCCTAAGGACCCTGGCAGTAGTTTGGCTGTAAATGTTCAAGGACTCCAGCTTTATCAGATTTCATTAAAACTAATGGGATGAAATCATACCTATTCATTATGTGTCTTGCCCTCCTTTTCTAAAAATTTAAAAGTCTCTCACTGTAAGCAGAGCCTTGAGAACAGCTGTAAGAATGGTTTGTTATGAAGAACCCAACCTGCAGTGCTGTAGGCTACCGCAATTACCTAAATCTTTACCGCTGTTGTAAATTACTCTAATTTGTCAATGTCCCCATCCTGTCCAACCCGTGATATGTTGGTATCATTGCATTTAGATTTGAATATTCCACAATGCTGCATTTGTTGCAGAAGGAATCTATTAAAAAACAACATGAAATTTAGAGAAGACTTTTGATTACAGATAGCCTGTGTAATACTACATTAACACTCATCAGTCTTCACTAATTTATTCTTGCTCCCTTGCAATATACGCGTGCAGACACTGTGTAAACAGGAGCTCTATCAGAACGAATGATGCCGTTTCATTCCTCAAGCACAGTAGACAGATTCTCTCTCCATAAATTATTCCATTTGTAAATTATCTTATAGGTTAATACATTTTAGAGCCTGAAGTGACTTCTGGCATCATCTAGCTTGTATTAACTCTTGTGTAGCCACTGCATGTATTAGGTGTACAATTTTATCCAGTGACTCCTAGCAAAGAAGAAATTATTCTCCCAAACTTTGTGCAGTTGGGGATCTTTAAGGGGAAAACCATGAATGGGATAAATAATCTTTTGCCCTTAAAAATTACTTCTAAAAATATATTTCCTCAGTATATAAATCACCAGTAGTTAAAGGCAGATTACATTTATAATAAATGATAGGTGTTAGATGTTATCAAAGTGATTTCAGGCTTCACTCCACAAAGGGACTTGAGAGTGAATAGCTTTAAACTTGTGAATTGCCTTGTAGGTTTCTGTGGGATCGCTCCTGGGCTTCCAACAGAGCCAGCATGTAAGAGCTTGCTAGAACAACTCTTGCAAAAGCTGACTGAATACATCTACAAAACAGCACCAGATGAGCTTCAGTGTGAACTAAAACTCCAGACTCTTAATAGCTGCACTGCAGCAAAATGCCTTCAAGGCAGGTCTGGAAACATTATGGTGTCTATATATCACACCCAGCTGATTTCAACTTGTCTGTGAGCATGGTGATATTCCATTTACAAAAATCAACCCTGGTACATGACACTCAGGCTTGAAAATCTTGGATTTTGCTATCAGTAATCACAAAATTATGCTCACTTCTGCATTATATGACAAGAAATAGTTGGTGGCTGTGGTACATACTGAGCAAAGACTGGCTTTTAAATGATGACTACAGCAGCTGTAGATGTTTGTTTAGCTGAAGCCACCTTCATTTACCTGCCCTTTGAGAAGACAGCATTGTCACAACACCAGTGTCATGCCATAAACTCAACTTCAAAACAACAATAATTGGAATCCATGGGAAGCACCTGATACTTTCAGAAAAACACAAAATTGTGTCAAAGTACATCAAAGAAAAATTAGTTGCACAACAAAAAAGATGTCAAAGTAATATTAATATAGACAAACAAGGTGAAAGACGAAATGCAACAAACATTATTGCCAGCTTTTGGTAATAACTGCAGAGCATCCAGGTGACTAGAAAAAAATTAACTGGGACACTGGAAAAACAACAAATTAGCTCACTAGCAAGTTGGATATGAGCTAGGAACCTAACTAAAACCAACTAGCTTGAATAATATGGCTTCAAGGTGCAACTGTGAACTTTGTCGTTCATCCAGCAGTGAGCTGAATTTGGGATACCTTCAGGGAGATCATTATCCAGTCTATATCTTAAAGAACATCCTTTATTTCCTCGAGTTGTTCCACAGGTTTGTCCCCACCTCTGATGCTAAAGATTCTTTTATCATGAGGCCTGAATCAATTAATTAAGCCTCTGAAGTGCACCAATAAGATTCTGATTAATCTTCCCCTCTGAGGAGAGCCTGGAAAAAAACCTACAGTATCTGAGCAATACTAAGGACAAAGCTCCTCCAAAAACAGCAGAGCTACTTTTATTTCCTCCTCTCCTAAGGTGGCAGTGAATGGGATACTTGCACTAAAAATTATGAAACAGACTTGTCAGTTAAGACTTTGTCAGTGAAGGTACTTCCCTAAACCTTTGGTTTTGTGGTTGTAACTCAAACAGAAATTATGTTCCAAACCTCTAGAAAGGTTTGTTAGTGGTTATGAAGACAATGAAGTGATACCTACATGTGGCATACTGAGGAGCAAAAGGAATGCCTTCATGGAGTGAGACAGCCCCATGCCACTTGCACAAGCCACCTACCCCCCACAAGCAGCAGCAGTGCACAGGATGCTGCTGAAGGGCATCTTTGGTTCAGTGATGTTTGAAGGGAATTCAATCTGTGTGCTCCAAGGCCAATTTTTGATATGAACCAAAGCATGCTAAGGGGGCAATTGCTGCTAATGCACACTCTTACTTTGCACTAAAATATCACTGGCACATTGCCTGCAGGCACCAGTGTGCTCTGCTGGGTTCAGAAGCTGAGCAGCAAGTTAATGCTTCTGGCAGGTCTTGAAAACAGGTTTACCAAGGCTCTTTGGGATTCTTAATGTGAGTTCAGTCCTCAGAGGGAATGATCAGGCCTTCGGGTGTTTTACTATAGCGAGCTGCTGTTGAGTTCTGAGTGCCAAGGTAGTCACAGAAGAATTGAGCAATATCTTTGAAACTAGAAAAAGAAATCAATCCCCTTCAAGTTTTGTACAGAAAATCTCACAAATGATCTGAGGTGAAAAACTTCCAAAAATCAGGATGGAGACAAGAGTTTGAGATTGAAGGACATGGGCACACAAAAAATTAGGAAAATGGAGGAAACCACTGCAAGGGCTCCATTTCTCACTATAAAATTCAGCAGAACTTGGAGGACTGAAATCTTTGGCTGAAGGATAGATACACAGTGAGGACCAGAGGTGCAAAAAACCATGAGTGACCTGCTTTGAACTTTGAATCCCAAAAAGGAAATCAGCAATACAGAACAGAAACTTCTCTAGTAACAGTAGGCCCTACAATCTTCCTAGCCCACATCTGTTTCCTGCTGTAAGTTTCTATTTTGGCACTGAACCATGCCAACTTCCCCAAACAATTGCTTTTTGCAGGTACAATCTAGACAGAAACAGGGTTACAAACATTTTGTGGTTTTGTCATTTGGTTGCATCTAAGAATGATTTTCCTGGCTTTGCAAAGATTAGTCCATGTCCAAACAGGTGGTACACAGAGTAAAAAAGACAGAGCAAGTTACACACAAAGCAGTATCACATCAGTCCCTCTTGTCTGCCTTGCTCTGTACAGTTTCCTGTACCAGAACTGCTACCCCACACACTCCCTGTGCAGCAGGATCAGACCAATACATTTATGCAGTGGGTTTCTAGCTGCAGTTCTCTGAGATACGGTGTTTTCAGGACATGTATTCAGATACAAACATCACTCTCCCGTCATGGCTAACTTGGAGGTACCTTAGCAATGTGGCCAAAAATGAGAAGCCTCAGGCATACAGACAAGTTACCAGGCAGTGACGAGTCGCTGTGTGTCAGCTACCCTGCAGTGGCTATCTGCACCGATGCTGTTAAGTGTCTGCAAAGAAAGACTTGTGGCTGGGATTTGCTTCTGACACAGACTGTGTGCACAGTTGCAGCACATCAGCTGATGGGAGGTCATTTCTTTCCCACTTTCATCCTGCCTGTGCTGCCTGTAGTATTTTGCTGGCTGATTTGACAGGCCCTGTGCAGACACAGGCTGTGGATGGCTGGAAGCTTGTTTCTATAATTTCCCACTTCGCTCCTGTTTGAAGGACAGCCTGGCAGTGTGTATATACAGACATGGGTCTGGCAGGCATTGGCAGAGGGACCAGGGAAGCACCCATGGAGAGGGAAGAAAACGATTTAGTGGTTGGGCAGGCATAGGAAAGAAGAGGGCATAGAGAGAAAAATTATGGAGATGCTTCTCAGTGGATTGGGAACAATGAGGGTTCATAGAGGCTGGAAAACAATAGCTGATAGTGTGTTTGTGGTTCTGAAGGCATTGGCTCAAAACAAAGGAAAAGCTGTCATGTCAAGCAGGACCCTTGGCTCACTCCCTATAAAAGCATAAATGATATTGGGAAGAGAGAGGGACACAAAACCTGCTTGTTCTCTTTTTGTTTTATTCTTTTTCTCTGGTTCAGTACAATAGGAAATTTAGATGCACACTGAGGAGAAATTTCAGCAAAGTCCCTTCTCTGACAACAACCTGTGAATTAACTTCAAGATTGAAGTTCAAAATTATTTTACTGCTATACTTCTTTATACCCAAAGACTTCCTACAACTACTCAGCATTTCAAATCAACTTAATTCAAAGCTTACAGTATTACCTTGTTACAGTTCCCATTTGAGCCTAGTTAATATTTGCAATAATAAGAAAATAAATCGTTTCAGCGAGAAAATAGCTACTGCAGATATTTGCTTATATTGTTAAAGTGATTGGGTCAAAAAACAACTTCCCCAGAGGGGAAAAAATAAAGAGATCCAAATAAAACCAGAGACATAAACAGAAACATGCATCGCATCTTTATCCTGGCAACCAGCATGAGGGTTCAACAAATCTGCACCAAATGACATCCAGCTCAAGGTCCAGCATTTTGCCTTTATTATTTAGCTTTTTGATTAAAGCTTTGGAGTTTTTTCACTGTCATGTTTTGAGTGATTGGGACACGCTTTTCACAAATTAAAATGCCTTTTTTCTTAAAAATGCTGGGTTTTGATGGCTGGCAGGTCACATGTATTTCAACAGAAAAACTGGCACTCTCTTCTTACTCAAGCTGACTATATAAAACAGCATAGATCAAACCAAGCAAAGTCCCATGGGAACAATAGACAGGGAAACACACAGTCCAGAATTTGCTGGATTATTTATAAAATATGATGACTTTAATTAGGTGGCTCATGGATCCTCTGTATACCTGAGATTTGTGTTGTTTCCTTTTTTTTTTAATCACCTTGGTTTCTTCAAATATAAAATGGATATTTCTGCTTGTTTGCCTTCCCTCCCCAAACACCAACAAAATTTTTGGAATTGGCACTAGCACTCTGGGTACATAAAGAAGCAACTTTTCAAATTAAGCTATGCACAATTTAATTTCTCTTGGGGTCTTAATAACCACAATATCTTTCAAACATAAGGTACAAAGCTTCATTAAAAAAAAAAAAAGGCTTCAATTTGTACGTCTGCCTTATTCCCCTACTAAAGACAAGATCTCAAATTCTCAAAGCAACAAAGGTAGAGGCAGCTACTTAGTTATCTAAATTTGTTTATCATCATTGTTTACTATTTATATCTCAGTGGCATTGTATTATACACAGTGCAATATAGATGAAGACAGTCCTCTGCATCACCCAGCTTACAGAGATAACAGTAGGAAACAAGAAAAAGGAAGAGCAGGATGGTCTCGATCTCTCTGCCTCACTTCAGGACCTTTAAAAGAATGGCATTTGTGCTCAGAATTCTTGGTCATGTGTCTACCGTGGAAAAAAGAGATAGTAAAGCATTTAAATAGCTAGACACTTTTCCAGACTTCAATGGAGATATAATTTCAACACTTCTAGCTCCACTGTTGCGAGTGAAAAACACAGCACATTAGTTACAAATGTGGGCTGCATGTTCATAGGAATCCTAACGGATTAAAGACAGAAGGAAAATAAGACAACCAAAATTTATTACTAAATAAACTAGAAAGCACCTTGCATTATGAAGGCTGTTCTCACAAACTTTAGATCTACAAGTCATGGTTTGAAATATTTGAGGTTGCAGGCATTGCCTCTGCATTTTTTACTGCTGCCTATGAGCAGAGCAGCAGTCTCATCATTAACACGTCTTTACATCATTCTGCAATATGTCAAGACCTGCATTCTTAAAATCTGTAGAGTCGAAAGTATGAATCAGCAAACCTCTCACCTTTTTTCTTTTACTGTTAGAGAATGGCTAAACAAACTACAAGTGTAATCTGAAAAAGCAGACAATAAACACTCAGTTGTATTGGTTGGTTTCTGGTTTGCAGGCTTTTACATTCTGCTCCCACCAGCAGGAGGATCAGACATAGTATAGTTAAAACTTATGTGAAAAAATAATTCACAGTTCATTTATGGTGGGAATGGTTTGTTTCTTACCCCTCAGCAAGTTTCACTTGGTTGCTTAATCAAAAGAGGAACAATTCCTCTGGATATAGGAAAAGGATCTTACATTTTTTCATAAGCCTCTTTTCCCCTCTTACCTTCGCTGTGTACCACTCTGTCTTGTGGGCTGCTATTAAGTTAAGAGAAGATAGATATACTTCGCTCCAGAACACATCACTAACTGAGGAAAAGCCACATAAACACTAACTGTGCAGAAGAGAGGACTGAAAAAAAGCAACTCAGAGTCAAGCTGTGTAATGAATCTCCATAGGAAACATATTTGTAATTAATTAAACATTAAAAGAGAAGACTAAAAGCTGCCAGCTGGGTCATCAAGTAACAATAAAAAATCAATAATACAATAAAAATATATCCAAGAGGCCAACTCACCAACTCAGTGTGTGAGGACAGCTTCTCTGATCAGCTAAACCAGAGATTTACTGCTACCCTAATACATCTCAAGAATTTGCAGGATAAAATCTGCCTGAAAGCTTAATTCTTCCTCCTGTCAGAACTTTCTCAGATTCTGCCTTTCATATGTGAACTGGGTCCTCCCTCACCAAGCCACTGTGGCCTTAAATGCCTCCAGACTGAGCTCTATTATGTATTCCAGCTGAGCATACCTAGTAAACAGCTACAGGAGCCAAACTAATGATCAGGTTTCTAAAAACCTGCTGCACTGTCATCTCCTCCCTTCTCACACATATCACCTGTCCTCCAGCTCATCTGGTTTTTTCCCCCATCCATCTGTTATACCTTCCACTGTCTTCACTGGTAAGCCCTGTGCTGCATTGTTGTATAGTAAGCAGCAGAAAATTATACCTGCCAGCACTGAGCTGTTAATTAATTTAGCAGTAGTGGGATAATAACAGGACCTTGGCTCAGTATAATTTTCACCTGAACCGGCTGAACACATTTACCTAAAGGAAACAAAGGCTGCTATTCCAGCATTTTATGTATTCACAATTTTTATTCATGGCACAATTAACCATTTCTACCATTACAGACTGTGCTGAACAGTTTTATTTGAACAGCAGTCTGTCTTTCCTGCACTGAGCAATAAAACACTGACCTCTTGGTAGGGAACAGCAGACAGGCTTGCTTTTGCTCTGTAGTGGCAGCAGCTCCCTGCAATGCTGTAATAAGCATGCTGTGACAACCAGTAATGACACCAGCCAGAAGACATCTGAAAAACACTGCAGTAATGTTGAAGTGAACAAAATATTTAACTCTGCAACTTCTTTACAGAGAACCTGGTATTGAACCCAGGTTGGCTGCTTGGTGAAAGCAGGACCCTGTGCAGCCGCACAGGGCTGGACTGAGACAGCGACCACTTCGGTGTGCAAAGAATTGTGTGTAAAGATTGGAGATTTTGGTTCCTTCTCTAGAAAGCAGAAGACTGTCCCTTGCAAGCCATACATGATGTCTGTTTGCACAGATATGTGTTAAAATATGTCTGCATAAAGTGACCTGCCTTTCTCCATCTCTCCCAGTCAAGAGAGATGGAGAATGTGTGTTCATCACACAACCAAGGTGCCAAGTATGCAAGTGGAGTGTTTATAACCCTACCCTTTTACCTAAAAGAGCTTAAGCTATGCATATTTCTTTCTTTTATACTTCCATGTTATATTTGCAGGGAAGAATTTCTCCTTCCCTTTGTCTGGACATCTTTGATTTATGGTGGAACTAACCATCTCTCTTAATGTTGACCTTAATTCTAAAGCAATCTGACTGTTTGAACGGGGGTTGAAAAAGGCTAATGAGGAAAACACAGCAGCTTTCTAGAACCTGTGTCCATCCAAGCATTTCAGTCAGCATTGGCTGTTGTCACAGCCAAGTAAATCCCAGATACCTACTCTCTTACCAGCTCAAGAATGTATCCTACAAATGATGTATAATCAGGAAAATAACAAACTGCTACATTTAATCTCCCCATTCGTGCACTCTGTACATACCCATCCAAGGCACTGAATCCCAACAACCTTAAAAAATACTTATTGATTTCTGGGTTTGATGTCTAAAGCAGCACTTCATCATAGACCTGCTCAAAATTATAAAAACAGAAGGCATAAAACAAACGGCCTCCAGACTCCAAGGACTAAATTCTCCCTTACAGCAATTTTGTGATCCATGTTTACATTTTTCATACAGAGCTACTGGCACTTTTTGAAGTCCAGTTTACATCTTGAGAGCTCTAGCTGTCAGGTCAGTGCCACAGACCAAGAAAAGATGAGAGGGTCAGGGCCTTCTCTCAAAGTCTTGGTTGTTTCAAAAAGTCTGTAGCCAGTTATACAGAAATAGAATGCTCCCTTCATGGAGTACTGCAGTACAGACCATTTCCTCTTAATTAGTGAGGACATACAGAGATTTGATACTTTCTTTTTCATGTATTCCATCCCATTTGTGTCAGAGATTTCCATTACTTTTCGCACGGTCTCACTTAAGCTTTTCAGACTTCTTTCATTCTCATTGTAAGGACAGAAAAGCAGATTGCTCCATAGGAAAATGCACATGAAATCAAGTGTGCTTTCTCTGAACCACACAGCCTGCTCTATGGAGAAAAAAGCTAAATGCCTCTACATTCCAATAGGTGCCTAATACAAAAGAAAGTACACAAAAGAGAAGTAACCTGCTCTACAAACTACTGGCACAGATGCAAGAATTACTCGGTGAAGGTATCCAAAATGCAACACTAGAGTCAAGTACGTATCTGCCTGCAGCTTTGCCAAAATTCTAACAGCAATGCTTTTGTCTCCTCTGCTTTCTTTAATTAGTGTCACATCCATTACCGAGCTACAGCAAAACTGACATTTCAGGAAACTATGTCTGGCTCCTGCTAATCAGAAGGAGAGCTGTAAATCTTGCAAGGAGAGTGGTTTTAATTTGTGCCTATGGGATTCTGATATTGAAATACTGGCCTTAAACATCTGCTCCGTGGGGAGTTACTGCTGCACATTAATTGTGAACTTATCAGTTATTGAGCTGCAATAAACCAAAAAAAAAGAGCCATGAGTGACATAACACTAAGTGACATAGCAGCAGGAATGCTGTAGCAAACACGGGATTGCACTCACCCGTGAAGCACACCACACCAATTTTCACCCCCTACACACCATCCTGTACCAGCCACTTGGAGGAGGAACCAGCCTGAGACAACCCAGCTTTACCAGAGATCCACTCCTACGTACACAGAGAGAAAGTTACATGGAACAGCAACACAGCCCATCAGAGAGACTTGGGAGGTCACCATCCGATTTGCCACTTCATGCCTTATTTTCTCTCTTTGGCTATAATGACTCATACCAGGACATCTCATTGAGTCGTCTTCCATGGAGCCTGCTACCAAAAAAAAAAAAAAAAAAAAAGATAAAAAAGGTCAGATAAACTTTGGAAAGTTTTCTGAAGTGCCTCTCTCCAGCTTAGCTCACTTTTTGATTATGCAGCTTCCTATCTTTTTTGTGACGTGACATGAGATCATCGTGATTCATTCAGGCTGTCCATGTTTCACTACATTCACTGCTGGAAATGGCACTCCAGAATACAGATGCCCTTCTAATTCCACAGTCAAAGGAAAAACTTCCACACCATTTATAGAAAGTCTCAAATCCCTCTTTGCTGTGGCCCTTCATAGAGGAATTTTTCCCAGAGATGGCTGTAAGATGGATTGCTGCTTATTTTTTAAGGTGCAATAAGACAGTTTAAGGGTCTGTCCTTTCTTTGGAAGTCTTAATACATACCATTACATTTTTGCTTTTAAATAAGCCTGTAAAAATATGTAAAAATTCAGATTTCCCACATTTTATATGCAAAATCTCTCTAATACCAAATGGTAGCAAAAATATATTTGGTAAATGCAAAACTACAAGGAAGTCTTAATTGGACGGAGACAGAAGCTCTCCTTTTCACGAGATAAATATTTATATTCATATAAGCTTCTATTATGATTCATAAATATCTCAGAATTATTAGCATCCTTGTGGCAGCTTCCTGAAGTGTGGTAATGCTGCCATGTCTGCTTCAGAGAGGAGGAGCTGAAACACTGAAAGATTGAGGTTCACCTCACAGAACTTTTAGTTTCTTAATGTGAATTATTAACCTGGGTTCTTCTCATTACAAAGCGAAGGAGAAGCAATCACTTTCGGAGTGACTGGTCCTTTCTAAACTAAGCCAATTGAAATTACATTCAGATATTACCTAACCTCAAGCAAGATAACTAGAGAAACTGGAGGCAAGAGCATAAAAGACACTAATTTTGTTCCTGTGCATAGGGACTTAGTTAACAAAGTATGCAGCAAAACATGATTTTGACCTCATATTTCTCAAAAGTCAAGCCCACTTCTTAACTATTGAGTAACATAAAATAGGGGGTAAGACACTAAAATAAGCATTTGCTAAAAATCTTCTTTGAACGATTTGATGCAATAAGGAAATGACAAGATTAGTTTTATTTATCAATAATTCTATAACACAGCTATTACAGATGCAGACCAAAGTAGCTTGTTTAAAAATGCTTGATAGGGACAATGATATATGAAAAAATTATTACATATGAGAATTGTAAATCTAGTGACACAGTTGAACACTACAAACACCTCAAAATTGCATGCATCAAGTCATCAAACATGTAGGTGGATCATGCAGGTGTTTTTTTCTTTGAATCCACTAGAACAGAAAATTAGGCAGTAAGGTCAAAAACCAGCCTGGATTTCTGGACTAAAATGTACCAACTAATCAACTAATAATGTGGATTTAAGGAACCATCTTGTTCATTTGTCAAACATAATTTTGTTTTCCTTTACTTTGTTTCTATTTCCTTGAAATATTCCCCCGTCACAAATCTTTCCTGGAGCTTTGGCATGAAATATGTCAGCTTTCAAGTAACACAAGGGCAGCAGAAATGAGCTAGCATCCAAAGAGGAAGGAGAGAATGAAGCTGCAGGAGCATTGTTGAGTTTTAAGTGTGTTACAGTCATCTCATAAAATTCACATCAGTTTGGCTAGTTACACTGCAGTTTTTCCCCAATATTTCTTTTTCCAGAAGAAATGAAGTGTGACACTGTGGGTTGTGTTCCAAGTCAACTCCTATTGCTGATTTCAGTAGAGCTGGTCAGAGTGTAAAGCTAAGTGCAGAACTGTGGTCCATCTTGTACAGCTAAATGAAAACAGGTGTTTAGTACAGACAGAAAAAGGGTGGCCAAACCATAGGTCTATTCAAACTACTATCAAATGTATTCTGCATTTCAGAAGCCGAGTCACACCAAAGTGTTTGGGGTTTTACATTGTGAGTGATAGGAAATGACTCACTTTTGCAATGATTTGACAATAACCAAAGTAACCAATTATGAATTTCAGGCAAAGTTCTGGTTTCTGCTGGACTTGTTTTTGTATGCTGTGGTACAGCTGAGAAATGTATGAAGAGTATTCCTTCTTTTTCTTTACCAAACCTTGCTGATTTTCAACATTTGTATTTATTCTGAAATCAATTCAGATTGACTTTACTTCTAATGAGCCTGCTCCTACGTCTACAATTTTAAAGAGGAACCAAAATGCTTTAAAATAAATGTATTCCAAACCTTGCTTACTCTGCTAACCAGAGTTTACATAGTGCACAGGCAAGGAAATGTCAAAGCACTGAAATAAAGGACCTAAGAATTCAATCTGTAGAACCAATATACAACTACACCACAGCAGCTAAAGAATAAAAAAAAAAGAAAAAGAAAAAGAAGGCATAGCAGAGTGTTCCTGTGGTTTAGACAAGTGGTTCCAGGCAGCTTGTCAATACACTGGCTGTACAATCTCCTGCGCTTTTTTTACGTGATGGAAAGGCACACACGAATATTTAGGTCAAATAAATAATACACACCTCATAAATAGGACAAACCAGTGGGTGTGTCCTTGGAGGTTTCACTTTAGTGGACAACATTTGTATCTTGAAAAGGGATGCAAGTGTGTTTTAATCGTTTGTATCAAGATGTGCTGGTTTGGGCTGGGGTAGAGGTAATTTTCTTCACAGTAGCTGGTGTGGGGCTGTGTTTTGGATTTGTGCTGGAAGCAGAAATAACATGGAGATGTTTTGGTTACTGCTGAGCAGGGCTTACACAGGGTCAAGGCCTGTTCTGCCTCTCACCTCACCCCACCCCACCAGTGAGTGGGCTGGGGGTGCACATGGGGCTGGGGGGGGACACGGCGGGGACAGCTGACCCCAGCTGACCAAAGGGGTATCCCAGACCATGTGGTGACATGCTCAGCATACAAACTATGGAGAAAGTTGGCTGGAGGCCGCTGCTCAGGGACTGGCTCGGCACTGGTCATTGTTTTTTATTTGCATCACTTGTCTTTCTAGGGTTTTATTAATCTCTTTTTTAATTACCTACTTTTCCCTTACAAGTTATCAATATAAGTACAAATATTTTATTTAATTTCAATTATTAAACCATTCTTATCTCAAGCCACAAGTTTTCTCACTTTTACCCTTCCAATTCTCTTCCCCACCATCCTTCTGGCAAGGGTGGGGAGTGAGGGACCAGCTGTGTAGTTCTTAGTTGCCAGCTGGGGTTAAACAACAACACAAGAGTATTGGTGATTTTTATAATATTCCTCTTCTTTTTTTTTTAATATCCATATTCAGAAGGATGCACTTAGCAAGGGGAAAAAAAACACAAAAACAAAAACAAAAGCACAACCAAACCAAAACTACCAACCAAACAAAAAAGAAAAATAAAAATCAGGGAAATCCATTCCAGGCATAAATGAAAACATACTAGGTCAGTTACTGATTGCTAGATCTCTTTCACTCATAAATAGGGCTCTTGCCTACTCTTGTCTAGCTACTGAGTAGTCCAGAATTTTCCTCTTTCACTCGCCACAGATCTGAACTCTGAAATAAAATTAAGACTATAAGATTAATCACTTGTACACAAGGGTACACAAAAAGGGTACACAAAAGCATGGCAAATTAGGAATCAAAATGCAGACACAGAGGTGAAACCCTCCAGCAGTCTGAGACCAACAACTGTGCATTTCAGCTTCTACTGTAATATGTATTTTTTTCTCTTTACATCATACCACACATTTTCCTATTCATTATCAGCCAGCTACTATCAGGGATGACCATGTGCTCTCTAACTCACTGCTTTGCTTAGTAATGAACTTGCTATATCTTCTCGTCTCACTTACTACATTTGTCACATTTCCAAGCACCCATTTCAAGCAGCTAATTACAGTCTTAATTGGGGCACTTTCAGACCAGCATACATGCCTCGTGTTTGGCAGATGGAGGATCCAGATCTCCCTGTCTCTTGTGTACTCAGCAAACAGATAAAACCATAGCCCAACGTTTTGGAAACCTGTTTTAGATCAATGCTGCATCAGTATGTCACTGAGAACTGACTTGGCCTACATCAATAGAAGTTAGTTCTGCTTAACCTATTCCATACTGAATTTCCCCAAGAGCTGCTCTGATACTAAATGACTTTAGACAAAATATTACTGATTCTAACCCCCAAAAGGTGTGATCTTCTGCAACTTGCCCATCTGAATTTCAGGACTGCTATGACAATTAAGGGCAATGACAACTTCTAGGTCCTGTCACTGGATTCACCACTCAGGATCTAACATGTCTGCAGCTCAGAGTTTCACAGCTTTTGTACTTGCAGCCTGTCCTGCTCAGCACACAAGTAATAATGCAATGACAGGCTAATCTCAAGCTGACAATGATTAGCCACAGAATTCATCAAAAACAT
Organism: Nicator chloris; assembly: GCA_013400495.1. Taxonomy (NCBI): domain Eukaryota; kingdom Metazoa; phylum Chordata; class Aves; order Passeriformes; family Pycnonotidae; genus Nicator; species Nicator chloris. The sequence goes on along the minus strand of WAAE01011457.1, from coordinate 54,159 downwards.
CTAAGAAAAAGAAGACATAATTTAAGCTAGAATGCTTACACTTCATGGCTTGGAGCATTTCTGCCACAGGATATTTATAGTTGCAAGGAGGTAAGCACAGGTATATTTACTTTTTCCACACAGTAGCCACCACACAGGAATTCAGAGACTCCTCATGTTGCAGTTGGTCAGCATTGTACTCCATCTGGCCACTTAGCTACCTTCTGTCCTGTTCCATGCGCTCTAAACCATCCCTGTGCCACAGAGCCTTAGGAAGAAAGATGGAAATAAGAAATGTATCAGTCACTGCATCCATAAATGAGGACAGAGTATTGTTATAGCTTCTGGTCAGGCCATTTCTGCAGTGGTTATTGGCACATACAGCAGCTCTCCAGGAAACAGCTGAAACCTGAAGGATTACAGCAGCCTTTGTGGCAAGAACAGAGCTAAACAAAGCAATAAAGATACAAAAAGCAAGGCTAGATTCTTTAGTGCTGGGAATGAGTTTGCTACAGTGTTAGGCTATGAGTATGGACTAATTTTACACAAAGGCACTAGAACAGCATTACCTTAAATTCAGAAGTGGTGCTTTCCCCAGGGAAGGCTCCCAGGAGAACCACTTCCAATGTTTTTTGTCCCATCCCCCTTTCCTCTCAACCCTGTGAAGTGCTGTATTTCCACCCCTGCCAGAGAGAGAAAAATGAGAGAAAAATCATTCTACCAGGCTTGAAATCCCCAAATGCTTTTAGTGGTTGTAATTTCCCCAGTGAGCAATTTTTAGCAGAATGAGCAGATAAAATTACACTGCAAACCATCAGATTGAAGGATAGAATCTTCATCATAATCAGGCATCATTCTTGCAACCGTTTCATCTCAGGAATTCCTTGCATATTCATCCCTCTTAAAGGCAAGGGGACAGAGGTCCCTGAATAGATGCTGTATTCAGGAGTTCCTCCTACATTTTATTGCAATAGAAACAGTGGCTGTATTTACTGGGCCTGTACTTGCTGTTCCATCAGGGTAAGCCAAGGCAGCCCAGTGTTCCCAGTGTGCAGCAGCTGTACAGTTGCACTGTTTGCACAATTGCTGCACCAGCCCTGGGTTCCCTACCAGGACTGTGGGATTATTAAATACCAGTCAGGCACTGAAGCCAAATATGTACAGGTGACATGGAGCAGTTACAGATTTACAGTCATGTAAATGAAATCATGATGAACCACCAGCTCTGCTCATCACGCTTTTCCTCCTGGTCCTCAATCTGTCTTTCAAGTACCATTTTTTATTTCATACGACTGCCGTGAAAAATGATGGCTCTTATAAATCTTCCCAGGTTCAGATACTTAATCACACACCTCCTGCATCTATGACCAGGGTAGCAGCCCTATAGACCTGGATTTATAAGGCCACATTTCAATTATCAGCTCTATGGTCATATATTTTACCATTCCTCTTTCCTTCACAGTTTCTAAATGTCAGATGTATAAAGTATTTGACATTTACGGAAATACCATCATTAGAATATGACAGTACACTAATTTTCAGACAATACGTGCTAGTAAAAAACACAAAAACAAAACTTAATTCCAACCCTAGTATACATATTTTAAAATCACCAATTAAAAAATTTAAATGGGAACAATTGGTAGTATAAAAAAATTAATTATAAGAATGATCACTGAACCAAATATAGGAGTGAGTTATAATTAGCATGCAAGCATATAAATGCCATAGTAAGAACTGATACTGGTTACAAATAATTGATTTGTGAATAGATATGTTCTCTGAGAACTTGAGAAATCTGTAACTCAAAATCATTCTCATTACAGAAACTGGTCATCTTAGCTGAAAATACTCCTATGGATGAATGAGCCAAGAAAATCAATTGCTTTTATGGCCACAGAAAGAGGTTGTTCTGGGTCACTGTCCAGATAGTAAAATATTAGAAGCCTGTGATCCAGTTTATAATTAATGAAAGGCTATAGTTAGCCCTATAGATATTAAAAAAACTTTCTTCTCCTAAAACAGAAACTGCTCTAGAGACCTCTACAGCTTTCAGAGTTTAGACACCAAGTCCAATGATTTTGTTAACATACATCTGTAAATTACAAAATTTTTGAAGAAAATTGTTTATTAGTATTTGAGATGGGCATCCCAAAAGAAAACAAACCTAGCTCTTAAAATTTCAGTATTGCTGCGTTGTCCAAAAAGCACAATAGTAACTGTATTCCATCACTATTTGTTTAATAGAAGAGTGGGAGTGAATGTAAGATGAATCAATAGGAAAAACAGGTTCTAATTTTTACCACACCTTTGCCTTCGAAAGGGAATTCTGAAAGCAGTCAAAAAGAATCCCATGTGTTGACCTTACATTATCTGTCACTGGGATCATGGTCTGCTATCCAGTGCCCGGCACCACCAATAATAGTAATAATAGCTTTTTTCTGTGTATTAATTTGGTCTGTATTAGCCAAATGGGAAGATGCTACCCAGATAGCTCAGTAGCAAAAGCACTGAGAGGAGCAGGAGGATTCTGAAGAGGCTATTTCTTTAGATATCACATGGAAGAATATAGAAAAGGCCCATAAAACACCTCTGTTTTATGCAAAATGAGAACACTTTTGGAAACGTGATACGTAGAAGTGAAACGTAAACGGGTATATGCAGCTACATACATGGCACAGAGCACACACAGCACAAAGATCAAATAAAACTCAGAAATCATTGAGATTCCTAACATTTAGGACCAAAGTGTATCTTTGAATGAACAAGTCTGACCTCTCTAAGACCTCATCTAATAATTCTTACGCTTTAATTAATCAGTCAACAGCTTAAAGTGTAGTTTGAAAGGGTATAATGAGCTGGTGACAAAGATGTTTTACAGGACACACATGCCAAGTGTCAAAGGAAGTGATCAATAGGTAGCAGAGGATGGCTCCAGAAGCTCATTGCAGGTGGTGAACACATCTCAACACTAAATTTAACATTTCCTGAAGGGTATTGGAAGAGAAAATGAGCCTCTCATATCTGAAGTTTGAGAGGGCACAGTCAATGGAAGGTCATTAAGAGAGGATTAAACTGTTAAAAGCACTGCTCTGGGTAAGTGACCTCTGCAAGCAGCATTTTGGATGGATATCAGCTGGAAAAGGCTCCATTTATTGAGCTTGGATAGAATCGTGCTTCAGTGATGAGGGACTGGGCAAGACATCACCATGCAGGGGGTCAAGAAAGGCAGTATCACCACCTAAAGGACATAGCTTGAGCCTGAATGCAAAGAGACTGGGCTGAGCTGGAGAATAACCTATGAAAAATAAGTAGGGTGGTGACCACTGACCAAGGCAGGAAATAGATGGGAAAGTCAGGTAAAGAGGTGAGACTAGCCATGCCAGTCTAGGGAGGTTTCACAGCACGACTAAATGTGTTCCCTTTTAATAAAGTGGGGTGAATAGCTTCTGCTCCTGTCAAGAATGCTTTCTTTCACTCATGTATTCCCTAAGGAATACATACACACACACACACACTCACACACACACACACACATACACATACTTCCTTCTTCTAAAGATGACTGGATGAAAAAAAAGCAATTTTTAATTTGTCTTTGTTGTGATATCTTGAAAGAAAACTTAAATGCAATTCTGCTACTGCTGCTCTATAGACATGGTCATACGTGGCACCCATTGTTAATATTTAAGACTTGAGAGGTCTGGCTAAGAAGTTTATAGGAACTAAAAGAATATTCCTTTCAAGTAAAAACTAACAGTGATGGTTTCCAGTTCCCCACTTTTCTACATCATTAACTATGATCATAGATATTTAAGCTTCTGTCTGACCTGTCCTAAATTGCACTTGTGTTATTACACACTTGGATTCCCCAGATCTCTGACACTGGTATTCACAAATAAGCAATTCAGATAGGTGCTGTCATTCAGAGTGGAACTGCAAGCTTTTTCTTTCAGTGGATTTTTCCCAGGGAAAAAAAACAACCTAACTTTCAATTGATTATATGGATTGGAGTGAAGCATCACTTCAATGGAGGTGATAATTCTCTGAAGGACATGTTGGATCCACAAAGAATTTCTGATATTTTCTGCTTTGACACAGAATAGGAAGTCAAATTCTTCCATTCAGAGGATTTTGCCACCAACGAAGCTCACAGCCAAATCCCTCTCACTGAACATCCCATGCAATACAAAGCAATGATCAGACAATAAATCTGATGTTTCTGCAGGAGGAGTGCATGATCCTGGACAACACCTCCATCCAACCTCCTCGCACAGCTAACATTTCCCATGTCGTGCACTGTAACACATCTGACTTCAATAATTTTTAATGACATTTGTGAGCTCGATAACATATCTTTAAGCATTATTACCACAGTTTCCACCAAGGTGCAAGCATGGACATTTAAATAATCATTTATATGTCTCAACAATATGACCACTTACCCTTCAGAGAACTATCTATTATACACATGCTTTTCAGAATACTCCCAAAAATATTCTCCATGCTTTTAAGAGCCATGATGCCCATTATCTCCTTATAAAATAAGCAGAATAATCAGTGCGCCTCAAATAATTTTCCACTCTGGGATACTACTTTGCTGGCCAACACAGAAACCAAATATAGCTGCAAGTCAGCCTTTCCACTTAAGCATGGTCAATATAGGGGTTTGTAGCACTAACTTTTCCCAGGACATCATACACCTTTTAATATCTTTAACATGCTTGCCTTGTTTTCTCTCCCCTGATGTCCTCTGTGGTGTTTTGAAGAACTCCAAGTACTTTGTGGAGCTCTAAAAAACCTCAGTGCTTCTCACTCATTCATCTCATGCTTTATGTCCAATTAGTAAATGAAGACTGTAATGAAAACAATTTTTGTCAATGTAATAAAAAACTAGCAAAAAGCTGCTTATAAAAGGCAAAGCAAAGTGCACTTTCTTCAGTTCCAGAATAATCCACCCATGATAAATCATCACACCCCCCCAAAAAAAAGAAGATAATAAAGTTATTTAAAGTACATATGAGAAGAAGCAAAAGAAAACCAGTCTGTTGTGTTAAAGGGAGCAGAAAAGAGACACTAGCTACCAAGAAAAACATGAGATATATTTGCAGGGAAACATGCCCCCAGGACAGACAATTTTGAAGACTGTGAATACTCAGCCATGGGCAAGGAGCCCATCAGGAAAGGACAACTCAGAGCAGCCCAGACTACTTACAATCCAAGGGAAAAGGGTCTGTTTTCAAACATCTCAGACCATCTGAGTACCATGTTCTTTCACCTGAAGAGAACAAACTGTGAATTATAAGAAACTTCTCCTTGCTGTAGTGGCCCACAAAAAGGAAAAAATGAAATTACTACTAATTTGGGTAAGGTTTTTATTCTAGCATGTGCCTATATGAATTTGTTTTTGATAAGGGTGTCTTCCAAAAAGGTGTCAAGAGGAAATGGGACCATTACTTGCCCTGGATGTGTTGATCCAGAGCATAATTATCTTGGCATTAAAATTTTGAGCTTAATTTTGAATCTGAATTTCTCTAACTTCAGCTTCTGGACATTACACTCTTTTCTGATAGATTCAAGAGCCATTCAAAATCGTGGTGAAAGTATGCTGTAATCCATGCATTCCTTGATCTTCTCTCAGACTAACTGAACAGAGTAATTTTTATAAATCCTTCACTAGGAGAAATTTCCTCAGTTCTTCAGAATACTTTTTGTGACTCTTTCCTGCATTCACTCTCATTTCTCGGTACTTTTTAAAACACACTGGCCTGGACTGTATAAAGCTTTCAAATATTGATCTCATGGGTTCCCTGTCCAGAAGTAATATTCATTTCCCTGCTTCTGTTCATGATTCTCCTTTGATCACAGCAGCCCTCTGTCACAGCTCTGTATAGGGAGCTCATATACAACAAGCTACTTCCCATGCACGGTCAGTGTTGTCCCATACTTGGTACCCTATAATTTAGGAATGACCAAATATTTCTTTCTTAGAAATACAGTTATGTTTAAAGCTGTATATATTAAAAAAAACCCCAATTGTCTGAAGAAGGTTTGTGACAAAAGCTCCCCATCCAAATGCTCTTCTTTGCTATCTTCTTTGTTTACCATGATGTCCCTCTGTCTTTATAACATGTCCATTCTTTGCCTGTTTTGTGGGTTATGGAATAACTGTAAGTCTGGCACAGGCTCTCTTGGATGCTGGTATTTTAAGAGGTTGTAAGAAAACAAGTATTAATCCTCTTCACAAGAATTTTAATGAAAATTGGCACTTCTGTTATAATGGCATATGATAAGACAAATGCCTTTCAAAAATCTGTTGCATCTGCGGAGGAGCAAAATATGTCTTCCCATTGTAATAATATGTGTGTGACAAGACTTATTTTCTATTAAATTGATATAAACTAGCAAGTATTCTTTTATGCTCCATTCTCTTTCTTTCCTTTGGAAATGGACAAAGACTGATTTAGAATAAACCCAAAATATTCTTTATATATAACCCCTACTTTAGTTATGCTCTTAATTGTTTCCAGCTTGCCCAGCAATTCAGAAAAAATAAGTGAAGACTTCAACCCTTGATTCACCAATGGGAGGCAAAAATAAGAGAAAGTTAAAATAAAAAACAAAGGTTTAATGGGCTGCACAGTGCCTAGGGTATGCTGGTTCAAAGATTCTGAAAGATCAGTAATAACTGCACAGTTATGTGCATGGCAAGAATTTGGTTCATTACATGGTCTGAGTGTCTAAATGACATTCATGTAACACTGAAGATTAAATCAATGTGAAGATGAAATCCCCTGAAAAAAAATTCTAGCAAAAGTCATTTCTACAGTGCACACAGGCTGCTGTCATATATTTAGGGTTTTCACACTTCTTCTGTACAGCAAACCATCACTATCAGCAAGAGGTGTAACCAGAATATGAACTTTGTTTTCTTCATTTTATTTAAATTACTTTAAGACTACATATGGGAAAAAGCAAAATCCAAAGGAAAAATAATTCCAGGTAATGTGGACTCACACTTGACTAGGCACTCCTTCAGGGTGGTTTTGATTATATGCATGAAAGACTAGGAGTCAAAACACAGAGATTAACAATAGAGAGAGGGTGCTTAGGAAGGAATAAGACAGGCATGGAACCTTGTTGGCTTTCCTGAAGGGAAGCCTGCTAGATGGGAGGGACCCAGATGAAAAATATGTCAATGTGTAATTTCAGGATAATTTTTCTATTTGAATGGGAATGTTTAGTTTCTGTGGATAGCTCTATAAATTACTGGCTGGTAACTCGGGATGCACCTACTTTTCAGACCAGGAAAGCAATGGAGCAGATGACATTTTTCATCCCTTAACTGTATGAAGAGGCTCCCATGGGCTCCGCAGCACATGGGGTCCTGGAAGCAGACTTGCCCCTCAGGACATGGCTGGGGCATGACCCTGGAGAGGAGATTGCCATGTATTGCCAGTCGCAGATGGAAAGAAGGAAGGGCATGTCCCTGAATTCACTCACACCTCCTGGACACAGCAGGTCACGGACTGCCTGAAGAGTGAGAGACTTCCAGACTATGTCCCAGACAGATAACTGCACTAGACTCCACATGTATCTGATTCCTCACAGGCAGATATACTCCTCAGGATATGCCGTTATTATGCAAAGTCATGTTGTGTTACCTGAGCTGGGCCAGAGTATCTTTGTACATCACCATGGCAGTCACAGTGTCAGACAGAGATCGTAAGATCCTGGGTCTAAAGGCAGCACAGCCCGACCTCTGCTTCCTGTTCCAGCACTAGGCTGTTCTGTGCTAGCTTGAGGGTCAGCAAGCATCTCTATCAGCAGGTTCATGAGAGACAAAAATAAATAGCAAGGTAGTGGTACAAAAGCTCTTTAGCTATGACCTATCACTAACTTTTGCATCTGGTAATCTTCATATTGCCAGAGATTTTAATAAACAGAGATTTTCCTCTAAATGACAAGTGTTCTGTTTCACTGGGTGAAATCCATGCCAATGCCATTTGCCCTAATGACGACAGTCCACCATCTCAGGAAAAAGTGACAAACTGGCAATACAGGATACCAACATTAGCTTGTTTGTAATGTGTTATAATTGGAATGGAAATCATTCACAAATTAAACAAGTGAATAAACACAGCTCTCCAAAGTCCCAAATTAAAATATTCAATCGAATTGCTTGTCTTTGCCATTTGTGAAAGAAATGTTAAAACATTTGAAGAAAAGCTTTTGCATTTTTATTGCAACTGTTCTTTGTTCTGTTTTTTGTTGCAAATGTTTGCATTTTTATTGCAAATTGTAAATGGAAGAGTGACAGATGATGAAACACGCCAAACATATTCAGTCCAGATTACAGGAAAGTATTTGTCACACTGTCACATAAGAAATCCCTGGATAAAACTGGAAGACAATGATCAGCAGCAAGGTGATATCCATTTTTAATCCTTGTTACAAAGCAGGAGGGGCACCAGAAATATGGATGAATCATCTTGAGTCATCCAGCAAAGTTTCACAAGGCTTAGCACAGTGCCTGAGGTTGATCTGAATGAAGGATGGCACCATGCAGACTTGCTGAGTCCATAACTCAACAAGGGAGAAGGAAATCTTTCCTTCAGATTCCAATCATTTCCCAGGCCCTGATTTTCCAGAGCGTTTTAGGTGTGCAGTGGTGTAAATGAGGACAAAGCATGTTTTCCTAAAAATTCCCAGGCTCCTCTGTAGAACAACTCATCCCACTGTTTTAACATGCCCTGGAGGACACACTTCTCTGCATTGACTGTACAGAGGACCTTGGGAGACTATTTTCTGTGCAGAAACCACCTGTATCTGGCATTAAAAGCTGCTTGGTGTGGCCCCTCTGACTCAGTGGGCTATATCTGAGTTTAGTTCCAACTCACTCCAAGCCCCACTGGCCTGCCTGCACTACGCAATATCTAACACCTCTGTAAAAATGCCCACGTGTCTCTAATGTCACCATCCAAAGATGGCAGGCGTCCCCATGCCCATGCTGCCCCATTAGGCTCCCTGCACCAGCAGAAGCTACCTGCTCTAGACCTTACACTGGGCATCACTCCTCTAAATTTTTGATACCATATTTTCATTTTCATGTGGTTGTAGACCACGGAATCACAGAATGGTTGAGGCTCCAGGGTGCCTCTGGGGGTGGTCTAGTCCAGCCCCATGTCTCCAAGTAGGGTCAGTTCGAAGAGGTCATTCAGGACCTACTGGACAGGAGGTCATAGCCAGGTGGGGGTCGGCCTCTTCTCCCAGGTGACAAGAGACAGGATGAGAGGACATAGTCTTAAGCTGTGCCAGGGGAGGCTTAGCTTGGGCACGAGGAGGAATTTCTTCAGAGAAAGGGTGATTTAACATTGCTGCCCAGGGAGGTGGTGGAGTCACCGTCCCCGGAGGTGCTCAAGGAAAGACTGGTTGTGGCACTCAGTGCCATGGTCTGGTTGACATGGTGGTGTTCAGTCACAAGTTGAACTCAATGATCTCAGAGGTTTTTTCTAACCTAATTGATTCTAGCATTCTATGATTCATTTTCATATATATGGCTGTAGACCACAGGATCACAGAAAGGTTAAGCTCCAGGGTGCCTCTGCTGATGGTCCAGTTCAGCCCCACTTCTCAAAGCACTGCCAATTAGAACAGGTCATCCAGGACCACAGAATCACAGAACTGTAAATTGGTTTGGGTTGGAAGGAACTTTAAACACCATCTAGTTCCAAAGGTCCTGCCAAGGGCAGGGATGCCACCCCCTAGATCAGGTCACCAGGACCCCACCCAACCTGGCCTCGAACACTACCAGGGATGGCGACGCCAACAGCTTTGAGTTACCTCCAGAGGCAGAGACACCACAACCTCTCTGAGCAAACCCGTGCCGCCAGCACCCGACCAGCCCGGCCGTACGGGGATAATTTTCATTTCAATAATTTCAGGAGGCTCTTGCAGCAAGGGAAAAGCCGGCCGGTGGCCGTGGAGCAGCGGGCGGTGAGCGGGCCACAAAGGAGCGTGTGCTTTGGCAGGGCCGGGCGCCGCGGTCCCTCAGGAGCGGAGGAGCGGGGCGGGGGCGTCCGCCCCCTTTTCCCCCCTCACCGCCTCCCACGCGCGCACCTGCGCAGGCGCGCGGGCACGAGGCGCGCCCCCGCCCCCTCACTCCGCCGCTCGCAGCCAGGCACACGCACACGCCCTGCGCGCGCCCGCGCGGGGGGCGCGCACCTGCGCTGCGCCCTCGGCCCCCCGTCCCGCGCGCGGCGCCGGCCTCGCTGGCGCCTGGAAGGGACCGCGGCGACCCCTCCGTGCCTCCTCCTCCTTGCTTCATCCATCCTTCCTCCGAGCCGCCGGGGGACAGCCCAGGTGATCCGCCGCTGGGGGTGCGTGGGGGATGTGTGTGTGTGTGTGGTGTCCGCGTCGAGTTTGTAAGTTCTCAGAGGTTATCGCCCTGCTCTCCCCCCAGCCCGGGCGGGGTTTCCTCACTGGGGGTCGGTGAAAGATACTCCGCCTCCCCTTCCCCATCCTGTCCGCTCGCTCCGTGACCAATACAATGCCGCGTTGAAATCGCGGCTGCAGGATAGCGGGGTTTACGCCGCCCCGCAGCCGGCCCCCACCCCAAATTGGGGCGCTTAGAGGGGGCTTTAGCTGCTTTGTGGGTTGCCTCCCGTGCCTCCCTCCCTGTGCAGGTTACCTTAAGGATCACTCAGCTTCCGTGCATCGGTCCCTTGGAGGATAATCTCGGGCAGTTTTAAATATGCTCCCGCCCCCTCCCCCGTTTTTGTTTTTATTTTCTATTGTCACGTTTATGTAACAAGTGCCTGCCTGCACATCAGGCTGGTGTTGCTGTCGAGGGCGTTGCATGCTCCGGGGGGGTGATGTATCCGGTGCTGTGGCTGAACATTAAAAAAATGTCTTTCTGTTGAAGAAGACAGGGGTTAAAATGAATGAAGATCTGAAGGTTAATTTGAGCTGGCTGCCTCAGGATCATGTAGAAGCCAGCTCTACAGAGAATGCCTCAGCTGCAGGCTCCTCCCTGGTTCCTGCCGTAGACCCTGAGCCAGAGCTTTTGGTAAACCCCTGGGACATTGTCTTGTGTACTTCAGGGACCCTTATCTCCTGCGAAAATGCCATTGTGGTTCTGATCATTTTCCATAATCCCAGTCTTCGCGCCCCCATGTTCCTCCTGATAGGCAGCCTGGCGCTGGCAGATCTCTTAGCAGGCATTGGATTGATCATCAATTTTGTTTTTGCCTACCTTCTGCAGTCAGAAGCTACGAAACTGGTTACGATTGGACTGATTGTTGCCTCTTTCTCAGCGTCTGTTGGCAGCTTGCTGGCTATCACTGTTGATCGGTACCTCTCCCTGTATTATGCTCTGACTTACAATTCAGAGAGGACTGTCACTTTTACCTATGTCATGCTTATATTGCTCTGGGGAGCATCTATCTGTATTGGACTGCTGCCTGTAATGGGCTGGAACTGCCTCAGAGATGAATCCACCTGCAGTGTTATCAGACCACTCACTAAAAATAATGCAGCTGTCCTTTCGGTCTCTTTCTTGCTTATGTTTGCCCTCATGCTGCAGCTCTACATTCAGATCTGTAAAATCGTGATGCGCCATGCCCATCAGATTGCCTTGCAACACCATTTCCTGGCCACTTCCCACTATGTGACCACCCGAAAAGGAGTGTCTACTTTGGCCATTATTTTGGGGACTTTTGCTGCTTGCTGGATGCCTTTTACGCTCTATTCTTTAATAGCAGATTACACTTATCCTTCTATATACACCTATGCCACCCTGCTGCCAGCTACCTACAATTCCATCATCAATCCTGTAATATATGCTTTTAGAAACCAGGAGATACAGAAAGCACTTTGGCTCGTCTGTTGTGGCTGTATTCCTTCTAACCTGTCTCAGAGGGCAAGATCACCCAGTGATGTCTGACTGGCAGCCACGAGGACACTCCTTAACATGTTACTTTCCAGACATTGTCTTTGGTTTAGATGCATTCGTTAAATGGTGTGTGATGGGTTCACATAAAAACCACAGGATGGACTGACCTTTTTGTAAGCAGAAAACCCCAGCAACCATAATCAATTGAGTGGTTTAAGGAAAATTTCCAAAATCAAAATAATCAGTGTTCTTAACAGATACATAATGTTGCTCAGGGTATTTTTGTCATGTTACCCAGACTTTGCCATGTTTGCCATGATTTTACATTGTTTCCTAATTAAAATTAGATTGAAACAGCATACTTCTTTAAAATTGTTTATGTGATTGAGTTTAGTCATATTGCAGGTTACAGTCTGTTGTTAGGATATTTTTTCCTCTTTAGTTCTTTTTTAAAGAGGAAAAAAAACCCCAAACCAAATCCTGTTACCCCATCTGTATACCATCAGAATACTCTTCAAAATAATGGCCAATCATATTGATTTATATGGAAGTTATTGTAATAATCTCAGTGCAACAAATTTGCTCTAAGTAAAAAAGTACTTGTGCAGCTTTTTATTTTACTTCTCAGCATGAATTAGGCTGACAATTGTTTTCAAGAGTTACCTGTTCTCTCATGTGTTCTGGCTGGATGTTAAGGCAAGAGATACATGTTGCTTTCCTTTTGAAAAGTCAGACATATGTTGTCACTTGCATGTGGGACATTGGAGCTATGCTGTTGATTTTAGAACTGACGGGTGGTATCTTTGAAATTGATGGAACAATATGGCCTCTTTCGGCTATTCATTTGTAATAGATTGAAAACTAGGTTTCTCAGACAAGTTTATCTTTTCAGAAGAGTATAAGAAACATTTCATAAAACAACCTACTGATTGCTAGCAGCACGTATTTAGCACTACATGAAATGGTTCCCCTCCATTTGTTACCAAGTCAATACTATTACCATTTGTTTTCACTGTTCTCCTATGTAATTTTAAATACTGACATTTATAAATTCTCAAAGCATATCTGGTTCATAATTATATGCAACCAGACCTGCAAAATGAAACAGTGTTTTCCACTTTTCTGGCAGTTTCATTCTTTGCACTGTACACATGTCAGTTCACTTCATTATAGAACTTCATTATAGTTCTGGTCCAGAAAGCAGAGCTTCCTCTCATGAATGGTTAAATTTCAGACTGCTTCTAGCCTTCCACTGAAGCCACATTAAAATGCATTAGAAATAAAGCATTGTTTTCTGATTTGAAGACTACTTGATTGTCAGAGAGAAAATCTTCCTGGCACTTGTCTTCATGAAACTTACAGCGTACCCTCATGTCAGCGCATAGGAGTTTAGAGTACCACTTCCATTCATGTTGATGGGAGCTCAATGTGTTCATGCCCTGGCGTCACCAGGAGGTTATACTCCCTCGAATGTCAAAGTCAGCATATTGTAGTGTTGCTTCAGTACCTTCCATTAAAAAAAAAAAAAAAAAATCCAGAACTCAAGTGTAAAAATAGCAATATTTACAGTTCAATGAAAAATTATACCTGTGTAGTAGAGATAGAGACAATTGCTCTGCTGGTCTGGATTTTTCCAAATGGAATCTGTCCTTTTCACGTGGACGTTTGGATGACTGTAGCTTTTTGTGGCAAAGTTTCTGTGATGTTAAGAATCATATGCTATACACAAAGCTGAATCTCAAATGTGAGTTGTCTGTAAACAAGGCTCTGTAGAGATTTTTATGAGCAATAATTAATTTTAGTTGCAATGCTGGGTTTAAATTCCACTATTTATTTGGTTCAACCTTTATGGCATTTGGTTCTTACTTGGTAATCTGATTAGTTTAATAATAACTGCATGGCATGACCAAGTAGACCTGTGAATTTGAAGCTCCCCTGGCTTCCCTGTGATTTACAGATGCTCAGCAAGTTAAACCATGACCTCTTCCCAGTGTAGGGTATTGGTGTTCTTTATCTACTTATGAATGATGCTGAAACTCTAGTCGTTGAATTTCCTTTTTTTTTGTATAAGAAATACTTCATAAATAGCCATGCTACGTATGTGTGCAGTTTTGTGAGTATGCAAACTACTGGGAAATAATGGCAGTAAAAGTCAAGAGATTAATAATGTAGAGAGGCTGAATAATGTAGGATGGCACTTTTAAAAGAAAAAGTAAGTTAAAGTCATGCAAAGTTTGCTCCCCCTGCTTTTTCCCTTGTTTGTTCTTCTGTATCAAATTGCTAAAAGTATGATGAAAATGAGCAGCTACAACTGTGCCCAGCTGTAAAATTGATTCCTGAGGCAACTGTTGTTTTTCTTATGCAGATGTGTTCTCATCCTCTTGGATAACCTCACAGGAATTAGTGTTTTCCCTACCTGTGTGGTAGGGAAGCCAGAGAAAGACAGCACAGAGGGCAATCATGTCATCCCCTCTTCTCATGCCCTTGTAATCTTCCTCACTCCACAGGCTGCTCAATTCTGCAGAGGCTCTCCAGTGTGCCGGGGGAGCCGACCTCTTCCTTGTGCCAGAGCAGAGAGATTTGTAATTGGAAGCTTCTCTCCTGAGGAGCAGAACAAGTCAAACAAAGGAAAGACGGATTAATTATAGCAATCCCACAAAGCTGGCTCGTAGGGATGTGATTTGCCCTTGTTTGAAGAGTTGTGCATGGTTACCTTCCACCACAAACAGATGAGAAACATGATTCTGCCTCCAAAGATACTGCTGTGACCTCCAGTGAGGATTTTTGCCTCTTCCAGAAATATGTTTCAAAATTGAGGCTGTGCAGCATAGGCCAGAAAATCCTACAGAAAGTCAATGACATAGGTTTGTCTGCAGCTGTCAGGCCAAACTTTATCATAGTCTGCAGCACTGGGATGGGTGCTACATAACACACCTCTGAAGGAGCTCTGGGAAATAGGGGCAGAGCTGTGGGTGCAAAGCTGCCTACCTCACTCACACAGAAGAGCTGCTTGACAGCCAGCCACCTTTCAGATCCTGCAGAATTAAGCAACTTTCTGCTGTCCCCTCAGAATGACAGTGGAGGCCCCTGTTCTGTATGGTGAGGTGCCAGTATCCATCCGAGGTCCTCCTGAAACTGGCAGGAATCCAGCCAACTTGCAGTTCCTGATATTTTGTTGTCCCATCAAACAACAGTTCAATGTTTACAAGGGGCGGGGGGGGTTTGGGTTAGATTCACCATTCTGTGTACAATGAAGTAGCTTTCTGTCTGAGTTTGAAAGACAGATATCTGCCAGGGGAAACCAGAGCCTCCCTTGGAATGGAGAACATAAACCCCCTCCCTCCAAATTATTATAATTTTGAAATTAAGGGGGCTTTCAGGCAAAGATATAGGAATGTCAGTCCATTACTAGGAATATTACAAAATACAAAGGCAATACTACAAGAAAAAAAAAAAGAGAAGAAACAAGCAAACAGCAAGAACAACAAAATAATCCTAAAAACACTGACAGAGTCAGAATACAACCTGANAGTTGGCCCATTAACAAAAGGCACCCACCCCCTCCCCCAAGAGATAGAGAAAAACATCTCTCCAGCTGGTTTCATCAGATGAAAGTAGAATACGCATTTTTGGTTACATATTGCAACCCAAGACACTTTCATATCTCCACTGTAATGACAAAAGGTTTGTTTTCTTTTTCTTAATATGTAATTTAGTTTGAAGAATTGAAGTTCACGTTTATTTATTAACACGCTTGCCCCAAAGTTAATAACATTTTGTATCCTGATGGGAAAAAATTATTGTGATCAGTTGTTTTCATATGTTCATCCTCAAGGCTTAGGAGAGGATTTTTTAAATTGTCTTTTTCTTTTCTTTTTTCTTTTTAACCATTTCCCCCATAGTGGTATTTCAGCAATAAGGAGAAATACGTTTTTAGCACAAGAGCAATAAAATCCTCTGTGATGTGGATACTATAAAGTGCTGAGTAAACTCACAGCAATAGAGAGGAAGCAATATATACTTTAGACAAAAAAAAAGTAACTTGCATAAGGACTTTCGGTAAGCATAAGTCTTCCTTTGTTAAGCAGATCCTATCAGACCAATGTGAGACATTATTTCTGGTTGATTTGTTTTATAATCATTGAATTCCTGAATAGAATTACACAGCAATAACATTTTACCTTAATTCTTGGATCCTGAATTCGTGCTATTTGCTGAAAGAATTATGTACTGCATTGGGGAGTTTTATTCTTTTCATTGTTTGGCATTTAGTTATATAGCATTCTGTGGATAAATTATTAGTGTTCAGGATTTCCAGTTATAACTTAATCCCGACAATACCCAAATTTGTCATGCTCATCAGGGTGACTATGATAAATGGTGCTAGCCCGGTCTGAAGACAGCTTGATTATGATACCAGTGAAGAAAACTCCTACCAATACCCAGGCTCTTTGGAAGCAAGCTCAAAGGACTGACACTGCTTCTGTGTCTTCCTGCCATGGACACTCAGTGACATAAGGAATTGCATCCATCCTTTAGTGTTCAGGGACCAGCCTTGAGGCATCTTGGAGTCGCTAAAACTCCTCCATGGACCTCAGTGAACT
Source organism: Nicator chloris (assembly GCA_013400495.1). NCBI lineage: Eukaryota > Metazoa > Chordata > Aves > Passeriformes > Pycnonotidae > Nicator > Nicator chloris. The sequence continues at coordinate 37,683 of WAAE01011457.1, read as the reverse complement.
TTGGCATAGACCAGCGCTCATGCTGTCCCCAAAGAGCTATTATTCTCTTGGCTCATTTTCTTAGGGATTTTTTAGCTTTTAAAAATAAAATACATGTGACTTCTTTTCCTCAAGGTGATAAGCAACCTGCTGTGTGACTGGAAGTTGGGATAAAATAGCATTGCTACAAATGAAGCCCCTGAAGAATAACTACACACTCATTACATTTTAAAAAAAAAAAAAAAAAGGTGATTCTGTAACATTCCAAACAATGTTTTCAAAATGTTGACTTTTATGAAGAGAAAGTATATAGGGTCTGTTTTTTCTATGTACAATAAATAAATAAAAAAATAAGAATTGGGCAGAGTAGTTGCTATTTAAAAACCCACCAGCTATCCTGTCACTTTATCTGAGATACTGAATGGTTCTAGATCAGCTTAGTGGTAGTCCAGAGATGTTCCATGGAGAAAAAAATCAGATCTCTCAATCTCTGCTTATAGAGAACTAAAAGGAAGGAACTATAAGGAAGTGGTATAATTTATATCTCATGAATAAGCAATAGGTCAGGAAAGATAAATTAAGCATGTGTATCTCTGTCATCTGTCAGTGAAAGAATGATGGTACTCCCAATAAACTTGAAAGGTCTCCTGTCTGGAAATACTTTTTTGGTACAAGAGGAAATTACCCCTTAAAACTGGGTGCTGCTGTCTTCTTCAGATCAAGAATATGCAGTTCCTTTTAAAGGATCAGAAATCTGAATGAACTGCAAGGATATCTACTTTCATATTAAGAATAGGATGAGAGATGAGAGATGAGAGATGGAAGTCTTTATGGCTTGGTGAATCAGCCAGATTCGATCACTCAGCACTTGAGCTTGGTCAGCAAGGATGCTTGAATAAAGCACCCCCTGTAAGAAGGGTGTTTAGAACTGTCCATTTGGAACCTTACCCGAGGTACACAGAGCCCCCAGGAGAGCCCCTGTTCCAGGGTGTGGTGCAAATGTCCTTGGGGCTGGCAGTATGCCTGCCCCTCTTGAGTGGTGTTCAGAGAGCAGAGAGGAGGAGACATGATCAGAAGTGAGGTGCACCTTCCTTGAAACTGTTGCCCCATATTTTATTCAGATTATCACTTGTCTTGTTAGCACAGTCTTGCGTGGCTCCACTTGAAATCAGAAGAGGGTTTTTGTGGAAAAATACTGAAAATTCAAAGTAGGATCACCAGAAGATTATTTTACAGTAAGTCATTATGTATTTCTGTTCCTTTTGGGGAGCAACGAAGCCTGTAACTTTGTAGTAAATGTTTCTTTTAAAACAGTATGCCTTTACACTAAAAAGTCCATGCTGTGCTTTATTCACAAAATTGTTGTGATCTTGTAAGCCCCACAAGAAGAAAGTGTTGCACATTTCACTGTTATACAAACTTCTTATAGAAGAGAAGGGAAAAATCCAAACCTGAATGTAGGTTAGATGAAACCATATTGCAGTTAATTAGTGTGTCACTGCTGTGACGTAGACTAGTTTAGTGCCCCATGGAAAGGATAGGGGGAGATTCTTACAGTGGAGATTGTTTGCAAATAATTGAGAGAGTAAAACTAATTTTAAAACAATGGTCAGTTGCAGTTGCAGTCACAAACTCCTTCAATTGGCTTTTAAGGAAATAGTTCTCATCTCTCCAAACCTTGGTTTTGCACTTTACCTGTGCCAACACAATTTTTACATACTTGCTGACATGCCAGATATTTAATTGGAAAAGATAATACTGCGTGTCTCCCCCTCCCAGGTAGGGGGAAGTGTGTTATGTCCCAGAACTAATGAACTGATTTAGTTATCTGATATCTCTAAGTAGCACAGAACTTTCTAAAAAGCATAGAGTTCTTATGGATATTCATTGCACATTTAGGGGCTTCCTTGAATTACAAGCATAGAGTATTAGGATTTTAACTGATGACCATAGGATTACAGCTTGGGTTATTTTTCTCCTTCACCTCCCCAGCCCCCAGCAGTAAGATGTCTGGTACAGTCCTTTTTGTTTCAGGGCAAACATTGGTTGGCAATTGGACTCAATGATCATAAAGGGTTTTTTCAACCTAAATGATTCTATGATTCTAAGTACCTGCCTCTCATAAGTACAGTGGTGCATTCCTAGGTAAAAGCTGATTTACAGAGTTTTTAATAGTTTGTTATAACCCTTTCAAACTTATCTGCAGCCCTATTTCATTGAACAACTTTAGTGAGCATTTCCCTTACACAGGAAATGTCTGATTCTGGTGAGGGAAAACAAGTGTCCTGCTACTGTTTTCTTTACACTGGTAATATTCTTTTTCCTCTAACCACTTGATCCCAATCATATGATCTACCATGATGCCCAAGCACAGGCCTAGCCCCAGTTTCTCAAGGAAAAAGCAAGCCAATACCAACTGCACATGGTGAAGAATGTGAATGTCCTTTCACTTTTAAGAAACAGATGCCAACAAAATCGATCTTTTAAAATTTTTTCTTTTAAATATAAACTCATTCTTAAAAGGAAATACGTATGTCCAGGTTTAACATATTAGTTTTATTACATGCTGAATAGAGAAACAGTTTCTTACAGTATTTTAGTATGCCGTTAACTTGATTAAGTATGACGAGCTATCACTTTTAAATAGCATAATTACATACTTAAATATAATATATACACATACATAATTCTTACAACTATTTAATTTAGTTTTTGTATGTATGACATGCCATATATCATGCTCTATACCTTCACTGTGGATGTGGCTAAAGTGTAACCTCTTGGCTGGGCAGTTTCTAATGATCAACAAAAAATACTGACCAACTCATGTGAGCCTTGCAAACACGGAAAGATTCAGCAGTAATTGGGATTTCAACAAAGACAGGCAAGAGGTTTCGGAAGGGAAGCAAATTCTCATGTCTTTCATTTGGACAAATCCCACTGCCAGCTTTGAGGTTACAGGAATGTTTTCCACGACCACAGAAGGTATGGAATGCAGGAAGGGTGCTTGTCACAGGCATGAGCCTCTAAAGCAGTTACAACTTTCTCCACACACTGTTCCCTTTTCTCTCTTGCTCTTTTTCTGTCTTTCGTAGGTGCTTTGGTTACCAGGACTGCACAGATCATGATTCCACAGTCATGGGGCACAGGTGGACATTTTGCACTGGCTGATGCTAACCTGGGGAAAAATTATCTAAAAATTTTTACGCATTAATTTTTAAAGGGCACACAAAATACATACATGCTTCAGGGGTTTTCTAGGAAAAAGGCCTAGGACCTCTAAGATTTAGGGCCAAGGTATAGACCTCTAATGCATTGATTACTTATGGTCACCACAGAATTTTCCTCTTGCCTCAGCGTTCACTAAGATTAACCCATCAAAATAATGAGGAATTTGGCTTCCCCTGCTTTAAGGGGACAGATACTTTATAGCATGCAAATAAAAGCAGCATGACCTGGCCCTTGGAAAATTGAAATAGCCACATCCAGAAAAGGACAAAAGAGTTGCATCCCCATGGAAGGCGGGCGGTTGTGCCTCATCCGTGGGTTTTTGTGTTGCCACTGTTTGGTTGCCCTCTGACAATTCCTCAATGTGTGATCAACATTCAGTCCACCTGGTGGTGCCTCTGCCCCAGAGGGCTCAGGAGAAAAGAGCACAGAGGTGAGGCTTTGCTGTGGTGTTGGTCACAGGGCGCAGCACGATGGGTTTGGAAGGGAGCTCTGCTCTCAGCACAGAGCTTGCTGAGATGTGATAGAAGATAGGGAGCTTTCCTCAATCCCATTCCAGCCAAATTGGAGCTCATTTCTTTGGTATTGCCCTGTTGGTGTAAGCAGAGACTTTCCTTCATCCAGGAGGAGGAGGGTAAGTGGTTGCTGGGAGTTAGCACACTCCAGCACACAGCTTTTTACACGGCAGCTATCCCAGAGCCGAGCCGCTGAAGGTACCGTCATCTGCTGCTGAGCTCGGGCTGGTCCCTCTAGGAAGAAAATGCACTTTTCCAGAATGCAGGAACAGTGTGTGTGTGTGATTTGTGCCAAAAGTGTGGAATGAGTATTGCAGCTGAAGAGGCAGGTAAATTGCCTGGATTACACATACAGCAAAATAGTCAGGCAGTCTCTAGGGTTACTTGCATGTGCTCAAATATATTTTCTGTTGAAGCTGATAGCAGTCCCATATATGTATGGAGAAGGAGAAGAATATGGGCTTTCCTGTTGGGCCTCAGCCAGCACCAGCCAAAGGAAATGGGCATTCTTGGTTTTGTCATTGTTTCTGGAGAGAGACACGTTACACTTCTGTCCATTTTGATGTCTGTAGCTTTTTACTCTTTGGGGCTAAAGCCCTCCTTTGTTTGGTCTGAGCTTTACTGTCACAGCCCAAATCTACGAAAGTTGATTGTAAATGTGTTTACAAATGGAATTTCGTAGGATAAGTGCTGTAAGTGTGCCTCCAAAATAAAGCTGTTAACTCTGTCTTTAACTTCAGATCCTGAAATTTGGAATACCTGGGCTAGTAGGACCACTTGTAATTTTCTAGACTTACTAACTAGACCCCCATGTTTTTTGTTGCCAAATGCAATTAAAAATTACCTGTAGTTTACCATGTTTGTGTCATCAAATCCTCAGCGAGAACTTTTCCTAGGAAACATTGTACATTTCAGGTAGACACCTGATACTACTGACTGCAGTGTAGTTCCATGCTGAATTCTAAAAGCTTTAGCAAAAACATCTGCACAGAGGATAGTTCTCATGCTGTACATCTCACTAGGAGCCAGGTGGATTGAAATCCTGCATGTTGTGCTTTTCATGTGAGAACCAGTTACTGGTTTCATACATAAAGGCCTGTGGTTATTTCTTTTACTAATTTAAGGGTTTAATCTGTTTTGTTTTGTTTTTGTTTTAATTTAACTGTGCTTGAAGTTTGAACTGTAGCTTGCCAGTGTATGAAGTGATTTTAAAAGGAAGTGAAACATCTTTGCCTCAGTTTCCCTTAAGCTTAAAGCTTTGAATTGCAACTACAGAGCTTCTTGTTGTATACAAGATAGTAATTTAATGCACTTTATTTAAAAAAGGCACAAATTATTTTCTTTATAAAATGTTACAATTGCACTATGCTGTAAGAATTGGTTACTAAATATAAACTGTACAGTTTTGTAGTCAACATTGTACGTGTTTAGTCATAAATGATTGAAACAATTACATGTTTCAGTTAAATGTTAATTTTATATGTGGTGTATGTAGCCATAAATAAATTTTCCTTTTTAAAAAAAGAATAGTTGGTTGTTTCATTTCATTGAATTCACCATTCTGTTTCAAATAACAAAATGACATCCCTTCTACAAATACAAGATTTAAGTGTGTTCCAGTGCAAAGAGATGACAGATGACACTGACTAAACTTGGGGGATTAAATTCAGATGTGCAAACTTAAGTTGAACTATTGTAGATCCCCTGCATCTGCAGAACACCGCAGAAGGAAATACCAGGCACTACAGACAAACACACTGAAAGAAGAGCTAACAGGAGTTCCTGAACATAGAGTTGCAAGTGAAAGCCAGAGTAACCTTCCATGTCTACCTTTCTTATTCAAGTTAATTTATCTATGCTGCACTCTCTTCTGACACGCTGCCTTTTATCATCATTGTATACAGTCAATTTGGGGGAACAAAATGCAGTATGGATTATAAGAGGTTCTGCATTTGGTCATGCTAAATGGATCTAAATACCTAATATTTGTGTTAGCAGTCATTACCTGGGAGAGGTAGAAGTTACTATGGAGGTAAAAATCTGTGTTAACCTAGATTTTTTTAGAGGTTTGTTCCTAATCCTTGAAATAAGTAACTGAAAAATCAGATGCATGATCACAGTTCTGTATTTCCAATTTGACCGTTTTAGACAGGCTAAAAGAAAACGGTGGACTGTCTCATTTTCCAAATTAATTTTTTTATAAAATGTATATCTTAATTCCTCTGAATGGTTTTCTTGCACACCCATCTTATTTTCCAGGCATATAAATTGATGGAATGAGTTACATCTCTAACAGTAGGACTGACTGTCATGCACCACAGCCATTGCAACGTGGCTTCTGAAAGAAATGGGGCAGTGACTGCCAGATATCCAGGTAAATGATCAAGAGTGAGGCTGCTTCCTTTATACTATGCAGAACTACAGTCCTGCATGTCAGATGGATCCTGGAGGAGATCTTAGGGTTGTTTGCTTTTACCAGATACAGCTGTCCTCTGCACCTCTCACATCAGCATTAGGCACCACCTGTTTCGTCTAGAGAAGAAGAAACTGGTATCAGGGTGCAAGAGTAGACACCCAGTTTGTTTCTCTGAGGTTAAACTATAGCCAAAAGGACTGCAGCACAGTGTGACCAGGATGTGTTTGATACAGGTAGCAGAATTATGAATAATGGGTATGCAACAGAACACTTACATGGTCAATAACAAACGGCCACTGTACTTAGAAGGATAAAACAGTTGAAAGCTGTCAGGACATGAAATATCATTTCCATGCTACAGTAAGCAAAACAAAGTTTCATTGTATGAGGCTCACAAGTGGAAATTAAAACGTGTAGGTTCAGTGTTCTTTAGTTCAAGGATGCTTGACTGCATCATTCCAGGTGTGCAAGCCTGTTCTTAGGTTCATTTAAGTGTCTGTAAGTCACATCAGAGATGAGCTGCTGAGTTGGATGGACTTTTGGACACAGTCCAGCATATCTTACCTTCTTACTAAACTCTTATGAATCGTCATAGTTATAGCAGGATGTCAGAGAGTGTCTACTACCTCAACACTGTCCTGTACCATGAATCTTTTGATGTCCATGCAAATTGTGGGGCCTGTGCAGTTAATGGAAATTTTACATTCATTGCTGAAAATGTTATAGGAGAAATCACCAATCTGGCATTTATGACAAAGACAACTCCATTTACAGATATTTTTAAAATCCTCAATTTTAAAGTTATTTTGAAATTATCTATAGTCATACACATCCAAGTATTTTTTTCTCTAAAATTGCTTCTAAAATTAGCAGCTGAAATCTAATTTTTCTTTTTAGTTTTTTTTAATTGAAACGTCATCCTCATTTAAAAAAAATGCTCCATGGGGTTAGTACTATTTTGCATTCCTCTAATGTGGATGTGAGCTGAGCAACCCCACTGCTGTACAGCACTTTAGAACCAGCACTTGGTTACTACATACAGATCAGCTCTCACCTGAGCGTATTCTGCTGGTGAATTTTATTGGGATTTTCTTTCATATCTGCAAAAGCCTTTCATCCCTGTGTTTTGCACTAATTGTAAAGCTGGTGGCCTTTCAATGCAGGCATCCTTTATCTGACAACAAAAGATATTTTAATGTAACCAGGACACTGCCTTCCCACCAGGCCTAGCAGAGTTGCTTTCACCTTCATTTTTATCATGATGTATGGCATTTAAATGGTGCTTGACAGAAAGCCTATATAAACACATTTTCTAAGATACATTGAGTTTGCCATCATCATCATTTTGAGCTGTCAAGCTCAAAAACACACAGTTTCCAGAACAAGGATCAACACATTCCAAATCATTCAGCTTACAAGGGGAATACAGAGAATATGGCAAACTAAAGTGGGAGACAGCCCTCACAACTTCAGTTTCAGGCATTGGACAGGTCTAAATGGGGACAGAAGATTGCAAAATCTCAAACTAACCTCAGGATATCCTTTACTCCCCTGGCTATTCCTACTCTTTCACCTTTGCATGAGGGGTGACAAAGAGGGGGCTGGTTCTTGTTTTCCCCCCCTCCCTCCCCCATGGCATCAGTTGCTGCAGCCCCCAGCTCCATTTTTGTTTTTTTCCAAAAGCTGGAATTCCTCAGCGGTGCCACTGGTGATGCAGTGCAAGGGCATACATGGAAATTACTGTTAACGTGACAAACCATGCATCTGCAAGGGCATCAGGCTGGAGAAGGAAGCATCTGCTATTTGCCAGTTTAGCCCGAAGAAACACTCCCTGACATCCCAGCAGGTCAGATATCCTCACTGCTTTCACAGGGAAGCAAGGGCAAGCTCCCAGTCCGCTGGCCCTGGCCTAGAGGCAGGGGGTGTTGGAGAGGAGGGGCTGGTCCCTGCCCAGCCTGCAGACATTCCCTTGTCTCTACTTCTCTGCAGGTATGGTTGAGTTCCCTGCCTGGCAAAGTAGCATATGTTACACTGAGCTAGGGCCACATAGCAGCAGCTCGTCTCTCCCTTGATGCTTTGGATCCTTCTGCAGCCTTGTTCCTTGCTCAGATGGGCTCCAGGATTTATTGTCAGCGCTGGATTCCCGATCCCTCCACAGCTTTTTGTGGGAACTAATAAAACAAATCTGGGTTTTATTGTTTAATTAACTAGCTTATATTAGTGTCCCTGGAGCTCTCTGCGCTGAGTTTGGTTTTGGTTTGGGTTTTTACTCTCTCCTAGGAAGCTGTCACAGAAAAATGATGTGGTTTCTTAATGCTCAGTCCATTTCACGCATCACACTTCTGGAAAGTGTTTGTTTGCCTTCCACCCAGCCACAGCTTGTGTACAGCCTTTACCAAAACACAGTCAGCCTTGCCAATAGATGTGTCTGGTGTTAGATCTGCAAACCCCTGTGTCTGCCTCACAGGGTGGTTCAGGCTGGCTCCCGTTCGGCAGCTGCCTGTCAGCTGCGGAATTGCGCTCAGAAGCCGCCTCCTTCCCCAGGAGCAGCAGCAGCGACCTGCCTTTGCTAAATTCGGGTGTTTCTGCTGGCAGAAGGGGCAGCCAAGTTCCTTGGTGTGCTGTTTGCTGCTGCTGTGGTCACCACATCCCTGGGGCCTGGGGAGAGCGGGTGTGAGGGACAGACAGCAACAGGCACTGTTTAGGGAGGCTGATTTCCTTTCCTAATCATCCCAGGTTGCGATCGGGTGTAGGAACAGATTTTTACCTGTCCAGGATATGTTTGCTGCTCAGGCATCCGTGGTGCATCTTCCCTCCAGGATTCATCTGGCCAGCTGGGTGCTGCTGGACACCAGCGCTGCCCTGTGGGAGTGCAGCGAGGCTGTGCTGTGGGAGCGTGTACACTGCAGGGCCACAACAGCTCCTTGGCTTCCAGCTCGTATCAGTTCAGCGTCTTTCCTTGCCTTACCGAGGAATGTTGTGTTCTTCTTCAGAGATGAGATAAGCATTCCTCAGAGCTCGGTAGTTTCCCTTATTCAGTGTTTTTCTGCTTCTCCTTGATTCTGTTAGAGGCTGTTTTAGTGAGCAGTCGTTGATCACACACGTCTGTCTCCAGAGATCTAAACAGCAGAGTCTCCATAATTTCTGCTGCTTCACAAAATGATACCGTGTTTCATTAAAGACAAGTTAAAAACAGAACAAAATGCTGCTCTATGTCCCTTTCAATCACCTCACCTTCAGCAGTCGTTTGCAAAAAGACTGTTCCTTTTCCCTCTGCTTAGAAGTTATTTCTTACACCATTTAAATGACAGCTTAATCACAGGATAAAAGGACTTCCCTGAGCACAGGTCTTCCCCTTGTGTCAAAATACCAGTGGATTCCATATTTAACATCAGACACAGCTGCATTGCAGCCGTAGGTGATGTTTCCCCTGTGAATAGCTTGCATGATATTATATCTCTGTGGAGAGCGCTTCCTGTTGGAAAGCTGTTCAGAGACAAAAGTCAGCAGGGCTCCAGCCCCCACCGTGAAAATCAGTAGCAGAAATCCTGAGCAGCAGCTAAGTACCTGTAAAGATGTCAGTGTTCCTGGAAAGGTGGGGCCACTTATAGAATAATTCAGACCTTTTATGATAAAGTAGCAATATTGTTTTGAAAGATACAGAAGGCTTGACAAGCACCCATAAAGTGCTTCACAACGGATGGCAACTTGAGCACAAAGAGGTCATATCAAACATGTGGCAAACACAAATATCTGCTGCTCTTCTATCCTGTTTCTCTAAGTGTTTGCTGTGAGAATGTGTAAGATAGGACAAGGGCTCTTTGTCACTGTGCATTTGTGGGATTAATGTCTAAAAGAAATTATTACAGTGAATTTTACTTAAAAGTTCTGAACAATTTCCACTGCTGAACTAGGCTACATCACATTACATCAGCTGTCTCCCTCTCAGTACCTTACATCATCTGGAAGAGTGCACCACCACATAGCAGTTGTAAAGCTTAACATAATATTGCCTTGTTTTGGGCTTAGAGCGTAAAACAGGCTGGCATCAGCCTTCAGCTGATGCAGAAACAAATAGCAGTGTAAAAAAGAGATGGCAATTTGAAAGGCTTCTAGTAATGGGGCAGGGGAGAGATAGGGCTACTTCACCCCATAGATTCTGTGGAGCTTTGGCCACTGTGCCTCCCCTTGCACGCTGCAGACACGTCTCCAGTCTGAGGCAGGGAAAACCCAAGGGGAGAGACAGCAGCAGAGAGTTTCTGGGCAGTGCATCAGGTTAAAACCTATGAGGCCTAAGGTTTATTTGACTCATCAAAAGTTACTAAAAGCCTCGCTTCCAAGAGGGTTTTACCAGATGCTTTTCTTTCCTGGTGAAGCTGGGGCCCGAGAGGTATTTTGCAACCAGCATCCATTGGTTTAACTGCAGCAGAGGTACAATTTCCTGCAGAAAGGTCACAGGCCATTTGCAGCTTTCCGAGTCAAAAGCAGTCCTTAAAACTCCATCTAAAAACCACCTGGCAGCAGTTCTCAAGCACTGTAATTGCCCCTGTGTTGTAGCAGCTGACTGTGAGAACCAGAACTCGAAACAAAATCCTGCCCAGGAGAGATTACGGGTTTGTTACTGATGGTAAAAGCAGAGCAAATGTGTAAGTGGAAGAGCGGGATGTTGCTTTTGCGTGCACAGCATCACAGCTGGGATACGGTGTTCCAGAAATAAGTGGGGTAATGAGCTGGTGCCTGTGTTACGTGAGAGCTCATCTGATCTATAGTGAGCATTGTAAAACAATTCAGGAAGCAACGTGGAAACTTTTTGATACCTCTGCTTTCCCTCTGGTTCAGCATCAGGAGAAAGAGAAGTCTGGGTAGATGGTGAGGTATAGAGATGATATTTCAGATCAGAGACAAAAAAGCTTGGAAGCCAACAGAGCAGCTGAGAGGGACTTAGCTTGGACCAGCCTGAAGGAAAGGATTTTAATGTTGATGCCTGAGTTTTGATATACAATCAAATTTAGCAGATGAAATTACTAGAGACAAACTGATGGGAAGCTCTGACTTTTATATAAAACATATAGACATCTGTCCTTTAACCTAGAAAGGCTTTATAATACCTAAATTGTCTTCAAGATAACAGAGGTCAGACTGCTCCACAAATTGGCATCATCTTGTGCTGCATTTGGGTGTTAAGGGGTTTGTTTTATAAACACACCCCTACAGGTAAGTCTTGAATCTGCACCGGGAACTTTTTCCTGACTTACATTGCATGCATGTTTAAGAAACGTTCACACTCAAAAATATCTGATGGAAGTCTCCATATCAGCCATCTGGACCAATTACAATGGGCCCACCACCATCCTGCCCAGCAAAAACCTGCTCACCTGGCAGCTCCCATCTCCTTCAGCCAACGAGAGAAACACGTCCCCAGTTCATTTGCAGTTGGTCACTGAAAACCCCAAGTACTAACTCCTGAGTGACACTCAGGGAGCCCACCCTGAAACAGAGCAGAAGGTGCCCTACAAATCCTCAGCAAGTCAGCCTTGGAGGGTGCGAGGCTGCCAGGGAGAGCCCTCGCTTAGCCTGGGGATGAGGAGGATGGGGGAAGGCTTGTCTTTAGGAGAATGTGGGTTATAAACTGTGCCAGGCTTCACCTTAAAAGAAAAACTTTATTTTCTAACTATTTATGTAAGGGGAAAAAAAACATACCCACACAGAACAGGGTGGAAAAAAAGGTCCCTCCTTGCCATTTAAACCTGGGCTGTCTGACCTGGGTTACTCTACTGACCACCAAAGGCCACCAAACCTCTTTGCTCTGGGTGGGAGGGAAGTTCTCAGGAAAGTGTAGAAAGTGAGACTTGGGGGACACATGCTCACGTCATTCCCTGAACACATGTGGAAATGAAGGTGTGTGGAGAATCCCTTCCACATGGAGTGTATTCCCCAACGGAGACTAACAACAGCGAAATCATGAAGTTCCAGATGTACCAAAAATAATAGTATCACACACACATTTACACCCATCCATAAGGTAAAGTCTGTCCATCACCACTCTGCTCCCTGACGGGAGAAGGAGCAACTGAGGAGAGTTCCTGGGGGAACCAGCTTGGCATTGCTGTTTTCCCAAGTGGGGTCTGAGCAACAAAACGGAGTAGAGCTCACACAGCCCAGCAGAGCTGCACAGCAGCTGTGCGGGGTACCTGCCACCTACCTCTGCTACAGCACAAAATCACGCGTGAGCCCTGCCAAGAAGCTCATCTGAGGTGCACCAGAGCACATTCTCACTTGAAAGACAAAGAAACTGAAATAAACGAAGGAAGAAGTTTTGTCTTTATGAATACAACTCCCAGGACAGCAGGGCTTTCCCTCAGCTCTATATAACCAATAAAAAGGAATTACAGAAACCACATTACTAAAATTACCTTAGGCCCATGCATATTCCTGCAAGGATTAGGAACAGATTAAAACCAGAGCAGCTAGTAACAGTGCTATCTCATCCAAAAGATTTGCCTGCCAAGGAGAGACTGCTTGTGTAACGCTCTCTCGAGGAGAAGCCAAGCGCCAGGAGCTGAAGGATCCCGAAGCTGCTGCAAGGCAGCCCTGGTGTGAGCAGCGGGGCAGAGGTGCCCTGACCGAAGCCCAGGGGGACATGCAGCACAGGCTGCAGTGCCACCTCCCTTTTTGTCCTGGTTTGTTTTTTTTCCCTGCCCCTTTCCAGCAGGTATTCTCCCTTTCTGCTTCCTCTCCGCCTCCTGCCAAAGTAGTTCAGGAATTAGCAGGGGATGCTCTTTGGCCTCCTTGCCATTACATTTAATTAGAAGACACCCTCATTTGCTTTGCTTTTGCTCTCCTACCTGGCAGAGTAATTTGCATTTCACCATTCAAGGCTATTCTTGAGTCTTGTTCTTCCTCTGCCTGAAGTGAGCAGCACAGAGGGTCACACTGAGTGGCTCAGCAGCAGCAGCTGTGGCACAGCCAGAGTCGACAGCTGAAAGAACACCTGGGAAGTCTACAGAACTGGTTAAAAATTAATGAAAAGGGAAAAATGCTGAACATGCAGTAGGCCTGGGCTGTCTAAGGTCAGTGCAGACACAGACAGCATCACAACTAGGTGGCACACTGAGGACAAATCAAGCCCTAAGCACCTCTCCAACAGAGAGTGATAAGGAATTCATAGCAGTTGTATGATCTACCTCCTTTGCGTGTGCCTGGAATATCTTGACAGCAAATATAGTTCTGGGATTCCCATCTCCTCTTCGAACGGTGCCACAGTGAGGCAGCAGTTTGGTTTCCAGATCCCTTCGTTGTCAAACTGTGCCAGTGTTGCTACCAAGAGCAGTAACTCATACCAGATCCAGTGCTGAGGCACTTTTTGGGCTTCATTGCATAATCTGCACCAGCAGTATCATAACAAACCATCTACTTTCAGAGACCAGACATCTTTGCAACACCATGCCCCATACCGTGAGTAATGCAACAACTGCACGGGTGCCCAGATGAAGATAGTCACAAACACTTCCATAATGTGTGAAATAAATGTGATCTTTCAGGAACAGTCACCTTCTCAGTGGATGCTGAGTGCTAAGAGCTTTTCAGATCTCTGCCATAATAGCACAGATTACATTGAACCATTTCAGATTGCTCTTGACCTTGCTTTTGCCATGCCTGTCCTGAAGCCGTGCTTCCGTGGCTGACACTTCCAGCCTTCAATACTTACGAGCAAAATTTGAAACTCTTGATGTGCATAAGCTTTTTCTCAGGTCCACTCTTAAACCGACTTGGAATTATTAGAAATACTCATAGGCCAGGAAAAAAAAAATGTATGTTGCTACATCAAACCCTAAAAGAGATTCATTGCTGAGGAGGCAATCTAGGAACAGAATGATGAAAAGAATCCTGTCTGCTCTATTTCTTGCCACCTGTTCACATGAGGCTTTTTTAGTCTGGTTCACTTAAAGAAACGGCAGTCATCTGGCAGAGCTGAAATGCAAACACAAATCAAAATGCCAGCTCTGGAATTTGTTTTGGCTAGAGATCTACAGAGATAGGAAAATATGATAAGTGTACAATTCACAAACTCTAGGCATTTCAATAGAATTATCTATAAGCCAAATTGAAAGAAATAATTCAGAATCTGCTCTCTTTCCTAGAAAACATCAATTCATTTAATAAAATTTCCAGTATCTAAAGTTTTCTTCCTTTTTTTTTTTTTTTTGCCTAGATAGGGCACAACCAAAGAAATCAAATTAATTCCTCATGACAGCATGGGAAATAAGGAATGCATAGTAGATACAAGCTTTAAATGCTGCAGTAGAGATGCAGTTTTACAGAAAAAATCGTCTCTACATGGTTTTGCTGTACACACAAAAGCAGCTGCATTACAGAAAGTTATTAATAAAATAGGCTCAGTGCTTTAATTTCTAATCCCCAAGAAATTCTGAGAAAACCTTAGTCTAAAGAAGTCACAGTTTTGAGTCAATTATTTGGAAGTCATTATGTGTTCTCAGAAAAAGGTAATTTTTCAAGCTATTAAATCAGCCCATCCAAAAAGCCACCCATTTTCCTCCCACTCCCACAATTTTGTCATCCTCCTGCCCCTGGTTCAGTCCTCTTGCACCTGCTGGTTCTTCCTGCACCTTTGTAAGCACAGAAAATATAAGACAGACCTAACTTGATTGTGCAAAGCTGATTAAAACCAGAGGAGAAGGGGTGATGTAAAGAACCTGAATAAAGTTAATCTTGGATTAATGGCTGTATTCATAATGCAGAAGAAGCGAGAGCATTTGTGGGGGGTGAAGGGGGTGAAAAAAAATAGCACAACTTGGAGAAAGTACAGAGAAACAGCTGGGGAGTGTCAGTACTCCAGCACATCATGTCCACTGTGCTCTGCTACTGTGAATCACAGCACAAGGTTTTATGTACCAACCATGAGCATTCAGTCAATTTTAATTGTATTTCCTGTTGTGACATGTCTTCTTGTTCTGACTGAAATGTTTTCTTTCACTCTCCCTTTTCCCATCTATCCAGAGTCAAAGCAAATTACAGAAAAATAGAGCCTTTAGAATGGCCAAAGCAGATTGTTATATGGCTCCAGTTAGCTCAAAGGAAAGAATAAAAAAATGAAGTGGCAGCAATTTCTTTCCAAGACACAGCAGAGACAGATGCTGGACTGGGAATCACACCATTGCCTGTAGGAATGCACTGGCAATGGGTTCTTTGCACAGAAGGCTGGGTTTAATCTGAAGGCACTCCCTGCTTGGTATCAGTACAGCGTTAAATTGAGTGCAGTTTGGTCCATAGCAAATCTCTCTGCTCATGGGTGGGCTTTTAATCAAGAAAAAGTCAAGGTTCCTGTTCAGATTTTGTGGCTGCCCACCAACTACCCCTCAAATTCAGATTAGACTGCAGGGACCACCTTTTCTTTCTGTGTTTATACACCACCTGCATTGCAAGCTTCTGGCCATAACCTCAAACAGTAATAAAATGACAAAGCCTGCAACACATTTCTCATTCTGAAAGAACAAAAATCCCATCTGGCAACTGCATATATATCAAATTTATTAAGAGAGGATAAAATGATCCTTTTTATGCTATTAGTACTATTGACTTGTAATCTCTTGATGCAGTTTAGATATTATGGAATTTCAGACTTAATATTCTACCCAGAGGATGATATAGAAGCCATTATTGATTTCCACTCCCTATAAGCAGACTTCATCTCTATGTAAATTAAAGACTGTATAATATATTTCACAGTATGGATTAGTTGTCATTCAAGCGTTGATCTACTCTCATACCAATAGGCAAGTTCCAGGCAATAACACACCCAGTGAAATCTGATTAGCCCTTTGCCCATTAACACTCACACCTACAGGCACATCATCAAACATCATAAGGAAAATTTGGGATGTATTTCTTGTGAGAGGAGAGGTGTACACAGCAGTGCTGCAAAAAACATCACTCACCATCATTGTCCCAGGGGAATAACTACCTCCTTTCTATTCATCTGAGGAGGACAGGGGAAGACACCAATGTCTTCCACCTATCAGCTACTCAAATGCTTCAAATATTTGGAGAACTTCCAGAAGAGGGAAAGCAAAGCAGCAGCATCAACATGGTAAGGTCTCCCACACAGCACCCCAGCTGGCTTCTCCCCTAACACACACGTGGGAGCAGGGAACGTGGGCATTGCCAACAGCTCTCCCCATACCACAGCAAGGTGTTTCCTATGTGCTCTTCCCTTAGTGACCAGGAAGCATTTGTTTTCTCCTTCTCAAGAAGGTTGTCTCAATCATTTGACAGGGAAAAGGTTGACCCTGCCATGAACGTCCTTGTCACACACTGAGGAGGAAAAACAAGTGTAAGCATTGGGGGCCACATCAAGCCTGGAGCAGCTTGGTTTGACCCTGCAGCGAGCAGGACACTGGACAAGAGAACTCCTGAGGCATCCTCCTGCCTAAACCACCCTGTGATCCTATTAAAGAGCAGTGGAAAGCCTTTCTACTAAAACTGGCTTCCAACACACAAAGGAGCAGCACTGGAGTTTAAGGAAACATGATTTGCTCTTGTTGCTGAACACACTTCCCTTCCTGACCAGGGGATGGGTTTCAAATCACCTCCCCATCCAAACCTTGCACACTACAGAATGTGGGAAAACTTAAGTCTGCCAAAACCCCGCTCTGACCCTCCAGTCCTTTTCTAAAAAACAGCCACAAAACTCTCACCTCCTTGAAAAACAGCTTATCAAAATCAACAAGAACCTCAGATTATTTCTCATTAGGCTGCTGACAGGCTTTAGAAAACCTCGCTGGTGGTGAAATTCAAAGCATATCACCCAAGCAAGGCTGGAGAAGAACAATCAAGGTTTTCTAGTTTTCATATTAGACTCAGCTCCAGCCACTGGAAGTCTGATGATTAAACTTGCTGTGAAACTAACTTCTTTCTTTAGTGTTTTTTATTACCGTGTCACTGAGAAGCTGAACACCACATCCACTTCTAGTCATACATCACCTTCCCTGTAAAAAGACAGACTCAAGATTTTCAACTCTAGCATTGCATTTACAGCAACACAGTTATTAGACATTGATGGGCAGCATCTGCAGAGCTCAAGCACACAACTGTAAGCAATGGGCACAAAATGACACACAAGAGGTTCCCTCTGAACATCTGGATCACATGACCTCCAGAGATTCCTTCTCATCTCAAGCCCCTTGTGATTATGGGAATGAAAAGTTTAAAACATCCAACATTAAGATGCTGCTATTCATATCCCTCTCCCAACTTCCCTGGAGGCCTCCTCTTCATTTGTGCAAAGTCACATCACCTCAGAACCAGGGCAGGCTCAGGGGACTTGTGAGGACATTTATAGGTGGGAGCTCAGCCAAGGTGCACTGAGTTCCTCAGCTGTCAGACCTTGTCGCTCCAGTGCTTTTAGCTTCATGGCAGTTTTACATTTCAGAGCACTTTGTTCCAAGTTTGTCAAGGACTGAGACTCTGAGCCTCCAGCAGTCAGCACAGTTGCACATGCACAGAGATTTTGCTGTACATGCACTGTTGCCACGCTACCACTCGAGCGAGAGGAACGTCTCTCTCTCTCTCGAACTTCTTCATCTCCTCTCTGTCCTCATAGAGCTGAATTTTAATTAGAAGAAGCTCTTATGACTGCCCCGTTTGTCCACTGGAGGTCAGGCTCTTGCTACAGAAAGACTGTCCCTGTTACCTCGTGGGTCTGCAGGGGACAGAAACCTTACAGCAGCACCTCATTTTCCTGTCACAGGATTTTAAGGCTTCGGGTACAAGATGAGGACAGAAGCCTAGTGCAGGTCATAATGGAAGGTTGCTCCTGGCATGTCCTTTTCCAGTCAAAGCGAAACAAAGAATTGCAGGAAGCTCAAATGCAGTGTTTTCCCAGCTATTGAGTAGGTTCGAGCCAAAAGCTGCAAATGCCCTCCTGCAGCTCTCCCACCACCACTGCAGCGTTGCAGCAGCCAAGTGCCAGACTCCTCTCGGGTAAAAAAGCATCTCGTTGGGCAGGGAATTCGTAACAGATGAATGAGCTTTTTGAAACATTTCCACGCTTTCTGCATTATCTGGCTTTGCATGTAAATCAAACAGTAAAGTGTAATTAGCAGCCAATAGATTTTTACTATCTGGTTAATCCTACTTGGCTCGTGTGCCAGGATGAGCTCCAGAGAAGGCGGCTGTTTCGGCTGCTGCTCAGGCTGCGTAGGAGAGGTGCTGCTCCACGCTGCTTTCAGCAACACCCGCTCATTAGCAAGGCTTCCTCAGCTACTGCCAACACTTTGCCAGACACTGAGCACAAAGATACGGCTGTTTGCCTCTCCCAGGCTGAGCAACAGATGATGTTGAAGGATGGCAACAGCAGCGGCCAGGAGCGAGGCAGTGTGGCAAGGAAGGGTGAAAGCTACGGGAACGGGGCTGTTCGGCACTCACACACAGAGCACAGGCACTGGAGTCCATACCAGCTCTGTAGTTTGGGCCAGAAGCACTTTGGAAGCAAATCTGCTCACTCCATCTCTCCATGCTGTAACTCCCATCGTGGAGCAGCACGTGAATTCGATCCCTGCCAGGTGCAGGTAGGCAGAGACCTGCTCTCACTACAGCTCCAGGCATTTCGCTCGCATGAACAGAGCTGAAGCCCAGCACCTGCCGTGCCCCATCTACAGACCGGCTCCCTTCAAGCCCCACTTCTGAGTCACCTGGACATCATCTCACCAGCCAGCTGACATCAGGGCTGTCCAGGCCGCAGCTTCAGGCATTAGCACTGATGAGATGAGACAGTCCCCATGCTGTGGATCTCAAGATCTTGAACTTTCAAGTTCTACTTTATTTTAACTGCTGTGCTAAGAAACTAACGGTGCCTCTTGCATCTTCAGTTCTGTCCTGCCAAGACCACTGATGTTCTCAGAGAGAAATTTTGTTCTTTTCATCCCACTACCTCTCCATTTCATTCCATATATGCTTCCTGAGGCAACAAATTTTTCTGCATCCTTTCTACAGCACTGATACCCCTGTTAGCATTCAAGCAGTTAGGTGAGAATAAATGGTTGCAGCCCAAACCCAGAGAGAAGCAATACTTGCAGCAGGCTGGTAATTGCAGCAATTGTGCAAATCTCACATCTGGAAGTCTTTAAACAGAGCAGCATTTTAGAGGTGTGCTTTTTCCACACATTCTTTTTATATATCCTACCACCCTGAGTATAGTATGTTTTGCTTTCTGAGCAGAACACATCACCAGTTCACTAGGCTCCTTTAGCAATTTTTGTATTCATGAATTTTAAAAAATACTTATTTACTATTTAAAATGTCAGCTTAAGTCTATTTATCCTAATCAGGTACCGAGGCCAGCAGCGCCACCAGTGCCATTTGTACCCTCATGTCTCATCTGATCAGTGAAGGAAATAAAAGCTGAAGCAGGCAGATGGCTGAATCAAAGAGAAAGGTCATTGCATACTGCAGGTGATAAGGTGAAGAGAATAAAACAGGGAAGGTGATCTTCAGGGAAAAGGTTAAAACGTAGCCTCACCATTTGGAGGCTTCTGTATGGAGATAAAACAAAGAGAAGTACCATCAATTTCACCAAAGCACTTTCTCCTACTGTTTAGAACAGGAAAAAAAAAATCCAGACCTTTCTCTTCTTCCCCATCTCTGTTGTAAAAATCATTATTTTCTACCTCTCATTTAAGAGACAGAAGAATGTCACAGATCTGTGCTGTTATTCTCCCCATGTAAGTGAGGCATCCATGCTTAAATGCTTTTACTTGGCTAAAACAGTAAATAAGCAGCAATGTTATAGACAACTCCCACAGCTCTCAAATAATTCTAGCTGTTGGCAGCTGCCTCACAATTTGGTGTATTTTAACTAGGTTTGAAAATCCCTAATGTAAGGATTTATTATCTCTTCCAGCAAAGTACAAAGTAAATCTATCAAGCCATATAAATTATTCACATAAATTCTAGAAACATAGCAAATAATATAGGACAGAAGGGGCACCACAGGAGAGGGATGGAGCATCCTTTACTTAAAAGCCTGTGGTAGACCTAAATTCAGTTTTCTAAGCAGACCATGTCAACTTATAGAATAAAAATCACTCTTAAAAATTTTTAAAAGCATGGGTTGTCATGATAGTCACTGGGGCTTTTGAAGAGAGTACAGGGGATGATCAAAAATGGGATACTCTTTCAGGTTAGCACTTGGCTGATGGCAGTCGGTTGGGTACAAGGCAGCAATCTTGTTTATCTTTCTTAAAACATTTGTGAAACGTCACAGTGGTGCCATGCATCACTTATGGCAAACCAGGAACTGGTACTGGGAGGAGCAGTGAGCCAGCAGGATCCAGGTATTTTAAGGTAAACCCCAAATGCCTCAAGGAACTGCAGAAGTTTGTAATTACTCCAGATCACATCGCAGCACAGCACTGCACACATTAGACATCTTAACAGTCTCAACAAAGTCAGATTAAATATTCTGATGAACCTAGACAAAAGTTCTTCACAGCAACACAAAAACTTTACCATCTGCTGTAAGCAAAACTAAGCCTTTGTTACAGCAAAATGTGCCATAGATACAAATTATCTATTTGTACATTTATGGGGAAACTTTAACAGCCATCCTTGAAAGCATTACTTTGGTTGTCATTCTGAGCACATGAAGCAAACAAAAAGCCTTCTTCCTCAAAGACAGAAATAATGATTACAACATAATGGCAACCATAAGCAGTGTACCCAGCTGTGTGAAGGCAGCCTAAGAAGAGTTTTACAAGCATAATAAATTCAGAATGAAACACAAACAGAACAGAAAAACAAAGCACTGCAGGTATAGCTGAAAACATCCCAAAACCAGACCAGAGAAAATGAATACAAACAAATGTGAAAGTGTCTCAGGTGAGGCCTCACATGGTTGGGATAAGCAGCAGCTTTAGAAAACCTTAGCTTAGTGATAAAGTGTGACTCTATGATAAACAATCCTAGCACCATCATCCTCCTCAATGGAGAGGAAAAGCCCTGTGCCCTGAAGCAGCACCCCTTTTAACACCCACTGGTACCAGCACACTCAAAGAACAAGGATCTACCCATGGGAAAGACACCATGGGCCAACCAACCAAACCAGAGGTCCTGCTGAAACAGGGAAGGGGAATATCCTTGGCTGGTAACATGCAAACCATCTACTGACAACCAGGAGGACGGGACTCACAAGAGGAGGTGGCAGAGGGACAGGCTGCAGGTGACAACCCATGCTGGGCTGCACAGTTCAGGAGAGCAGGGGCACTGCCACCATGGCTGGTGACAGCATCCAGTTTGTGAAGGGTGACAGGCAGTGGGCATGGGCCATTCAAAGTAGAGGTGACTGGTAAGGGACTAGAAAGGAAACTCACTAGTGACATCAAACATTAACAGCAGGATGACTCAGGAAAACTTGACTAAAAAATTGACCAGCACTGGCAGATGCCAAGTGTGTGCCTGATTTCCAGGAACAGAGGAAAGAGATGAGTTCTGCCACCCTCTTCAGCGTAGTTGGCAGGACTTCTGCCCCAGACAGAGAGGACAGGCTCTCCAGTATTAATTGGCATTAGGGTAACTCAGGCAGATTCCCAGGCCTCTCTTCCCTCCTCTACCACAGAGTTGACTGCTGAACAGAGCAGTTTTCACATGGCACGACAGCACAGAGCCATTGACAATGCTGAGTGACTCAGGAAGGCAGCACACTTAGGACAAGCTGCTGAGACATCTCAAAACAGTTGCCCTCAGCTCTAATCTCCAAATCACTCTGCACATAACCTCCTGACAAGAGAAAAGCACGGAACTCCACCCTGCTCTGGCTAATCAGATAAGAAGTTCTCTATCTGCAGCAGTAAGAATAATCTCCAAGAGACTGCTATATTTAGCTAAGAATATTAGGGGCAACTTGTCTTCTTATGTAGCTGAGAAGCCCAGCCCAGCACAAACCCGAGAGTGCTTTCCACTTTAGGAGTGCACATCTATGTCACCCACAGAGAACACATTTCTCCAGAGAAACCTAGAGACTTGACAGCACATGAAAAGATTCTTTGCCTGTTAGTAGAGAAAGCAAGATATGAAATTCCTTCTCCCTGTTTTATATCTAAAGGACTTCTTTTTCTCAGTGTTGTTCTTCTTTCTCTTCTTTTTACCAAAAGATGGTCAATTGGGAACCACAGTCCTGGAGTAGCCAGAGTTCCTTTTAAAGTTCAAGGAAACTGGGAAGGGTGTTCAGTGATAAGCTCATCTCTCATGACTGTTCTGAGGCAGATACCAGGGCCTGAGGGATTCTAGCAGGGATCATAATTTATTTTTATTCCCTATATATCACCCTCAGTGTTCTAGTACCTGAAAGCAGATCTGCCTTAATATGCTAAAAATCCTTGGACTTGAGTTCATGTATGTCTGGACGCGCCAGGAATGCTTCAGACTCAGAAGTAAAAATCCATACCGTCACAGGGCAAGCACTTTTCCCCAAAGCAGACTACAGCAGGCTGAATTTCTGTTTGGTTTTTCAGAAGGACAAAAACTTGTAATGTCACCTTAAATAAAATTCAGAGTAAAAGACCATCTCTGGTTAAGCTGTTCCAATACTTATTTTACTTCTTGGCTAGGAACTAATACCTGAGCTCAAAATTTAATTTGTACAGCTTCAGCTTCTGGCCATAAGATTCTAATGAAGTCTTCATTATTATCAAGTTTACACTCAGGCCAGTTTACAGTGAGATTTTAAACATTTTTAGAAATTGCATCTTTGCTGTACCCTTAGGTATGTTGTTTCAAGGGGAAAAGA
Source organism: Nicator chloris (assembly GCA_013400495.1). NCBI lineage: Eukaryota > Metazoa > Chordata > Aves > Passeriformes > Pycnonotidae > Nicator > Nicator chloris. The sequence continues at coordinate 14,744 of WAAE01011457.1, read as the reverse complement.
ACACCTCTTCATTATTAAAACAGTGCCCAGCACAGGAGAGAGAACATAGCTGAAAAATACATCAAGAACCAATTTCCCAAGGAGAGATTTCCCTTCCTCCCAACTCCATCTGCATACTGCAAACGAGCTCAGTTTGGAGCTTGTTCTCAACAACATGCACCCCCTCTTACAATAAAGGTGTTTTTCTTCTCCCTTCATCTTGGTAAAGAGAAATCTCAAATACCCAAAAATCCAGTTCAGTCTAGTTCCATGAAAATTCTTCAAAATTCAAAGGACAACCACAAAAGCTGTAGAAGCAGCATGCTGAGTGACCATCAGTCCTAACTCCAACCGAGCTACAACAAGCAGTTATAAATGCTTTACAAAGAGAATCTTTGAACCAAAAAATGTCAAGCTTGCATATTCAGTTTCTATGTAGAAATGATGTCTAAGAATTGTGCTCTAAATTATTTGAATTAAGTTCAAATCAAAAACTGGGAAATTTGAGAGAAGAACTGAGTGCCAGAGGGACTAGGGTTTTCAGCTGAACAGAATAAAGATTAATTTATTTTCCCAAGAAACAACTGAGTCTAAGATGCATAAACAAATCTGTTTAATTTACAATTAAGCTACTATATTACACAATTGGTTTATATAAGTTCTTCCCAGTAGGATGAAAAGCTTCTCCTGGCTTTAATCTGATTACAATTAAAAGATTAAAGTATTTTTCTAGTAGGCCTACATGGGTTTGTATTCTACAGTATTGTGCTGGGTGTCACTAACATACAAAGATGACTTCTTATTAAAAAAGTGGGCAAGAAGACTTGCTGATGTAACTTGTATTTTCTGCCTTGTTCCTTCTGGAAGGAAAGCTGGCATTTAATGCATTTCACTGGGAAAAATAAAAGTCCCTAAAGCTACCTGCAGGGAAATTCGTACCTGCTTAGACCAGCCAGGAACTTGGAGCTTGAATCAAGGCTACAAAAGAACCAAGTATGGATGTTAGCAGGAGCAGCAGTACCTCTGGAAAGGGGAAATCTAGTTTTGTAGACTCCATCCTTCATCCCAGGAATATCATGCCTTGGGATCAGAGTTAGCATTTGGAAGCCTTACATTTTCACTTCTGTTATTGCTAAGTAACAATAAAGATTAACAGCAAAATCTTACTAATCTAAGGAAAGAAACACAGGCTCAAAAGTGAGATTTTATTCATATTTGTTACTTATGCACAACCCGAAGTATGATAAAACTGATAAAAACAGCCTAGAGTAGTGTTTACATCACTAAATTCAATTCACATTTTGTCCATAAAATAACAAAAGGAAAATGACAACATTGCAGGTTCAGAAAAACAGGTTGGCTACTATGACTGAAAAACTTACACTATCTTCACTGGTCACAACTGATTGCTTGTTTAATGCTTATTATTTAAAATAAGCACAAATTACAAAATTTCAGACACAACCAACTTCTGTGCTCATAAAATATATCTTCTGTCATATCAAATTTCAATAGATTGGAAAGAATTTTCTGCTGAGACTTTTAATTTCAGCATGTATCAAAAGAACATGGGGAGTGCTCTCACTGCCTATGCAGTGAGGTAACACTGAGGTCCCAGCTGCACCTTCAGCTACCTCTCCAAAGAATCATTTTGCAGGCCACTGTGCAAGCACACCATGATGGTAAAGACAAGCCATCTCCCACATGGTGATGGAAGCCACCATCAGGCTACAGCCTAAATTCTGTCCTCCCTGGTGGACACACAGACACCAGACTCCAGGACACAAAATAAAGCACACTTCAGCTCTGCGTTTGAAGGCAAAGACAAAACCAGCTCCAGCTGGGACGGAGCTCAGCGAGTACCTTCAGCTGCCCCTGGTTACCAAGAGCTGTGGTTGCTCACCACTCTGCAGAGATTGGTCATATTTTGTGTGATAAATTTTAACACCAGCCCTGAGGCAGCATGTTATCCCTCTACCATAGAGGCAGCCACCACAGATTGAAAAATCATATGCAGACTAAAGAGCAATGCAGTAGCCAACAGTTTGCATGCAAACATCGTGTTAGACTGTTACATTCTCAGGACTAAAACTGTTAATGGTGTAAACACAGGTTAGATAATCACCTTCCATTTTTCTTTTTATTTTACATACTTCTTTTAAGAACAGATGGAGGGCCTCATAGAACAAAGGAGGTTTACCAAACGTTAGAGTTGAAATTACACAGACTTCTGTTACAAAGATTAAAACTGTAATCTGGTAAGGAAAGAACTCTTCCCCTGCTATGAATAAAATTTAGAAGCCTCATTAGGGAAAGCAGCAGCCTGACTCTTGGTCCAGAAAAGAAAAAAACAAAGCAAAACAAAACAAACCATTTTAATACTGTACTGATGATAAAAAAAAGAAAACATGGAAAACAGGGATAGTCAAAGCAGACTTTATGGCAGCAACTATGCCTAGGAAAGGACCAAGAAAGTGAGGAGTGTATATATATATATATATATGGCATAGTACCTTACCAGCCATCAAAACTGCTTTAACTGCCTGTGTTTTATCCATGGTATGTACTGGGAAAGAAATACATTCAAAGTAAGAGTCTCGAGTCAATGTGCTACATGACTACACATGTACGAATCAACAACAACAGAACTTATTTACACACATTTGTACCTACAGGCATGAAGACCAAGTTTAATACTTGTGAAATGTATCTGATTGCTAGATCTGGACTCTTCCAATCTTTAGTAATAGCAGTAGCATTTCTGCACTGCAATAGCCACTGGGTTTCCATCGGTCTATCCTGCATGCAGTTGATCTTATCATAAGACTGAAAAGCTCTACAGGTATTTTCCTTTTCATTTATAACACAGACATGCATCTGCTACCCAGCGGAGACCCCCTAACACTCTTCCCAACAAGCAGCCAGCAACTTAGAGCTGGTACTGTTACAGACATATCCTGTCTGCTCACCAAATGTTCTTTTTGGATCATCTGGGTCCATTCTTCAAAGTAGACATTTCATCATCTGCTACATTTTTAAGATAAAAAGGAAGACAGTACAAAATCAATTCTGTATGCATAAAAACTTAAGCCCAGAAGTGGTTAAAAATAGACTAAGGTGGGCATAATTAGTACCTAATAAAAAAGCTAAAAGTCACATTTATGTAACTCAACACTTCCCTCAGCAATACAGTTAGCTGCCCTCAAAGACCAACAACCAGACCAATTCACAAGTATCTAAGTTGCTTACATAATTAAAAGAATAAGATGTAAAGTCAAAAAAATATATTTTATCCCTTCAAGAACAGGAAAGTAAAATAAAATGCTGGTTCTGTAACAGTGCAACAACTGCAGCATATTTTGCACGCAGCACAAGAGTTGCTACATTTAGTGGCACTTAAGTATTATGCAGTAAATACTGAAAGTAAGACAAGTTTCTGATCTGCATAAGCATAATCACATCGTTATTACCAGAGTTGCTAAGCTACAGCATTCTGAATAATACCAATTCCATTTTAGCACTTCCCTCACTAGCCTTAATACATGTCAACGTCGCGCTTTACATCTTGCTAACAAAGCAATCACTGAAGCCAAGTATTTAACGCAGTTGCCAGTAGGCTTGGACCACGTTCAATCTGACCAGTCGTTCTCGTCAAACTCGGAGTCGTCGTCGGAATCGCTGTACTCCACGGCGATGCGCCTCGACAGGATGGTGGCCACGTCATTGCCAACCGGCTCGCGCTTCGCCTCCTGCTCACGCTGCTCCTGCACCTTCTTCAGCTGAATTCCTGCAGAGACAACCACCCTCAGACAAAGCTTTCCAGGCAAGGGAGTTCGTATCTGACACTGTTATTGGCGAGTTTGTTGTATTCTTACAAAACGCTCAGGAAGAAGGAGGGGAAAAAAGAAAGCATTCATTGAGGTAAGAGAGCCTCCTTGAGCAAGAAAGAGGGAAAGACAAAAAAGGCAGATGGGAAATAATTCTCAGAGCCTGAATACTTCTGGACTTCTAAAACTGTAACAGTGTGTTGAAGTTAAATATTCAAGACTGTACAGGTCATTTTCATCAGAAGATGAACGTTTTCGAAACTGTATTGGGAAATACTATTAGACCTACAGCTCCATATTGTAAGCAAGGTCAGGAAGAGCTGTAAGTCACTGGTTAAAAAAAACAGTGGGCTGAAGCCTGGTGTTGGGTAATTCAGTTCTTCTGAACAGAAGCAAAAATCCATGTACACCTACTGGCACTTTACATAACTAACACAGGTGATGTGTTCATTGGATTATGTCCACACAAACACTAGAACATGCTTGACAAAGGTGCACATCTTTAGGTGTTAGAAAATGATCCAGCCTCATGGCTGACAAATGTCAGAACAGGTGTGTGGTACCTGTGGTTAATGAAACCTGCCCAGCTGGGAAAAGAAGCCATAAACTCATTCCAGTGGAAAACACTGTGCTCTGACTGAAAAAAAGGAATACCTAGAACTCAGTGTGCACTTACCCATCCTGATGGCAGCCAGGAGATCGCTCCGTGCATCGCTCATGGGTGCCTGCTTCGCCTCCGACACCGCAGGAGCGTGCATGGGGGAGGAAGAGAGGGATGCACCTGCAGCAGGAGGGCCTGGAGGGGGAGGAGGTGGGCCGGGAGGAGGAGGAGCAGTGACAACAAGCCCACCAGAAGGAGGAGGATGAGTAGCTGCATATGTAGAGCCAGTCACCAGTCCGGAATGGGAAGGTGGCACAGGAAGCTGAAGGGGACTAACAAATGCAGTTTGTGCTGAAGGAATCATGGGCGGGGGAGGAGGAGGGGGAGGACCTGTAGGATTGTAATAATCCACCATCTGAGCTGGGAGCATCCTATATAAAACAGAACAAAAACATTTAATGCATTCAAAGTTAGGACTTAGAAAATTATCGCCACTTAACCTGCACTCATCCAACCTCAGGTAAAACAAAAATTAAAAGCTATTTAAACTGATGACTTAAATATGCAACTGATTATACACGTAAGAATTGTCAAATATTGCCGATATATTAAGATTTAAGACAAATCTTGAAGTTAAAGGCTATGTCCTTTCAGCACTCTACAAAGTGAGCTTTTTATCTTAATTCTCCTGCCTAGTTAAGTATAAAGCTGCATTTCTTTAATTAAACATCTACTCTGTGGGACTGTTAAGTACAAAGCCTTTGATGAAGAAGGGACCAAGAAAACTGCAGACTACACCCTTCAATTCCATAGAAGGTCAAGAGGTAATAGAGGACAAAGACATGGAGAACAATGGAAAGTATGAAAGGAAGGATTTACCCAAAGGTAAATGTATCTCATGTGCCTCTTCGGTCAAATTTATCAGTTGAAATACCATTTAATAAATTGATACATTTGACTGATTCTTTAAATAGAAGGCACAGGGAAGAGCTCATTTCTTTGTTACAATGCCATTGAAAGAAATCTTAATCAGAAAAAAAATGAGAATTGGTAATTGTTATGAAGTAGGTAAAGAACTAGATACAGGAGACAGGAGTTGAAGCAAAGTGACTGATGACTTTGAGTGACACAGGCCAGTGTATGACAACTGCAACCCCTGACATTGGTCATGGACCTGAGGACTAAGCACAGCAATGTCTCACACACTGGAAACCACAGAGAACGGGCAGGCTGGAGCAGTCACTCCTAACCGAGTTATCTGCAGCATGATAGCCAAGAATCAGGCAAACACTATCCCAGGATGCATCAAGCAAGGATGACAAACCTTGGCTTGCACAGTAAAAAACAACACAGGCAAGAATGACTACAACTTTCCCGGGGTTACAACTTGAAAGTTTAAGCTATTTACACAAAAGAACAGACACAGACTCATTAGAAAACAGATGTTTTCTTGCTACAGGAGAACAAGAACTCTGGAGCAAGCCTTCCTTCAGAATGGATTCAGGCAAAATATCTACACCAGTTTGATAAATCTCTGTCTTGAATTTAAAAGTGGCACTCCTCCTGTGCCACTATGGAATTTGTGTCTGAGAAGACCCCTTCCAATTCTGTCACAAGCTTCTCTAAAAAGGCATTTCAGGGATGCAACAAAGACTGCCAGATTAATCACAATCAACAATACTCTTTCTGCACATCTCCTGAAGTTTAAAATATTATCCAAATTATCCTGTGACTGCTTCCCACTTTAAAGGAAAATTATCCCTTCTTCAATATGGTATTAGGCACCCTTAATATTTTACAATCATACTGACTTCACCAATACACACTTCATTCATTACAAACCTGATTATTTCTGCTTCCACCATTTCTTTACTTAAATTCAGGTCATACATAGTTATCTCCTTGGGGAGGACAGAAGAAAATTGGTATAATTTCTAATTTATTTGTGGTCTTTTTCTTTGACGCATTACACGTTAATATAGTTATGAAAAACATGCATTCCTCTGGTTTTGCCAAGAATCCACTAGAATAAATCAGATTTACCCATATTCTGCTGGTACCACAGGTACTGAGCTGTGCTGGCCATCTGAGGGCTGGGGTGGAGGTGGAGGTGGTTGCTGAGGTCTGTTTAAAGTGGCGTGTCGTACGGTGGTGGAGGGCGGTCTGTATTCGTGCTCATGGCTTTGGGATGCTGCCATGTACTGTGGACCATCTCCTGCCCCATAGGAAGGCATTGCTATCTGCTGATGGAGGGAATGATTCGGAGTAGCAGGATAAGAATAATCCGTAACATCAGATGCATGGGACCTAAAATTAAAGTAAATTGATACAGAAGAACAGATTATGTGAGTGTAACAAGGCATTATCTAAATAACTGACAAAACAAGCTAAAAAGGATACAATCAGTATTATTTTTCTTGCAAGAGGATTCCCCAGTTTATCAAGCACCACTCCCTTTTAAGTCCACAGAAAGCACAAGAATTTCAGCAGCCATAAATAAGCTTATGGTTTTTGTCAATGATTTTGACAGTCCGTTGTTTGAAATGATAATACTTACCAGCCTGCCTCAAGTTAACAATGGCAGCAGAAAAAGAAAAGCAATACTACAAGCACTTGCAGTTATGCAGAAGAACATATTTTACCGATGCAGAGAAAACCAATTTCAAAAGTTAGAAAATGCTTTTTATTTTGTTTGCGCAATCAATTTTGCTGGAAAGGCTTAAAGAAACTGGGAAATGTAAGTATTAGTTGAGCAGAGAGTTCATAAAGATACAAAGTCTAGGATGCTCTGTCAAAAAAGCCCAAGAGAGGGAGCAAAAAGATCTTTTCATCCCATTACTGTGAAGACTTGTTTTAGTAATGAACAATGGTGCAGCCTGGCTTTTAGTGAACACGGTGAACTGATGCACTTATCTGTGAGACGGGAAGCAAGGTAAGCAACAAAAAGCCAGGGCTTTGAGCAAAACAAAATAACAAACCCTTTGGGCATTTTGTCCTCTTTCATGCTTCCTGCCTGTTCCATTTTCTTTGCGTCACTCATGAACTCAATGCCCATTTTCCTTCTCTCCCACTCTTCTTTTCTTGTTCTTACTTTTCTCACATTAATTTGCTGGTTTCTGTTTGGATTCAGCTTGTGTTTCTCTCTCTAAAGTACAATAAGTATAACAAATACATTGTAAATTGCCACAGTCCAAACACTGGGACGTCAACATTTAATGCTTTAGTCTTACAACTAGCAAACGAGAAGAAATACGACCTCTTTTTTTTTTTTTACTTTAGCAGTAGAAAAAAGAACACAGTATAACCAAACACACTTCTTTGGGACCTGACTTACAAAATACTGCTCATGCATTAGCTGGCAGCATGAAAATGTCTCTCAAGCCAGTACATATTTCTATATGTATGGGTTTTTTATAGCTTAAGACTACTCCAAGGTAAAAAAACAAAAAGCCCTCTCTTCATCTCATGACCATTCTCAGAATTAACCCTTCATGGATGTAAAACAGGTTTCAGGAGTCAATCTCAGATATTTGATTCACTGAAATGTAAAATACTCCACAATTTATAAAATATAAAAGGCTTATGTAAGTACAAGATATCTGTCACACAAACAACATCAAAATCCAACACAGAGACGAATCCTACAATTTCTGCTTAAAAAAAAATCCCACAGACTGCAAACACCACAGATATCTGGAAACAGCCAAATACATGTTGACATTGCTGGGAGATAAAAACAAATCACTTCAATATAATAATTTAAACTAAGGAATCCTGGAAGCAAGGTGTTAAATCTGAAAAAAAAAAAAAGACTCAAAAAGTGTGAAACAGAACTCCTGATGAAAAAATCCACACCTTTTACTAGATCAACCTATGTAAAGCTTTGTCAGTCTGCAGTGTTTCATTAAGACTAACAGGAGACAAAGTTTTGCATTAGAAACTGTAAAATAAAACCAACCAAACAACGGTTTGTAGACAGGGAAGGAGTCTGAATACATTACTGAAAGACCAATAGCAATATCCAATACTATGTTTTAATTACAAGTTCATTACTTTTCACAAAAACCACAACATTACAAAGTTCTGAGCAGATTTTTTTCTTTTGAATTGATCTCCACTGGACAGTGGACTAAAGGTATCAGTCCACAGTCTTGCAGTGGTAGCTGCCTCCTCAACCCAGCCATTCAACAATTTAAACACTTTTTCCAGTGGACTCTATTTATTTCTATGGTTGTTGCTAGCACTTAATCACAACAGACATAGGAAATAAAATAAGTGGGAAAATCCTCTGGTGATACCAGCTTAGTGTAAAAACTAAGACTTCAATGCACATCAGCTAACTCCCACAGAGCTCAAAGGGAATCTCAGTCAATGAAGATGAATTCTGCCACGTATCTCCAAGCAGAGATTTTTGTTATTTCAAGCAATAACATCTCATCTGGCTTTGTAGCTTCCTTTTTAGACTAATGTAAAATGAAAAAGCTGAACTCTTCTCCCACCAAAGCATTCTTTACAGGCAAAAATATTCTCGACTGAGTAGATCACAGAAAAATATTTATTAAGCTACCAGCAGAGCACCAAACAACAAACTAGACACTAAGGAAGAGCTACTGACATGTTCTAGTAGAGGCTTAAATGCTTTGTAACTACAGCTACTGAAGACCAAACATAAAGCATGCAGCAAACACTTCTTTCTCTGCAATACATAACATTATGATGACAAAATGCTCACGTGAAGCTGAGGAAGAAAAAAATCATTACAGAATCTGTTATGTCATTTATGCTTTAAAATAAATTTGAAAAGAATGTTTTAAACATGCACTGTATGTTTTGTCTAACTATTCCCATCCTGCAAAAACACCTAATTCTACTCAGTATTGCTGAACATACAACTGTGGTATAACAAACAGCTTTGCTGTAAACAGACCTAGTATCTGGGGACAGTGATCCCTCGGAAGATGCTCCATGGTACACACTTTGAGACAACCTGTGGTCAGGTCTAAGCTCTTTGTCATATGCCATCATATTCCACTCCTGGCGTCTGTTCCTGGCTTTTCTAACCTTTTTCACCTCACGGGTGGTGCCATCTATACGCTTTTGCTCCTAATGTCCAAACAAAAGAAATAAAGCATGCAAAGAGAGAGAAAAAAAGGAAAGGAAGAAAGCTGGTTAAAATGCAGTTAGAGTGCATGAAAATAAGACCAGATTTACAGATGAAGCCAAGTCTTCATCAAATTTGTCTGCACTGAAAATAAGACTATCTCCTTACGCTATGAACCTCATTAGTAGCAGGACTCTTGATTTGCCTTTGTTCTGCAGGATGCATGTGCTACTGTGATGCCAATCTCCTGGTTTTCCTAATACAGAAATGTGACCAATTTTAAAAGCCAGAAAGCTGAACTTCTTCTGACGTCATGTCTTTTATTTAGACCATCCTGAAAATTTTCATCTCCTGAAAATCAAACTTCTGAGAATGTTAAAAAAGCTTGGGGCTATTCTGGTTATTCATTATGGTCACGATCATCAGGGCCTGGGAAAGCATGGAGAAATTGTACACACTTTCCTATTCCATTGTCTGTGTGAAATTATTTTGGTTTGTTTTAACTTCCTCTCCCTTCTGAGATCTAATAAACTACCGAAATTCCTCCTAGTTTCTCCTCACCATTGTTTCCCATCGCTGTTACATTGTTTCATGTAAATGAATGACACTAATTCTGTCTGCAGTGAGTCAGTAATACTCAGGCCAGCAGTATATTACAGCTTGATAGGTTCATGACAAACTTGGCTGCTTATATCTTTCAATGTAACTTTTTTTTGTTGTTTTTTAATCAGGCTCAGCCAATGTCAGTGTTTATCATACCTATTTATCTTTATCTCAGTGATAGCAAGATCTCCTAATACTGGGACCCAACACTTTCACACCTTGGAAATGTTGTACTTGCCTACTTCTGACTACTCAGTATGAATATAAAAATCATACTCGTGCTCCAGCACTAAAAATGAACAAGATTGCTCAATTCAGACTGAGAGGGGTCTGCTACTTCTTTTCTCAGTATTCATGAAAGCATAGGGGTTTTTTTCAATCAGCTCTAGATCCCACACCTTAGAATACGTTTTATCTATTAGTAGGCTGGTATTAAGATTTTGGCTGCTAGAAAAATACTTTCTCAGGAAAGAATTATATTGCTATTCTGAGAATGCAGTCAATGAATTGTATTGAGAGAAGAGCTTGGTCAAATTCTGGTAGGCAAGCCTTTTACTGGGGAATCTAGACCCACAAAATAAGGAATAATAGCCAGCTCAACAAAAAGTTCATCACAGATGAACACAGGTTTTTCACTCCAACTGTCGAACAGCACTGAGTAAATAATTCTGAAATTGTGTGTTTGGCATTACATAACTAACAAAAAACTATCAAATGGTTTACTTGCCCGTGTTTTGGATCTCTTGCTCATTCATGCATGTTTGCATGAGGGACCTGCTAACCCTGCTAACATTTAGAATGACAGAAAAGACTTCTTGAAGTTCAACACCCCAATGTTTTGACAACTCTTGCTCATTTCTACAGTAAACAGATTTTTTGCCTGACTTATGTTAAAGAACAATGATCATCTTGGTTCTTAATCAATTCTCCCCCAAATATTTTTTCTCCACAAACTTTTTAGAATCGCACTCTTTTTATGTCTGATAACCACTTTTTCACATCAAATTCTGCCAATACAGGATTTGGAGCAGAAAGGACACAGATTCAGTCACGCTTTATTTTAAATATATAAAGTTTTGGCAGTTGCAATGGTTGAGTATATGCTTGTTAAAAGCTTTTCATCTGTCTTTTTCAATTACTTGCTGCAAATGTTTGGCCTTTTTTTTAATTTTCAACTTTTATCCTGATTAATTTAAGATTTTGTGACCTGAGTCATGTATTTCGGAAGAAAGCCCAAGTAAGCCTTTTCACTGAAAACACTTAGTTTTGTCTTCTTTCAGAAAAACAATTTTGTCATCTAGGGGTCACAAGTACGTATTTCTTGCAAGATTCTCAGCAAAATAAATATCCACCATTTGACCAATATATGATGCTGTTGGGAAGACAATAATTTTGATACAATTCCTGTACAACCACCAGTGCTTACATGACTGGTTACAGTTACTGCCTACTATTTAGAAGTTTAAAGATATCACTTTTTTTTATGAAAAGGTGAATACATGTGGATGTATAAACAACAAACAATAAATACAAAGCTTAGCTGGTTTTACTTGGATCGGATTTCAGCTGGACAGGTTGTTCCAGACCAGCATCTGTGAGCATGCTAATGAATAAATACACTTGAATCCTTTTCACTCAAGCAGTACTAAACCCTACTGGTAGTGACATTTGGATTAAATATTGTGTCAATACACCTTTAAAACATTAAATATCTTCCCAAACAGTGGGGCAGCCCCATTACTAGCAGCTGACAAAGCTACATATAGCTCTAAGAGTAGTTTTAGTTGTCCCAGTAGCAGTTTCATTCCCTTGACGATGCTGACAGCTCTAGCTGTACTACCCAGGGCAAAGATGACAGAAGTGTAGGGGAGCTGAAGCCTTTCTAGATAATTACAGCTAGAAATATTTCTCAGAAAATTGAAGTAATATTAAGAGGAGTTACTTTTTTTTTAACTAACTGGAATAGAAGCTGTGGCAGGTGAGTGGGTGCTGTAGATGAAGACAGAAAACAGGTACATAATTCATGTTGGCAGGAAATTATTTCAGCAAACACAAAACATTAGAGCCTCCAAACAGGGTTGAGTTAATTGCAAGTTTGATATTTGCAACAAGAATAGAAAATGACATTTCAAGCATCTTAATAAAGAATTAAGAGCTAGTAATAAAAAGTAGTTTCAGCAAGTATTTGCAATACTTCAAAAAACTGGAAGCACAAGCCTGGAGTTTTTCCCTGACCACAAATTTATAAAATCCTATCAAAACACAAGTCATCAAGAATGGTTTCTGAAATACAAGCTTTTCAAATTGAAAAATTTTTACATGCTTGAATAGCTAATTATTCTCAGATAAAAAGCTGGAAAAATAAAGAGCAAATTAGAACCATTTTCCTCTGTTTCATGACAACTGCCCTACCTACAGTCATTCAATTTAGAGTACTACTGATACATACCAAGTCAAAACTACACTGAACTCTCAGACACCGTGCTACGGAAAGCAAAAATATAGACTACACAGATTTTAAACTTAAAGAATTAAAATTACAGTTTTCTTCAGAAAAAAATTCACCTGAAAGAGCAAAATCAGAGGAAGCCTGTTAGATATTTTCAATTAAACTGTATACAGAAATAAAAAGCATGATATTTGAGGCAAGAAAATTAAACTCCTCACAAACCTTCTGCTGCAACAGCGCGAACACTTAGGACAAATTACCAAAATAACACTGGAAAACTGATTCTCTGGTGCAGGGATTACTCTCAGATTTCACAGAGCACCTGAAAAATTGAGGCTAAAAACTGGCTGTATTTAGTCAGTTGAGCAGGATGGCATTTTGATGTCTAGCTTGTACTTTGCTAAACAATACACATTTATTTCACCTGCACAGTTTCTCAACAACTATCAAGTTTTGTGCTTCTGTAGAGTACAAATTGAGTAAAGAATCCTCATTTAATAAACTGAAAATTTAAGTTCAACTATCAAATTGTTAAAAAATGCTCTGGATTCATTCCTGGTTACTGCTACCATAAGGACAAGAATAAAAGAAAAAGGACATTTGGTTTAGCAACCTGTGGAACAAAGTGTGCCTGGGAGACATCTTACCCAAACCATCCTGCTCTCTTAAAGGATCCAGATCATGAAATGCTTGAAAACCATCTTCTGGAAAGCTAAACCTGAGATTTCTTCCCATCACAAAGTGAACTTTATCCACACAAACTCAAGTCTATGCTGCTTTCTTCTCCATTGGATTTGGCATACATTTAATCAAATCAAATAGCACTTCAGCTAGAATTTATCAAGGGGTATTTCTGTGACGTATGGCTATAATCCTACGTGACTGAGCATATTTGCATTTGTAGATGGTAATAAGACAATTAAAATCTACAAAAAATATACCATGGATGGAAATAAGGGGGATTTGTTCCCAAGTTCAAGTCTAAAAGTAACTTACATATATAAATCATTCTAAAGGAATAAAGAAATGTTCAAGTGATTTTATAAATTCTTATAAAAGCATCCGTATTTTTTTCCTTTAAAATCAGAATGGAAAGAATGGAAGATTGGAATGGAAAAAAGTGTAATTCCAGTTCCTTTTCCCTCTCATTACAATGTCTTTTTCTGGAGCACAACAGGGCCTTTTTTTCTGGGTAACAATAAGCAGATACTAGCAAAGGATTCAAGAAAGCGTCTTGAAAGATAACCACAGCACTCCTAAAATTCAATTTGCTACCTTCTTCAAATAGACAGGATAAGCTATAAAAATGGAATGCACTGTATCTACAGCCACACAAAGAGAAATAATTTTTCCCCGCACACAGACTAAGTATGACCTGCCAATTTTTATGCCTGGACAACTGCACATAAGATTGTAATGCACAAATGTGCTATTATGTTTCTGCTTTTACCTTTTGTCTCCTCTTTTCTTTTCGCTTATCTTCAGTATCTTGTAACATTTTTTCTTTCCAAAGATCAAAAAAATAAGAAGGATCGGTATAGAACTTCAATCCATCTTTCTTATCATCCCTGGAAAAACAGCAGAAGAAAAGCTAAACACACATGACTTAGTATGTTTTAAATACAGAAAATTTACCTTTGACAATCATTTAAGTCTCAAGCTGATCAACAACAACCCTTACTAACTGGATGTCCATAAACAATTACCACCACTGTCTGTAGCAGCAGCAAAAACACATTCTTTGGTCAAATCCTACACATTTACCTTCCAATTAAAAATTCTTCAAAATTAAATACACTGCAAATGCTGTGCTATACCATTCTTTAAAAATAAATAGATTATTTGTTGCAGATTGAGTTTTATCAGTCTTGGAAAATCAAATCTCAGTAATCAATACAGCTTTTCCCTTCTGCTACAATTACTCTCTGCATACAATTAGGAAATAAAGGGCAAAGTACAAGAAGGTAAACAATCAGTATTTCCTTACCTATAAGGTGAAAGAATATTCAGAGGTGGTGGTTTGTCACTTTGATTATAAATATCAGCCACCGGGTTTGGAATACTGTTCTTTGAAACTACCTGCTGGTCTTGAACTGTTGAGCTCTTGAATGCTTTCTTCATATTGATATCCTGTAAGGATACTGTCAGAAACAGAAATACATTTACCACAGGTCTGAAACGAAT
>WAAE01011456.1:0-19671 GCA_013400495.1 Nicator chloris | reverse complement strand
GCTGCTGCTGCTGCTGCTGATGACAACAATGGTGATGCTGTCAATTATGTTGGCACGTCTTCTGTTATTTGGAACTGAAATACCCTAGTGAGGTTTATTAACTATAGACAGAAGTGAAATTTGAATCATCCTGTCTGGTCTGAAATCTTCACAGCAAACAGCCTGAAGATGAGTATCTAAAAGAGTGTTCTAATGACATCACTATTTTTGTGCAGATATTTTGAGAAGGAAAATTTGAAAATAAATCCTGATCTGGGAAAGTAAGACAGAAAGATATTTATGAAAGATATTGCCTTAGAGGTCCAAGATCCATAAAACACATAATTATGCAAGCAAATAAGACGCTATTTTATTTTTCAGCAGCCTTATTACCCCATTTTGACAAAACATCAAAAAAACCCAAATAAACTGCAAGGAAAGTAGAGCTTTTTTCTTTATTATTCCTATTAAGGGTTATATTATTCACAACTCCAATAACAGCATCTGCCTGAGAAGCAGCTGTGTTTGCCTCAGAGTTAATAAGTAGTCCTCACACATTTGGTGAGTACAGGTATATTTAATTTACTGTATTTTAGGGAACAAGCTCACCAAGATTTAAAAAGCTACCGCAAAGTTCCACTAATATAAATATTTTTACAGCAGCACAGTTTGCTCAGTTTTCCCTACTTTTCTGGTAAACATGTTATTAGCTATGTCCTAAATTTATTATTTCCAAAAAGACAAGTAATTCCAATAATGTATTATAAATGAAACTAAAAAATTCTGTTAAATCATATTTTTCTTGCATGAAGAATACCACCACCTTCTTTTTAATACTGTTTCATTTGTCTCTTATTGCTTCTATAACATGCATTTCTTTTCCTGCTCTAGAGAGAACAGTGATGACTAAATTAGAAAATCTCAAGGGTTTGTTCCACTAAGAGGGTTATTGTAACTAAGTTAAGTAATGTATTAAAAGTACAAAACATCTTCTATGCTACAGACAAGTTTATAAAAATTCACTTAATTTAACCTAAAGCTGGCAAAGATTCTTCTAGTTAAGTACAAAAACTTAACATTTAATGATGCACTAAATACTTACGACTTGATTGAGTTTACTGAAACAAGTCTTTTTATTGCCTTTATGCCAGTGTTTACCTAGTTTAGCAGTGTTACGCTGCAAAGGTTCTGTTACTTGTGAAACTGTAGTCTACTTTTCAATCTCATTTTAACCTTCATACTCTACTGCATGGCCCCTGTAACAGCAGCAAGCCTGATAATAAATTCTTCCGTGAGCAAAAGTAGTTATCTACTCTCTTTCGTATAGTAAGGCAACACGCAGAGACCACCCTAAGTTTGCAGGTACAATGTGTATGAAAGTGTTGAAAAGGAGGGATGCTTTAAGCCAGGAGCAAACTCAGTTACTTTGTGTTCAATGTACTATCAAGAGCTAATTATGCCCTAATTTACTAACTTTTGTCGCCTCCTGACTCTGATTGCTTAAACTGAGAAACATCTGGATGTACACGGGTGTTTGTGAAGCCTCATTGCCCAAACTAGGTTTTGCCAAGGCTCAGCCAGTGGACAGGAAAAAAGGAGAAAAGCAATGTGTGAGGGATATCTTCAAGCCTCTGCCATGCTCTGGCACAGGCTGTTATCCCCTGGGGTTCTCTGCTAACTGGAGTTTTCCTCCAAAGCAGGTGTGGTGTACTAGCTATGATTTAATGGAGGCATGGGCTCATTCCTTCTTACCTCTGCCTGTTGGAATTGAGACAGGGGTGAGAACTTTCCTGATGCTGAGGGATTTCTCTGCTGATGCCCCTAAATATCAGTCTGTTGCTAGAGATACTCATAGCAGGGAATTTAAAAGGAGATTGTTTTTCATTATATTTTAATTTTTATCAGCAAGAAACTGATGAGTAAGAGGATTAAGAGGTTTTGGATTCAGTGGATAGATTAATAACTTATGATTATACAGGAACTTTTAAAGTATGTTTTTTTGTTAGAGACCTGATTAATCATCTCTCCCTGAAAGAAAACGTCTACCTCAGAAACAGTCAAGGAAGACTACTAGAGGCTTTTACAGAAGCACATAATGGATTATGGTGGTAGGGACAACTGTGGGTCATCTTGTTCAACCTCCCTGCTCAAGCAGGATCATCCCAGAGCACATGGCACAGGATTTAGTCCGGAGAGTTTGTAAATACCTCCAGTGAGGGAGATGCAACAATCTCTCTGGGCAACCCGTTCCAGTATATGGTCACCTGTGCATTAAAAAGTTCTTTCTCATGTTCAGGTGGAGCTTCCTGTGTGTGTCTACCCATTGCCTCTTGTCCTATTGCTCAGCACCCAGAACCTGGCTCTATCCTCTTGGCACTTCTCCTTCAGACACCTGTAGACATTGATGAGCTCCCTTCTCAGTTGTCTCTTTTTGAATCAACCAATCCTGATACTATGGTAGTTTTTGGTTAATTGTCAACATTAGCTAAAGGAAAATGGGTCTGGAATGATGTCCCTGTCCTGTACCTTTTACACTTTGCTGGAAGTCTGTAAAAATATCTAGTAATGTCAATTCTATAAAAATTCTCTTATGCTTCAGTGGCCTGTCTTTGTAAACAAATTGCTGTTGCTCTCTTTGACGTGTATGTATGTAGTTTAAAGAATAATTATCTGTAAATGTATTGAGGGTTTTTTTCCTCTGTCAGAGCTATTGTTGGTGCAATATTTTTAGTATAACTGTCTGCTCACTCTTTTTTAGCAACATCTGTTTCTCTCTGTGCACTACAAGTCTAGTCTAGCCCAGGTTTTCCAAAGTGAAAGGTTTTATTCATATGAAAAACTTAAATGAATACTTAATATTTTTTCAATACTGGTTGTATTATTTTTTCTGTCCAAATATGTCTGTCAAAAAAGGTAAACCTTTTTTAAAAGTTTACCTTTTTTAAAACTAGTCCATGCCCACCTCAGAAGATCAGTTACTTCCTTTATTTAATATTTTAACATTTGGATTTTTGACAAAAATTTCCTTTTGATGGATTTTTTTTTTTGTGTGTGTGATCTGGACTCATCCTGCTTTTCAGCAGTCTTTTTCAACAAGATGACAGAAATTTCAAGGAAAAAAAAAAAAAAAAGAATTAACGTTTGCAGGGAGACAAACATTGAAGAATATGATATTTAAAGGCAAAGCTAATTTCATAAAGATTTTCTCTAACAGAAAGAACTTCCTGGCAGATAATTTCACATCTGATGTTGGCTTTTTTTCATACACTCTTGCACTGTGATTTGGGATAATACATAACGTATAGAGATTTTACTGAGAGTTGTAGTATATGTTTAGGTAGAATTAGGAAGAGTTATTTTGTCTTGTATTAAAAGTAGGGCTCCCCTGAAGTAGACTGACTATGTTCTAAAAGCTTTAGTTTACTAAGGGATATTCTTCTATTGCACTTCTGTATCAATTACACAGGATGAGAAAGTAGCCAAATCGTATTCCTTCAATTTCTATTGCACAAAAATAGTTTATATTTTATATATTGCTTGTGCACGTACTGGGAGGATTTTGCCTTCTTTCCCGATGTGTATCTGAAGCTGGAAGTCTTCAATCCGTTTTCAGAGCCTCCTGAAGCCTTGCAGTAAGGCCTGAAGTAAAGTTCCCCATAAAAGTTATGTTTCTGATACTGCAGTCCAGGGACATCTGCTGCTGTTAAATGGCTTTATAGTGTTAATTCCTTTTCTTTAAAGGAACACCTGAAGCTCTTCATATAGAAGAGACTGTATATTTTCAAAAGTAAATGTCAAAGTATCTGGGAAAGAGAGGAATAACATTTTCTATCTCATTCCTACAGAAAAAAAAAGTGTAGCAATTTGTGATGCTTATAAAAGAACACCAAATAATGGACAAAGTTGCAAATAGTTTACAACTAACAGCTGTAACAGTTACAGAGAACTGAGATAAGTGGAAGAAGCTGTTTCTGATCCCATTTTAGATTTTTTATTGTTTTGAAACAAAGACCTTATATTCAGAAAGTCCAAATAAATTGTTTTGTCTAAAGTCCTTTCTCACATACTTGTACACCTACCTACAATCTTGCATTTTCACATTCCTGTGCTTGGAGTAATAGTATGCAGAATAGACCTCTGAGTGCATTTAGATCAAGCATCTCTCTTGTCCTGTGTCCTGCTCTGAAGGAGTACCTCACAATTGCAATTTTCCCTGGTAAAATTCAAAAAATCCTCGTTTTTAAATATACTGGCCTTTGAAATTTCATTAAGTGCAGAAATCTTGGTTATATCATTTGCACAAGACTTCCTTGGCATGGTTGTCAGAAGTCCTGTCTCAAAAATAAGAGGCCGCCCTTACTCTTCCAAACTGTGTACAAAACCTGCTTTGAAGTGATGGACCTATTTCACCTATCTGGTGAGGGAGATACTTCACATCCATGAAGACAGTTTTACCAGGTTCAATCTCAACTGCAGGATTTTTGAAAGGAGGAAATATTTCAGTTTCTGGGAATTGTTGATGGAAGATGTAAAATAGTACACATGATCAAATACCTACAGCTGTGTAAAAGCATTAAAAGCATATTCCTCCAACTTTTACACTTTCTAGCTTAGTTAATAGATTAATGATAATTTACAGTAACTTCTAAATAATTTTTGTTCTATTTCCCTTTGAATGCACAAATATTTTGCATCAGAAACATACTCTAATAAAGAGACGCATGCATCTACTGTCCACTGGATGAGAATAAACATTTTGTCTTTATTTAATAATGGTGTCTTAAGTTTGGGATTTTTCATGGGTTAGTGCTACAGTAGTTTAAAAAATTACATTTCTTGTTTACCAGTTGTTGGGTATCATTTACTGATTTCAGGCTATACCTGAAAGCCATTACCTGACAAAGCTCTCCATTGCTGACATTATTACTGTAGAGTATGCTTAGTTGCCAGTACATCAAGTCAGTAGTAGCAACACAGGACTGATTATGAAATATTGGTAATGTGATTATTTTTTAATATCATCACTCTATCTGATTTTTAAATCACAAAATCCAAGTACCTGACCACAGGAGTCTTGCTTACTTGTATGAACTACTTTTCACAATCATCCTGTTCTTTTAGACAGAAAGATGTGCTTTTTGTGGTATTTTGATAATTTCCTAAAATAAGAATATCCTTTGCAAGATAACTCCCTACTGAACTGCAATCAAAATAATGTCCAACTTTAATCTGTATATCAACACAGCAGGCAAATACAATATTCAATCTTACTGGCACAGCAGCTTTAAGTAGATAGTACATTTAATAAGGCCATTGTGTAAAAGTCAAAGCTTGTATAAATCCTGTCATTTTATGGAGATAGCATAAGTATGGCTTCTTAATTTATCATACTGGGATCTAAAATACACTTTCTTTTATGCTTCTCATTGTTTGTATTTCATTTGTCTATGAGAAGTAGACAGGAATGGTTTTTGCAGCTAAGAGGGGATTGCTGTTGTACTTCTGTAGCAATTTGCCCCCTGTGGGACCATGTGTTTTATTCTCACTATGGATCCTCCTCTTGAACCAAAGCCCTAGAGGAAAACTGACAGATAAAGAGTGAGATCAGAAACATTCCCGAGTGTAAATGATACCCTTTTGTGGACTCTTAATCCATTCACAAGCATTATTCTTTTTTGCCTAAAAGGGCTGGCTGGGAAAAAACAACTTCCTGCATATCCTTTGCTGAAGCTACCTTTCTGACAGCAGTCGGGGTCTCATTCTGCTTTGACTTAAACAATTGGTAGCTGGGAGCTTTGCTGAAACAGCTGTAAATAAGAGCATTTATGGTTTATTTTTGCAGACTGGTTAAACATGTTTTAGTTTAATTTTCTTTTTGATTATTCCTTTTACAAACTGTAATAATGTCAGCCTATTTTTTTTTTAAGATTCTTGTTTGTTGCACCCCAAAACTCTTCCAATTGTTGTTTTCTGTAATAATTATTAGATGCAACATCAGCTGTACTTTCTCCCTTGGTTAAGTTAGCAGGAGACCAAAATATATGTATTTGCAAATGGAAAGAAAAGAGTAAAGCTAAGAAAAAGATATAGAAGTGAAGAAGAAAATTCATCTCAAAATGTCCCTTGAAGTGAAAATTTTAATAGATTTCCTAGTGACTTTTCCTCTACAACTGTTTAAAAAGATATTTTATCTTTAAGATTCAGAGGTGCAGAAACCTTTTAGTTGTTCAGTAAATGCAAAAGCTTTTTAAGTTTTTGTAAATTGTCACATAAAAATTAATTAAATATTGTGAATATACCTATTTTTACATTCTTATGTAATTAACTTTTATTATTGTTTGTAAACAAAGTCTATGAAATGGCAGTGCAACTTAACTGTAAGTTCAGATATACTAGTCAAGCTGTTATTTGTTCCAGAAGCACCTCCATCATTAAATAACTGAAGAAGCTTTAAATGTGGAACTGAGTGTCATTTTATGATTATTATATCCTCTTCAGTGCAGACAAGGAAGTATTTGGAGAGTATCTGGAAGACAGAGGGTGCTTAACCACCAATACTACTGCTCTTAAAAATTCTTGAGATTTATATCTACTATAGATAGACTATATCTATCTATATAGATATAGTCTATATATCTATCTATATAGATAGATATATAGACTATATCTATATATCTATCTATATAGCAGGACTGGTGGAGGGGAACATTTACTGTAGGATATCTTGTTGAGGAACACCTTTGGTGCAGGTGTGCTGGGAGCTGCGGGTTCAGTTCTGGGTGGGAGCCCAAGAAGGGGCCAGGAACTGCCAACCCTTGGAGCCACAAAGGGCTCTGGGACCTGTGGCACCAGCAAAGATATGGGAATAGGACTATCAGTTCTTTACTAGGACTATTATAAAATACAAAGGTAATAGTACAAGAGAAAAAGACACAAGCAAATAAAAAAAAATTATGCCAGAAACACTGACAGAGTCAGAATACAACCTGACACCCTGTTGGCCAGGGTGTTGGGAGCAGTCCACAATAAGTCCTCCTGGGGTGACAGATGTGGCTCTGTTGGAGTAGAGATGATCCTGTAGAGGGGTCCACTGGTGGCGAGATGGCTCCAGTCTTGCTCTGGCAGTCTGGGTGAAAAAACAGATATCCTGATATTCTGATTTTCAGGTTTTATCCAGGCAGGAATGTTCGGCTCCTCCCACTGGGTGGAGCATCTCACAATGGGATGATTTAATTTTACCAGTCATGCTGTGCGCCTTAATGGCCCACTCACAGATGATATCCCCCTGGAGGGAGGAAGGGTGGTGGAAGAGACAAGGAAACACTGTCCCACCTGGTTTTAACAGCTGGGCCATTTACAGAAGGCACCTCCCCCCCTCTCCCCGCTGGAGTTATGAGGAATGGGTTATACAAGGGATAGAGAAAAATTTCTCCCCAGCTGGTTTCAACAGATGAAACAGAATACACATTTTTGGTTACATATTGCAACCCAAGACACCTTCAAAGGTGGTTAGGGACTTTATTTCTGAGACTTATAACAGGATGTTTACTATATATATTCTTTTTAAATTCTTGGTTGAATCATCCTGCTGTTCTTGGGAGTATGAAATGTTTGTTTTCTTATTGCCATCTATGCCTCTCACAGACCCCCACATATGATGCACTTCAGGTCAACCTCACCATTTTTTCTTTCTCTATTCACCTTCTCTCATACACCTCAAGACAAGGTGCTCTTTGTTAACATGAAGTAGTAGTAGTAATAATAATAATAACAACAACAATAATAATAAATAATAAGAATAATAGTGCTTACATCTAGTTTGAAGAGCTGGATATCTTTGTCTGAGGCTGTAGGTTGGTCATGGTCTTTTTTCAATTTTCTTGTTTCTCTACAAGAGTTTTAGCACAGCACAAAAAACTCCAAACAAACCATAGCTACCATTTTTATGGTACCATAGTATTTCAGCCTAAATAGCTTTGATCCTCCTACTAATTTTTTGTTATACTCCTATAAAAGTGTGTCATCTGAATATCTCCTTCTGTAAGACCCTTCATATGTGGGTTCCCAGAGTTCAGCTTTGGCTGCTTCACTCATTTCAACTTCTTACTATTTCCATAGGTCATTTTTTATAACCTTTTTACCCAACAGTGACTACCTTATTTGAATAAGAGACATCTATACACAATTTTTAAAATACTTCTATATTTCATTTGTAAAATTGCCATCACAACGAGTGATAAATGGAAAAAAATTTGCATGTCATTCTATCTCCTGGATTTGTCTTTATGTAATTTTGCAATCATATGCCCCAAAATTAATGTCATAAAAGTTTAGTTGTTTCAGTAGTATTTATAAGCTATTTTACATTTATCTAACTTCAGCTTTAATATTGCAAAGCTTATCTAACTAAAGACAAAGTTATCTTCTGAGAGCTAAAAATCTATCAATTCTAACAGTTGCTACGCTCTCTTAGGCTCATATTATGAATTAGAAATCATTGTCATTAATGAACTTTTAATTGCAGTATCTTCTGAAATTAGGATGGATATTAAATATGAATCATGACAAATGTTTTCTGTAAGTATTCTTTATTGAAAAAGATAAGGGATTTTAAGTGTAATTCCCTGTCAAGATTTTTTTTTCCTAACAACTCCGTAACTGTGGTAAGAAAAAAAGAATTGGGTTGTTTCTACTCAGAGATAAACCTTTGGAGCTGCTCGAGAGATTTATTTTTTAACTCCCTTTCCAGAGACTTAAAATCATATTTATCTTTCTAAGAGAAGGAATGATTTTGGAATGTATGTTTATGATGTGAAACAACATATGTAAAATCATTTGGCTTCTGCCTTTTTCAGGTCACTGTAAGAATAAGGAAGAGAAAGTTTTCATACTTTTTATTTTACTCAGTTTCATTGTCTTTTTTTTCGTTGCCTGACAGTTTCAAACATTTTACCAATATTTTTTTTCTACCATCAGAGCCATATTTTCAGAAAATATTGTTATAGAAATTCTCAGTGGGTTTGTAGTGAAGATGTCTGAAACTGTTTTGGTGTTTTTTCTAAAGATTGGAGGGTAAACAGCTCATCTACAGTGCTGGCATGAATTTGGTGAGAGAAAGAGAGACTTATACAGCTGCAAATTTTCTATCTTTTCCCTTATCACAGACAAACCTATATTTGGGTTTCATAACACACACATAACCAGCTAAACCTAAGATTCAAAACTTCAGTGGTCACTGTTGAATCACATTTAGAGAAGTACACATCAGTAAAAGTGAAAGATAAAGGTATGTCTACAAATGAGCAAATGGGAAATTAAACCTGTGTTCCACATCACTTCCTCATCAGGCAATCATGCTGGAATTTATTTGCCAGTATCAACAAATAAAAACATGCTGAAATGCATCTAAAAAGTGTGAGAAAATGAAAAGTGCCAAGTTACACAATGTTGCAAAGAATACATTGCACAAGATGAGTCTGATTTTTTTTTCTATGACAAAATAACATATTTTGTGGATAAGCAAGAAGCAGGAGCTGTGATATCTTCACCCATATCAGGGTTTTATCAGTTTCAGACTTTACATTTTGACAGATCACCGTGGAGAGCACAGTACAAAATACATTATGGATTACACTGGCTAGAACCTGTTTGCAGAGACTAATTATCAGTGGTTCATAATCAAAACAGAAGTGTGTAGTGAGTACTGATATTCAATATTTTTCATTAGTACTCTGAACAATAAAATGCAGGCTGTTCATTACATTTACAGATCAATCTACACTGTGGAAGATTACCAGCCCAGGCAAAGTTTGAGGCTTTGTAACCAATTAAAAAATATTGCTTATTTAAGGGAACACAGACATGGGAGGGGGAACCAGTCAGTAATAGCCATTTTTCAGGGGATACCTAAGGGATTTAAACAAAACATAACACCGACATGAATCAGACAGGATATGCTGCTGCAGAGTACCTGGCTGCACTTAAAAATTCATATATATTTTCTCTAAAACAAAGTAAGCTATTTTTTCACCTTTTATTTTGATGTGGCACAAGCTGAAGTACTACTATGTGAAGATTTAGGTTTTGCAATTTAAGAAGGATGCTAAATAAAGGCAGAGAATCTGAAGGAAATACTGAAAGTTAGTCAAACAGTAAGGAAGTGCAGTGACAACACAACAATTATAAAAAATATTATGGGTAACTGCAAAAAAAAAAATCAAACCATGATAGTTTGGGATCTCAGTTATAAAAGTACAAGTACCTTTCTACCAGCTTACCCGCATGATGCAAGAACTAAAGTACTATGCAAGATCAAAGCCTTTACCTTAAATTATTCACTGAAGAGGAAGAACCACCTTACTTAAACATGAGTTTAGAGCTATGTGGCTTTTTTCTTTGGAAGAGTAATAGATATTGCTAAATTAAATGCCATGAAATTGTATTGTTATTTTTTTTATTTTTATAAAAGAAAAGAGAACTATGAATGATTTATTTTCTATCAATTTGGTCAATGGAGGGTCTCCTCTGACTTACTTTTACTTTGGGAGCACTGAAGAGAGCACAGATTATGTTTGGTTTCACAGAAAGACAGTATATTTTTATAGATGTTTAGAGTGCTGCTAACTCTGTGCAGTTTGGATTAATTGCCATTTTCTAGCAGGAAAAGGGTATATCCCAGCCATTCTGAATGACAAGTGTCTTAACCTATGTGCATGAAATAAAGCAGTGTGGTCGAAATTATAATCCCCAGTGTGACATGGAATAAGTACATGTGACCCTTTGGGAGATATCATTCAGACTGAAAATCTAAAGAGTTGAAGGTTACGGCTACATGTAAGGACAATAATCTGCCTAAAACTTGCCACAATTTTTTTTGCCATTGCCACTATTCCCTTAAGAGACAAAACTATGTTCTCCTTTACAACAACCTGTTACATATTTCTTCATAATTTGTGTGATTTGTTTTAGACATACTTCACCAGTGATTGGATAAGGAAGTGCAAATAAGGAGCAGGGAGATGGCTTTTATATTTTAGCTCCTTTTTGTGTTGAAATTGAAGCTGAATTCAGATTGCAATCTACTGTAAATTTTGTAAATAAAAAGAAGAAAAGATTTTCCTGCAATAGAAATATCTTGTTGTTGAAGTTTCATTTTATATTTTTCCTACTATAAAGAAAATAACTGGATTTACAATAAGAATATGACGCTATTTTAAATAAACAAATATGCAGACAGAGTGAAACCAAACAGTTATTTTTGGTTCTGATTTTGGTTTATGCTCAGTTTGGACACAGTTTATATGTTCTACATGGGTGAAATAAGTCAATAGAGGCATCTTCACTGCCATACTGAATTCCACTCTCTATATCCACTGATGAAGACTTTAAATAGCACTGGTCTCAATACAGACCTCTGAGGGACACCTCTCATCACTGAACTCCATCCACACATTAGACCACTTGAACAATGCTCTCCAGAGGAGACCATCCCAACAATTCCACATCCATCAAATACCCTGTCCACCAAATCCATCTCTCTCCAGTTTACAGAGACAGATGTTGTGAGGGATCATGTCAAAGGCCATCTTCCAGATGTTGAGATAGATGACATCCCTTCCCTTGTCCACTGATGGGGTCACTCCTTTACAGAAGGCCGCTGGGTTGGTCAGGCAGCCCTGCTTACTGTCTCAAATTACCTCCCTTTCTACCACATGCCTAAACAGATCTTCTAGGGTCCCTTCAATGGTCTTTGCAGACACAGAGGCAAGATTGACACGTTGGTAGTTCCCAGAGTCCTCCTTTCTACCCATTTCAACAATGGAGACAATTTTTCCCTTTTCCCAGTCATCTGGGACTTGGTCAGACAGCCAAGTTCAAACGTCAGGGAGAGTGGCTTGGCAACTACATCAGCCAAGCCTCAAAGACTCTGGGATGCATCTCAGACTTGTGTAAATTCAGGTCCCTCAGGTGTTCTCAATCCTGATCTTCTACAGTGGAAGGGACTTTGGTCCTCCAGTCCTTCCCCTCAGGAGGTGTAGGAAAAGTAAGAGAGATTGGTAGTTGTTGGGGGTTAGATTTCTTTTTTTTTTTTAATGTAGAATTTTTTCCCCTGGGTTGCCTGGAAACTAATGACTGGGNCAGAGGAGAGGCCGATCCCATCCTAGGAAAGCGGGGTGTTGTCCGCCCCGGTGCCCCTGGGACCCTGCAGCCCATCTCTCCCTCCTGCCGGTCCTGCTCCACTGCCACCACCCTGTTTCATCAGCACTGCTTCTTTCCTTCTGCTGCGGCGTTGCCCCGCACTCCCACCCTGTTTCTGCAGAGACACCTCGTCGTTCCAGCTGACCCCGCAGGACTTCTGACTTCGTCTCATCCACTGGCCAGAACCTCCCATTGTTCCAACTCTGCTCTTCAGGAAAAGAACCCTGAGATCAAAATTCCCTGGTCTCTGTGAAGCAGAGCTGTTTGAGGTTACTGGTTTGTTTTTGTTTCCTTTTTTTTTGTTAATGCAGTAATAGTTGTTGTTTGTTTGTTTTGTTTTGTTTTTTTATTTACATATACATACATATGTCAGTAAAGGACTGCTATTCTTACCCTCAATATCTTTGCCTGAGAGCTCCCTTAATTGTCAAAATTGCGATAATTTGGAGGGAAGGGGGTTTGATTCATACATTCCAAGGGGGCTTTGCTCTTCCCCCATCAGACACCTGTCTTCAAACCAAGACAGCAGTCTGAGACAAAAACATGGTGGAGTACTTCAGCCTTTTCCTCGTTTGTTATTACCTGTTTGCCAGTCCAGTTCATCAGGGAGAGAATATGATTTTTTGACCTCTTTCTGGCTGACAGAAAGAATACCTTCTGATTTTGTCTCTTGCCCAGTTCCTCTCTAGCCAGATCACATCCCTACTCCATTGGGCAGTGTCCCTGTACTCTTGCCTGGACACCTATTCCCCCGGCTATTGAAGCGCTGTAGATTCTGTCCTTTATGTCTTGTTAATGTTAAGGGAAGAAAAGTCCACTTCTTTCCCCATGTCCACTGAGCAAGAGATCTCATCTTAAAATTATATCAGCTTCCTCAGGTACAATTTTCTCTTTATAAATTCATAGTGGCTGTTCTGTAACACTGCCCAGTCCTTAAGAAGTCTAGATGTGGATTCCTGGAGGATTTCCTCAGCGGTCCCCCCAGGCACTGAGACAAAGTTGAATGGCCAGTAGCTCCCCAGTTATGCCTTCTTGAAGATGAATGTTACATTTGCTGTTTTCTGGTCATTGGGATCATCTTCTTGTTGCCATTGTATTAAAAACATTATAGTTTGGTCTTGCAATGTTATCAGCCATTTCCCTTGGCACTTTTTCAACCTCATTGCTTGGTGCATGTCCAATTTAATTATATTGCCGCAATGTCAACCTTTCTGCAACCTGGGTAATGCTTTCCTAGCTGTCAAAGTTGTGATACAGTCTGAAACAGTGAACTTTGGGCGATGGCATACAGTCAAGGGTGAGGAGAATGATAGGCAATGAATATCAGTTATGTATATTTTGAAATCTCCAAGCAGAAGCCTTGCAAACTACAACTAGCATAAATTGCTGGTAAATTTTGAGAACTGGATTGGGCAAAAGTGGCACATCCAGACTGAGAGACATGAGACAGAACTGTAGTTGGGAGATTGACCATGAGCTGTACTTCAACACAATAGATTGAGAAACCCAGGGGCTGCAAATAAGAGTTCCCAGAAAAGAAGTCTGGAAAGAGAAAGTAGTTTTAGAAAGACAGAGTCTCAGACAGAGGTGGGTAAACACCCTCTCTGGAGAAAAGATGTTGGTAGGGATGATGATCCCAGAAAAGAGGGAGCTCCATGAGGACAAGCTCAAGGGGTGTCTAGGGACAGAGAACAGGTAAACTTGAATTGATGCCTATACAGTATAAACCCCATGTCTTTCTGCCAAGCCTACTTGTGATTTCTCTGAGAGGAGAGGCACTAAGGATCTCATTGATGTGAAAATGATTTTTGCTTTTATACATTCTTTATATACATTTGTAGCTCTGTAGACTAGTATCGTATAGTTATACAGTTTCCTAACTCCAGCACCGTTATGGATTGAGCAAACGTTAGACAAGCCCTGCCTTGGGTTCAGACTTTTAGCAGCATCTTAAATTCATGTGACCTGCACCTAAACCATTCTGGCTCACAAGTTCTTAAAAATGGCAAGTCTGGTCTATTATAAAATGAGTTATTTATTGAATAGACAGAAGATTAATGGACAAAAGATCTTAAACACTGTTACTTACTACACAGGTTAAAACAAAGAGCTACTAGTGGATTTGCATAAAACAGTGCATGATATAGAGGTACCTATACTATAGCTAACAAAGAAATAGATTAGGATTCAATGTAATTTACCACCAAATTGATTATGGGGTACACACAGAGTCTTTTCACTCAGCCTCTAGAAGAGTAATCGTTAAGTAGGAGTCCCAATTTCAGGGAGAAACTCTACACATTTCCAGGGAATGTGCAGAAGACTTCTTGTGAAAGTTTTGTGCAGCTTTTATAGGCTATAAAGTGAAATGTCTGTCAGTCAGAAATCCAAGGCTTATCTTCAATTTGTTCTCAAGGTAAAATGCTTATTGTCAGCTGGGAACGCCACCTCCACGGTGCCAGAGATAACACACTACCGGGCAGCTGTCCAGCTTGGGTTATCTCACCAATTCATATGAGGGGGGAGATGCCCTGAGTTATCACACCAGCTGATGGAACAGATAAGTTCTCCTGTGACAGAGGGGAACATATTGCCACAAGTGCTTTTCTTATTAGACAAACCAAGTTCTAATCTTGCTTTTTATGGGAATCAAGGATAAGACACCTTCCTAAGACACCTTCCCACAAGACATAAACTACTAGCAAGGAGGGAGACCTCAGAAGGGCTTCAACCAAGAGGAGGAATTTCTTCATTACCTGTGTTTCTAACTAGGTATTGTCATTTTTGCTACTGTACGAAACTTATAAAAATGGACATGCCTTATGTCACGAGTGCATCTTTGGAGCATTTTCAGCGTGCAAGTCAGCATGTTGTGCACCCTTCATTAAACAGTAACTGCATTGTATCACCTAGCCTTGTTTGGCTCTTGATTTGAGGGCTCAAAAGGTAATGATGTGGGCAAGTAAGGCTGCTGGAGACAGGGAGCAAGTGGAAAACTGGCGGTGAGGTGAAAGCTTTATTCTTGCTGGATTTCAACCGTCCCAAATCCACTACAGGCTGGACTCTGCTCAGTCTCCTCTCTGACATTACCACTGGCTGCAGGGACCTGGGCATCCTGGTCGCAGTCTTCTACAAAAGAAATTGGAGTACAAGCACAAGTTGTTTTAGGATTTCCCAGGTTGGTCACAGTTTCCTGTCCCACTAAACAGTGTTCTTCATTTACTTCAGACCTTCTTTTGCAGCTAGTGTGCTTATATACATCCTTGTCTTTCCCCTTCACATCCCTCACTAGTTTCAGCTCCAGCTGTGTTTTGACTTTCCTAATTCTAGCCTTGAAAACACAAATGATGTGTGTTCCCCTGGGTCAGCTCTTTGTTTGCACGTCTTTGTAAATCTTGAAATACAGTTCATCTATGACAGTTACCTGCTGTGAATGCTCATCTTTCCATGTCTGTTGTTTGAGGAGCCTCTCTGTGAAGATGACCAGCTATCCTGTGCCTTTTTCTCATCCAGGGCCTCCTTCCATGAGAAAATTCAAACTACATTACTCAGCAAGAAGAAATCTGTTCTGGCATTCTCAACAGGGATTTTACTGTTTGCTTTGTTCATTTCCTGTGGGATTTTACACTCTATTGTCTCATGGTCACTACTTCCAATGCCACCCTACATATTCATTTCCTTCATCCCTTCTTCCTCTTCTGTGAAGGAACAAGCCAGTTGAATCTTTGATCACTTATGCCAAGAAATTTTCTTCAACACATTCACAAACTTCTGGACTGCTTGCAGCTATCCCTCTGCCCTCTCAGGACATTTTAACAGGTCAGAATTCTCATAACTACCAGGGAAGATATGGGACTATGGAGTTTCTTTCAACTGACTAGAGAATGCCTAATTTCTTTCCCTTTGGGATGAACTGTAAAATACCTAACTTTTGACCTTTTTCCATTAGCTCTTGACTCACTTGCCACACCTGTCAAGACAAAGCTTCATGAAGTCAAGTCTATCCTTTCCTTCCTGGTCTTTCTCTTCTAAAAAGCCTTTTTGCATTATTGGCAGAACTTCAGTCATGTGGACTATACCACTGAATCTCTGCAATTCCAATGAGACTACAATGCAAATGCATCAGCAAACTCATTCTTCTAATGTGTTTTCTGTGTTACGTCAGCTCATGGACAAACACTTGAGGTGAACTCCCTCACCACAATGCAATGCTACTTTGACAAAAAAGTACAAGAGCTTTCTCAGTCTGGACACTTCCTCAATGTCCTCAGTGGCTCCATTTTTCCTCTGTATTTGGCTTCTGTCTCCTCAGAAACCAGTTGGAAGGCCTCGGCAGGTTGGTAATATTGTTCTTGCCCTTCTTTAATATATGGATTAAAGAATTAATGCTTACAATAGTTCAGATGATCTAACCTGAAGTAACTATCCATGCTGAAAACTAATTTGATTTCATCTGAAGTTTTCAAACACAAATTAATGCATTAGATCAGAATTTGGTAGCGTACATACCAATGAACCGGATGTAGAAATGGATGGCTGAAGTTCTGTAGTCAGTCAGACTAACAGTCTGTAGTGAAACTCTCTTTCTTGACATCTACACACTTGCTCACTAGGATTGCATAGAAAGCTTGGTGCTGTCTTGTATCTGAGAAATTTTACATGAAAGCAGGTATGTGTTTTCTGAAAATTTGTAGCATGTCCATAGTCTGTATTTCATGGAATTAACATGAATTCTTTTTATCACATCCGTATTGGAATCCTTAGCAGGACAGTGACAGGCATTGTAGGAGAAAAAAAAAATCAACAATTAACAAAAGAAAATATTTTTCCTCTATTATTTCTACAGGTCTCTACAGTGCCATCTCTTTGGAGCATCTGTGTTTTAGATCTCACATGCTCAGATGGAATTTGAACTGTTCCAGAAAAGACTTTTCTAGCCAGCAGATATTGTGCTGAATTTATTTTGTTCAGGAAGATATCAACTGGGCTTTAATATAGTGCTTATGTCTTGCTGGAAAAAATAAGGAGAACAGAGAGATTTTATTTAGTATTTCTTGATATCATGAGTCATGTCCTGTTACAATCAATATTTAGAATGCATAGTTCTAAGGGAAGAAGAAGGGGACTCTAAAAAACGCCCAAAAATTAGTTTTGATTACCTTGAGACAACTGTGTAAATATATTAGTAAACTCTCTGGATAGCACATTGCTGATGGGTATAGTTAACTTATGATATGAAAGATTAGGGCTTTTTTCAAGTTTTCATATTAAAACGAAAAAGGTTTACTTATTTCAGAATCAGGACACTGTGAATCGAGTACAGTTTTGATGCATTTTACTACATATTACACATTTTTAATCATCCCAAAAGAGTTTTTGGCTGATTTCAAAGGGAACTTTGAACATAATTATAGCAAATTAAGAGCCTCAAAATATCTATTTCATGTTTTACAGCACATCATAATTTTGTGCATATGTCTATGCCTGTGTATGTTTAAAAATGAGAGGGTAAGGGATCATTTTTTTATTACAGTAGCATGTTCCACTCACTTAAACTTCTTTTTACTTATTTTCCAGACCGCTTCTTGTAAGTGACTTAATAGTTTCTTTTTCTATTTTTCAAAACTTTTATGAGTACTTTCAACTGAAATTATTTGAAATCTTTCCCTAGTGCTAGCTAATATGAAGTCAGAACAGGAAATCAGAGAGCTGTGAAGGACAAATGGTGTCTCTTGAAAGGAAATTCCTTTTAAGGAGGTTTTTGTAATATAAAAACACTATCAAATGTCTACAATGCATTTTGAAAAGGCTTACAGGCGTGGGAGATGTTGGTCTGTAACTGAACCAATTTACAGCAGAACTGATAACAGATATTACAGTTCATATTTTCAAAAGTCAGTGTACCATCCTGCATGTGAAATGTTAACATTTTCCTCTAGATTAATATTGTCATAGGCTAAAACACATTATTGCAGTAGTTCATGATTGCATAATACAGTGTGTAATGCTGAGGACATTCTTGAATAGCATTTTTAGTTTTATGGGTACTTGCATTGTATTGAAATTACTAGGAATTTCTGATGAAAATGTATTTTTAGAATGAATAATAATTAGTGTCTCAGCAAGATGCAGCAGGAGAGAATGCACAGCACAGACTCTAAAAAGTCTCTTTAGAATGGAAAAAAAAAATTGGAGTGGCAGGTGAAAAGTACTTTTCTCCTTAGCTAATAATTTTTAGAAATCCTTATCTTGATAAAATTATTCTGTGAGATGTGGTCATGTGAAATTTTTAAAAATAATGTGTCATATCAGTCTGTCTGTGTTATAGCCTGTAAGAATTCCCTTTGTCTCTAACATCTGATATTTTGTTTGATAATTTTTGACCATATAAACTAAGTTTTTTTCAATTGACTGTAATTATATTAAAATGTAATTGACTAAAAAGTAGGGGATTTTCATGGTTTGACTTTTGCTTTCCACCTTCCTACTCTGCCAATGGTGCTATGCATTAATCAGGCAGTTCTGGAGCCAAGTACAGAAACTTCCATTATCCTTGGAATGTAAGTGGAGGTTCTGTATTCAGTGAACTCATTTTTTTCTTTGTATTACACTTATTGACAAAATTACTCGGTGGATACTCGGATATGAGCTCACAATTATTTATTGCCTTTGGAAAGCAAGTCTATGGTCCACATGTTCACATGCTATCCCATATAAAAGATGAACTTGAACTCTGGTCTGTTTTCTAAAGGAGTGCCTGCTTAGTATCTGATTTCTACATCTTACTAGAAGCAGGAGTGAGAAAGTATAAAATAAGAGGCAAACTTTATGTATTTTCCAACAATGAAGATTAGAGAAAAGTGTCAAGAGTCTATGTGCATTGTTATTCCCAGGTTCTTTTCAGAACATCTTTGCAGAAATTATTTCTGTAGGTAATTTTCATCTAAGCCATTTGCTTCTACTGAAAATTAATGGTATTTTGCCTTTTTTCCCTTTAAATCTATTTGGTAGTGGTTAAATTAGATTTTGAAGACAAAACACTAACATGAGAAAAATGTTGAATTTAGCAACACGTCTCTGTACAAGTCCCCTCACATTCAAGTCAGCTGCACTGGGCTTTTGATCAGGTTCACAACCTGTCAGACAAATAACTATGTGCAAATACTGCTAACTGGGAATAATTCTAACTATAGAACTTATAATTGGTAGTGATAGCTATAGTAAGTTAGGACTCCTATTCTAATATATTCCAATCAGCATAATAATACCTGTGGGGGTAACTGACCACAGATTATAGGATAATTATGATCCTTTAAAGTCTTTGTTAGAGATGTACATTGTGTTCCTTCACATTGATTTGGCTTTGTAATTTTCCTTCTGTGTTTGTCTCATGCTATTTTTACATGCATATTTAACACATTCTGAGGAGTAACAAAAACCACTTTACATATTCTAGTCATACTCTTCTAATGATTAAAAGATCAAAAAAAATTT
>WAAE01011454.1:90430-227496 GCA_013400495.1 Nicator chloris | reverse complement strand
TGACAGCAGGAGCAGATGAAATCTAAGATGAGAATAATCTATATTGCAAGTATTTTCACTACTAAGAAGCAAACCAAACCTAGTTAGTGCAAACATTCATCAGAAATTGATCAACTTCTGACCTGTATCATCAATTGGCTCAAGTACAAATCCTTCTTCCTGGAACAAAAAGATTGTCTCACTCATTGTGTGATTTACATCCTTAACGATGGTGTCTGCACAGTTGGACTCAGCTGCAAGAAAACCCAGGAAATAATCCAAATTAAAAGAAAAAAATTACAATATGGACTAATTTCTCAATCACATGACAGAGAATGATACCAGACAAAAACAGTGAAAAATAGAAAACTGCGGCTTTGTTTATAATCTCACTTATGTTCACCAATTCTTCTCATACTCTGCCCTCCACCCTTCCCTTCACTGATCCCAGAATCCCACTGACCCCAGGCCACAGCAGAGACAGGAGAGCTGATCTGGAGAAAAACCCGCACAACAGAAAGTGTTTAGGGGCAAAGGTGTTTCATTTCAATCCCTGTCTGTTTCCAGTTCCAGGCAAGTGCATGGCTGTGTGGACATTTCTGTCAACAGAAAAGGAACAAGCAACACAGCAAGGAGAGGCAAGAGCCACTCTATCCCTTTAAAGCTGTTCCAGAATTCTCTGTTTTAAACACTCTGATGGGGGAGCAAGGATTTAAGATGGCAAAAAGATATCAAAGATATCAAAGCTTAATTTCTTTCATCAACATTAAACCAAAAGAAGATTAACAACACCTTTATGAGCGACTTAAGTGTCATTTGTTGCAGAAATATGAAGCCAGAAATAGAAGCACAGAATTGTTTCTGTTGGAAAAGACCTTTTAAGCTCCCACTAGGAAAGTTCACTGTTACAGGACAGCCTTATTTGGGTTTCTTTCCACCTCAAAAGGGACATCACACTGTGAGCAGCAGGTGGACCAACAGCATATCCAACAGGATGTCACATGAAGGTGTTTCTAAGCAATGTCAAGTTACAAATTTGGAATCCCTAAATCAAATAAAATTATCCTAAAATGGTGGATGAAGCAGTTTAGGGGGGGAAAAAAGGCAAAATAAATGAAGAAAGGAAAAAGGCACAAGGATACTACAAAAAGCTGAATGTGAGTGACATTAGGCATTAACACAGGAACAGAGGGTTTGTGTGAGATGGAGCAGACACTGCAAACTCACTGGCTGTGCTGTTCTCTGGCAGATCTTGTGACAAAGGACGTGCTTCCTCCACATCAAGAATGTCTTTATCTAGGGGATTTTGCTCATCTCTCAACAGGATTTCTTAAATACAAAACATAGTTTTAATCATTCTAAGCCTTAGAAGTCATGAAATAGCCTGATACAGCCTAATGTTAGTCAAGGTTAATACTCTGCAAAGAAAGCAAGCTCAGCTTCCACAGATGGCCGTCCGTGATACGGCTGTCTGCAACAGCACACAAAGGAGGGGATTAGTCCCAAGTTTGAGATTTCCACCTTTTTTTTTGAAAATTATGGCCTTGAGAGTGTTAACAGGTATCAATCTCTAAGGTTTACATAAATACTCTAAGCCATAATGATGTAGAAGCTACTTTGCTGCCTTTGTTATTACAACAGTAAGGATGAAATTGCTGCACTATTCCACTTTTGAAATAGAAATTAAATTGTTAAACATTAAGCATAAATTTAATGCCTTTAATTCTAAAATAATGAAATACAGCCTTTAAACCAATTTGATTTGGTAGTTTCTAAGTGATCATATATTTAGTGACAGGTAGGAAAAAAAATATGTATGAAAACAACAAATAACATAGAATTTATGTCTGACAACAATCGCTTTGGTGCTGTCTTGACTGTTTTCCTGTAAGATTAAAAATATTTGGAAAGGAATCAATTCTGTTTGCCCGTGGCAAACCCTACCAATCATATCTGCAGCATCCTCCTCATCCCCAAATTGGTCATCCTGGAAGCAGTAAACATCATCGTGCAGCACAGATTTGTCTCCGCTGGTGCTGGCTGAGTTGGGATCGGCCACCAGACTGTTACTGCTTGTCAGGACACTGCCCTCAAAGAAGCTCTGTCTCCTCAGTGCATCTGCTTCTTCATCTAAGGGAACATAGAATTCCTCATCCCTCTCTGCATGAGTTTTGGAAACCCAGATTTATTAGTTTCCTAATTTTTCAAGTAATTTTTAAAAGATTGCAAGACATCCCATATCTCAAATGGAATAAACAATTAACAATGTTATCTAATTTAGTAAAAGCAGGAATTGTTTGGTTTTGTTCTCAGTCTCTGACACCAGATTATATTGCTTACACAAAATTTTAAAACTAAGACATCATGATAGGCCAATCAGCAAAAGCATAAAACAAATGCACCTTTAATCACAGCTTTTTCACACATGGAAAGGGCTTACATACAAGTTTCACATAAAAAACACTTCCCCTTATGAAATACTTCCAATTTCTTAACTTCTCTCACCAAAGTTTCTATCACAGAGAAGTATACTGCTTTCATAATCCTCTGCAAGTGTGATTTCTTCAGCTCTGCTCTGATTCAAGGTAAAATGTTCAGCAACATCAATGGCCCTGATGAAAAAAATATTATAAAATATAGGGTGAACTGAAACCCACTGAGCATTCAGATGGAATGTGAAAACTTGTTTCTACACAGCCTTCAACCTTGGCATTTTGTCACAAGTCCGCATATTTCTCCACTCTCTTTTGCCAGTAAACTTGGCTTTTGTGATTTTGTTTTTGTGTATCTACCAGGCCCTTGTCAGAAGGCAACTAATTAGTGAAACATCATTTAAATCAAATGACACAACTCTTTGGGCAGGCAGAAAAGGCACTTGAATAAAGTGTATTCTATTGCACCTGTACTTAGAAAATAATAAACCCTTACTGATCCCATCAAACTGTATTTATGAGGAGGTACAGAGCAACCCTCGGTGGAAATCTCTTGTCCTGGACCTTCGGGGCATCAGAGCCATCAGAAACGTGACTTAGCCTCCTGCTTTTTATCAGTTTTCTACATTAATGCTGCTTTGTGTCAAAAAAGCATAAGAAATATCCTGGCTTTTTCTCAGGAGTCAGGCTGACTATTGCAGATAAAACACCCCAGCCCCAGAGAGCAGTGGAGCAGAAACAAAATGAAGTTATCCACTGGAACAGTGCAACACTGTGTGGTTACTGGCCACGTCTTTCAGGATTAGTACTAATTTTTATCTCTTCTCTTGAGGTTCAGAAAGCTGTTTGCATCCTTCACTCAGACAATTTAAAATCCTGAAGTCTAAGTTCAAGACATTATTTCATTGTGAAGGTCTGTCGATTAAAGGATTGAGGAAAACTACCAAAGCACAACGCCTGTGGCTGTAGCCTTGTAGAGCTCAGAATCTAGCTGAATTCAGTTATTAAATCAAAATAACCCAATCTGAGTCTTGATCAAATAACAGCAAGTACAGCTTTTACTTCTGAAAATACTAAAAGAATGAATAAAAACTAGGGAAGCATTTACTTTACATCTGGTAGTGGTGCTTCAAAATCATGGAATTCTTCAGGTAATGTAATGGACTGATAAGCAGCCTCAAAGTTCTCTTCTGGAAGGTCAAGAAGCCCTGAAATAAACAGACAACATAACAAAATAAGTATCAATAAAATAAAAGTAGTGTTCTCTCACAAGTAGGTATAATAAGCCTATAAACCTGTCAGGAGGGGCTGCTGCCATTCTAAATCACAGAAAGGTAAAGCTTAGGCACCCAAAAGTGGAATTTCAGTTTCCATGCCCTTAAGATGATCTATTTTTTACAGACAGATGCAAAAGAGTCTGCTGTTACAGGACCTGAAATATTTAAGTACTTATGTTGGTGAACAGCTGTGTTAAGTCTCTGGAAGGTTCTGCCAGCTGAGGTTTAGGTCAGAGTCTTTCACAGCACTGATGCAGAGGTTACTGCATTTATCCAGACTTGTGCTTGCAGAGAGGCAGCTACACAACACACTGCAAATGAACTGCTGTGTTTTCCTTTCCTCTTCTCTGTCTCCATAACACTGTTCTCCAGCACCAAATAATTATGTACTCAGACTGCAATTACTTGGGAATCAAAGAATCCTGGAAAAATTCACGTGAGGAGGGATTTCTCAAGGTCATCCAACCTAACCTTTTGCTCAAAAGAGGGTTAATTTCAAAGTCAGACCACTTTTGACTATTTCTGTTGATGGA
Organism: Nicator chloris; assembly: GCA_013400495.1. Classification (NCBI taxonomy): domain Eukaryota; kingdom Metazoa; phylum Chordata; class Aves; order Passeriformes; family Pycnonotidae; genus Nicator; species Nicator chloris. The sequence goes on along the minus strand of WAAE01011454.1, from coordinate 223,275 downwards.
GATTTCACAGCATCCCTGAACAGCCTCTTTCAGCATTTTAGCACTTCTGCTGAGATTCTTCTCCCCCCTTCTATCTAGGTAAAGTCTCTGTTGCCACAGTGGTGACTGTTGTGTGTTCTTGAGCTGTGTGGTGCTCTCCAAGTTGCTATAGGATCTGTCTCCAAAATAGCCACAAGTTGTGGCCAGTGGATATCAGTTGGATATTAAGGAAAAATTCTTCACTGAAGGTGTTTTCAAGCCCTGCACAGGCTGCCCAGGGTAGTGCTGGAGTCACCATCCCTGAAGGGATTTGAAAGATGTGGTATTTGGGGACATGGCTTAGTGATGGCCTTGGCAGTGTTGTGAGCTGGACTGAGTTTTGGAGGGCTTTTCCAGCCTAAATGGTTCTGTGATTCTATAATTCTGTGATCATATCCTTGAGAATAATGCAGAGTAATTATTCACTATTTTGCAAACAGACCAGGTCACAAAGCACATTAAAAATGGCAGTAGACACTGGTGTTCTCAGGCTTTTTTTAAACAACAGTGCCTCCCATTTATTGTCCAAGTATGACAAACACAAAGCCTGTTGGAAAAGGCTCCAGTCATCTCAGCTCCCTTCTCCCTGTCTACATGGCTAGAGCTCAAAACACAGTCAGGTCTGGCACTGACACTGTTAGACATGTTGTTAGTGTCATCAGAAATTAAAATTAATTATTTAGCAATGGAGGCTGAACTCGAGCATCTTCTTGTAAGCCCATTTAAGATACTGCTTCTGTTAAGGGAGTCAAAGACATGAAATGGCACTAAATTAAGCCAGACTAAACACTGGCAGTAGGCATTAGTATGTTCAGTATCCTTTAGGGTCAGTAATGTGTATTTAACAGAAATATAAAAAAAAAAAAAACTTTTAAAATGAGAGCTGTAAAGGAGACAGATGAAAAAAGGCTGAATTTTGTGTACACCTGGGCGAAAAGCTGTCTTCATTTTGGTCAGAGCTTCACTGCAGTCTGCCAAGAGGTACTTTGCTTTCCTGTGGTAAATCCGCACCACCCCTAGAAGTAAGTGTCCAGAGGTTCGCAGAGCTATAGCAAACTGTGAAGATTTAAAATTTAACCAAAAAAAAAAAAAAAGAAAAAAGTTGTTCAGGAGTTAGTATTTTTGGCAAAAACGTTAAAATATTACACAGAAGTAATAGAATTCTCTACGAGAGATCAACACCTCCACCCCAGGACTCTCCAGGAAGATCCCACCTCATGGCACTCCTTACCTTTGGGGACAGGATTTTTTGTACAGTGGCCTCTAAATTGCACTCAAAGATATGTGCCTTGGTGAGCTTCTTCTCCCAGTGGGCAGCCAGCCAGATTTTGGCCAGCGGCCCCCGCTTGTTGATGAGCAAATTGACGTAGAACATGGTGCCTGGCCAAAGGTCTCAGGGCAGCCCTGACAAAATTCCCTGAGCTCTTCCCCTTGCAAGAAGAGATGGGTCCTGGGCCACCAAGCGGGATTAAGGATTTAGTGGAACCTGAGGGGATGGGGGACCCAGTCAGGTGCTGCGGGGAAGGGGGAATTTGGTGAAATCTGAGGGGATGGGGGAACACAACCAGGAGCTGAAGGGGATGAGAGGATTTATGGGATCTGAGGGGACAGGGCACCTGGGCAGATATTGAGGCGATGTGAGGATTTAGTGAGATCCAGAAGGGATGGGATCACCCAGCTGGGCGCTGAGGGAATGGGACAACCCTGAGAGCACTGGGGGAATGAAAGGATTTAGCAGGACCCTCAGAGGGCACGGGGTGGGGGGGATTTGGCGGGATCCTTAGGGCATCGGTCGGGGTGGGTTTACTGCCTGAGGGGACGGGGGATTTAGTGGGATCTGAGGGGGCAGGGAGCCTAAGTAATGCTAAGGAGGGGCGTGTTGGATTTAGCGGGATCCTGAGGGACGGGCACAGCCGGCCACTGAGGGGCCCTGGGGGGATGAGGAGCCCCGCTCGGCTCTGCGGGGATCGAGGGGGATTAGCAGGCGCCGAGGGGCTCAGCGGGGCGGGCGGACCCTCCTCAGGCCTCAGCCGCGGCTCAGCCGAGGGCGGGAAGGCGCCGGGCGGGGTCCCACGCCGGGCCTGCCCTCGGAGCCGGTGCCGGGCAGCTCCGGCCGCAGCCCCCGCAGGGCCCGTGCCCACTCGCCACGGCTCCGCACAGCCCCGGAGCCTTCGGCAGGGACCTGCCGCTGTAAATGGCACCCTGCTCCTTCCTGGGGCTCAGTGGCAGTATCCACACATGCCCGGTAACACGGTGCCGCATCCCTCATGTTAGGTTCATGAGACTGGAGAGCAATCTCACTCTCCCCATCCATCTCTCCTCTCCTCTCCTCTCCTCTCCTCTCCTCTCCTCCTTTCACCCTTGACATTCCACAAGCCCGTTTGCAGACACCGCCCCATCCCCTCTGCAGGTAAGCAGCTCCCGCGTGGCTCCAGACATTTCTGATAAAACTCCCCTGGTGAAGGAAAATTGCAGAAGAAAAAAAAAAAAGGAAAAAAGAAAACAAACAAACAAACCACCCCCACCCCCAAAAAACACAACCGACCAAAAAAGCCAAACAAAAAACAAAGCCTCAGGTCGGACCTCTGTGCAGAGGGGGAAGGTTAAAGGTGTACAGCCATCTATCTATGTCAGCTCCAGCCACCCCTGAGAGAAGACAGTATATTTGCACACTTAGGTGTCACCAGCCAGAAAAAAAATGGTTTGTGACCCTCTGCTTTCCATGCTTTATATTCAGGCAGAACACAGCGAGGCTCCTACTGCTCCCAGGCACAGCCCGGAGCATCAGCTGTTGCCATATCACAAGGCACCTGTGGTTTTCCCTGTCTCCCTGGTGTTAGCTGAAGATAATGAGATCTTAATTATCACCAGAAAAGTGCTGAGCCTCTCCCCCGTGCGGCTCTGCAGCTGGTCATAGTGGCAAGCAGGGCTTCATCCCTCCAGCTGCCTTTGGGCTGGGGCTCAGACATTTGGGGAAGGAGAGGGATTTTTGCAATAAACCATCCTTGGAGTGGTGTATCCCCGACAGGGACTTGGAGGAATCTCCCACAAGCCCCAGAGCAGGTATCCACTGCTCTTCCAGGGCACCAAACCTGTCTGGGAACTTCATGCCCTGCAAGAGGGGAACTATCTTCATTGATGCCCACTGTGCAGCTCCAGCCCTCCCCACCACCAAAGCTGATGTCCAGCCCCGCCTTGCTGGTGGCAACAGCTCCCAGGAGCAGTTTGCTGGATCAGGACCCCCTCCCTGCCCTCAATCCATGGGGTACACAGGGACTGGAAGTGCCAGGCAGGGAGGCCATGATGTGCTGGGCACCTCTGGTCCTCCCAAACTGCTGGATTTCTTGGTGATGTAGAGCCAGCTCCTGAATTGCCCAGCTGCTTTTTCCCTGACCTCCAAGTCACCTTGAGCTGTGCTGGCTGCAGGCGCTCGCTCTGCCATGGGATGCTGTGAATGCTAAGGAGGCAGGAACAAAACTTCACCTCGGTGGTGAGGCTGGATAGAGGTCAGCACTGCCAGTGGGCACCAGACAGCTGTGCACTCCCCAAAGCTGGGCTGTGCTGCACAGGGCTGTTTGGGAACAGAGCCAGGTCTACAGCAGCTCCATCACATTCCTGCTCCTGCTGTCTTCTGCCTGCCTGAGGCTCCCATTTGCTGTCCCTCTCATCCATGTTCAATCATTTTGTCTGAGGAGTGACGTGTTCCCATCCCTGGTTCCCCATCTGGCTCCTTCACCCTGCTCCATCTCCCAGACTCCTTCCCTCCCTCCTCTTTCCTTTTCTTTCCAAGTCGTCTGTCTCTCCCCTCTAGCACTCCTGCAGTTTCATTGTGAATTTTGGCAGTGCTCCCTCTGACCTTGGCTGTCTCCCTCCTCTTTTTGCTCCTGCACTGGCAGCATAGATCTTGGCTGCCTCAGTCTCTCCTCCCCTTCCCTTAGTGCCAGCACCTTGGGGATGGAGTGGCCTTTGCCAGTCCCCAGCCTCATGCTCTATCACTTAGGATCAGGCTTGGGAAGGTGTTTGGGCTACCCCGAGGCCCCTTCAAAGGCCTGGAGTCCCCTGCAGCTCCCATCCAGCAATGGCAGTGGGATCCTGGGGCAGCACAGTGCAAGCAGTGATGCCAGCAGGACACATCCCTCCACCTCATTCATCAAAGGTGGCCTCTCAACCATTGCTGTGGAATTGGGGTGCAGGAGCAGCCCCCCAGGCAGCATGGAGCCCTGAACCCACAGCAGGCTCAGCCCTACCCTTGTATGAAGGCAAGTGGGAGCCACAGCATGAGTGCTTATGCTTCTGCCCCACAAATGCCCATCCTGGCCAGGCTCCCGGCCTTGGCATCCCTGGGTGCCCAGGCAGCTGCTGGGCTTGGGTGCTCCAGAACTGAGGGCTTGACCACAGCTCTGCCCAGGAGCAAACTGGTGGCAGTTCTGTCTTCCTGGGGAATTTGGTGATGATGAGGCAGGAGATCTGTTCCTGCCCATCTGTTCACAGTGATATGCCCGCCTGCTCCAAATCCATCTTTTCCTGCTGATTTGGGACAATCTGCGTCCCATGACCTACTTGTCTCCAAGCATCTCCTGCCTTCCTGCGGAGTGGGTTGGTACTAAAGCCTCTCTAAATGTAGTTAACGTAGCAGGATGCACTTACATTTATTTTTAATTCTGCTTCTTTCTCGGCCCACTTCTGGCTGCATCTCTGGAGATGCTGTGGTGGGAAGCCTCTGTGTTTCATAGAGTCACAGAGTCATGGAATGGTTTGGGTTGGAAGACACCTTACAGATCATCTCATTCCAAGCCCCCTGCCATGGCAGCTCCATGCCCCTGCTGCAGCTCGGAGACTGGAGGTGCCATGTGTTCGTCTAGAGGATTCCAGTCAACATCATGGATAGACACTGTGTCTGGACAGGTGCTGAGCCTGGATCATGTTGCACCTGTCCAGCCCTCAGAAAACACAAATGTACCTCTTTATTTGTGTGGCAGGCCCTAAAACTCTCTGACCCTTTTTCATCCATCTTAGCTGTATCTAACAGAGACTAAAGAGAAAATCCCTGCCCTGTCATGACACAGGTGGCAGGAGACTCCCATTTGACATCTCCACACAGAGCAGTGCCTGGACACTATGGATAACACAGAGCCCAGTTTAGCTGCAGAGGAAAGCACTGTGTGTGGGGACAGAGTTCAGAACACCATGGGGACAGGGTGCAGGGCACAAGGGGCATCTTTGCAACCCCAGCACTGAGCTCACACAGCGCCTGCAGCACTGGGTGTGCTTGTGGAGATGCTGGAAGCATGTGAAGGCGTTGAAGGGAATGGCAATACGATGGACAAACCTTCCCGGCAGCTGTCAGCAGCCCACCTGCTATTGCTTGGGATTTACATCCACATCTCCAGGCACTGCTCCAAATGTGGAAATAGACCACGTCGTATTAACAAACGAGGGAAAGCGTGTGGCTGCCAGCAGGTCACTGCTGGGGCACGTGCCTGAGTCTGGTGCCAGGTCAGGGAGAAGAAGAGTGCAGGCACTGACATGAATGGTCTGGGAAAAATGGAATAAATAACGTGTGGGTGTGTGTGTGTGTGTGCGTGTGTGGGTGTGGGTGTGGGTGTGTGTGTGTGAAGAGGGGGGACATTATGCCATAGGACTGCAGTGGGATTGTGGTGGGACCGCAGGGGCCAGGAGCTCCTCTGTCTCAGGCTGGGGCATATCATACCTGCCTCAAACCTACGTCAACCTCCACTTTCCCGGGGAATTTGGGGACTGGCTGCGCAACGTCCATATGGGACCTCTCCCTGCCGTCTTTGGGGCTGGGGATGCTCATGCTGAAGCCCCAGTGTCCCCAGCCCAGCTTCACCTCGGGTCCCACAGGGGACTGCCGGTTGTGGGGGGCACATCCTCCAGGCAGACTCCACACAAAACCCACCCTGCTGCTCTATCCTCTCCAAAGCCCCTCCCGACGCAGCTCCCCGGGGTGCCCACGGAGGGTCCCGGCTCTGTGGAGGGGGGTTCACAGAGGGGTCCCTCTTGCACAGGGTACGTGCAGGTGCCGGTATGCACTCGGGCGTGTACATGTGTGTGCCCCCCGTACGTGTGTGTGTGTGCGTGTGCGTGCGGCGGCCGTGCGCGACCGCAGCTCGGGGCACCCACCGCCCGCCCCGCGGCGGCACCGGCACCGGCACCTGCCCGGGGAGCCGGGGAGGCGGCGGGGGTAGGCAGCCCGACGCGGGGGACCGGGAAGGGAAGCCGGGCAGCTCGGTAGGGGCATCGGCGGGGCGGGCAGACCGAGCGGAGAAGGGGGAGCGTAGCCTGGTGCGGGAGCAGGGAACCAGAGGGCAGAGCCCGGCAAGAGAGTCCGGTGAGGGGCAATTTAGTGGAATCACAGGGACACGGGTCCCCACAGGGGGTTTCAGACGGATTCGGGAAGGTGGGTCGCGCGGTGAGAGCCTGGTTTGGGAAGGGGGAGAGCCAGGTGGGACGACCCGGTTCGGAGAGGCGGGTGCCGGGTTCAGGGAAGGGGAGCAGCTCGGTCTGCGGGTCGGCTCCGGGCAAGGGGGACAGTCCGGGCGGGGTCTCCGCTCCGAAGGCAGCCCGGTTCGGCTAAGCGGGATCCCAGGAGGAGGAGCAGCTCGGTTCGGAGACCTGCGGGGTGGGGTTGGCAGCCCGCTCAGGGGAAACGACTCCGGGGAGGGGAAGCATCCCGCGCCTGGGGTTCGGCTCTGGTTTGGGGAAGCGTCCTGATTCAGGGACCCGTCTCCGACCTAGAGGAGCATCCCGTCCCCGTCCGACCGCTCACCTTCGGCCGCGCAGGCCGGCGGCGGTTCCATGGCGTCCCCGCGGGCGGCGGAGCTGCAGAGCCCGGACGAGGCGGCGGCCGCGGGTGCGGGGGCTGGTGCGAGTGCGGGGGGGCCGGTGCCGGCGGGCCCGGGGCTGGCGCTGGCGCTGGGCTGCGCCCTGGGCGNCCGTGGCTGGGCTGGCGCTCCTAGCCCTGGGCGGGCTCCTGCTCGCCGCCCTGCTGCTGGCCGCCGCCGCCGCCCGCCGCCGCGCCCGGGCCGCCCGCCGCACCGGTGGCACCTATGGCTCGGTACGGCTGCGGCTGCGGAGGCTATCCGCTGAAGGGACGCGGGCGCTGCTTGAGAGCCAGCTGAGCCCCCCACCCCAGCCCTCCGAGGGGCCCGGCTCCTAGCCGGGCGCACCCCAGGGACCCCCCGCCTCTGGCAGAAACGGAGTCCCCTTGCTGCACTCCAACACCGATACCATTGGGTGAAACTTTACCCACGCCAGCCTTCAGCCACCATTCTCACCTCCTTGAACCCTTCTTGAATGGTGCTCCGGCCCAACAGCACCAGACTGACGAGGCTTTGGGGTACTCCACCAGACTGCATGGCCCTGGTGTGGTTTGCTCCCCACCACCAGCACTGGGACAGAATGGCCTTAGGACCTCCTGTCGCCTCCCCAGCTTCCTGGATGGGATCCTGCCACCAGCATCATGGCAGTGGTACAATCAAGGCAGCCATGGGATTTCTGGGCCATGGTTGGTTGCAGCCTGGGCTGGATGTGAGGCTAAGCTCCTTCCCACAGCCAGGACCTGACTGTTCTTCCCAACAGATCTGTTTCTGCCATCAGTGACCATTTTTAGCAATAGTTTCCTGTCAAACTCTGGCACAGAGCTGGTGCTTGCACTGCTTCGGGCAGAAGAGGAGGCAGCAAGCGTGCCCACCACCCCTGGGGTGCGGTCCAGCCCCCTGCCACCCCCCAGCCCTCACACCCCACCAGCTCCATTCCGCACAGCAGGATGAAGGCCAGGACACACGTCTGCACCGTGCCAAGCATCCCGTTACCACCAGCAGCCCTGGAATGGCCTCTTCAAAAACCATGGTGCTCCATACAGAAGAGAGTGGATGAATTCTCAGTGCCTCGAGGTGACATGGTGGCTGTGTCCCACACTGGCCTGGCAGTGCTGCTGCTGGGGTGTCCCTACACTGCCCTTTCTGCTGATTCAAGGGCCCTTGTCTGTGGTGTGAATGCAAAATTGCATCTCGGGAATTAAACATGAAGCGTCATTAAAGCACAATGTTCTGTTGAAAGAGAAATGGGTATGAGCAATGTGCTGGGAAAGGGAAATAATTATCCCACTGGAAAATGCAGACGCACAAAAGGTGCTGTTTATCATAAACTGCCACCAGTTTTCAATCCATCCCATAAGCTACCCACTTCAGACATTCTCAGCCAGGGCCAAATCGCTCCAGACAGCCTGACACAAAGAAAAGTGATTTTTACATCTGGTTGCCTGGGTAGGGTTTTACTCCAGGGCTTCCAGTGTTTCCTCCTATTCTGGGAATGGTGTCCTCTGCCCTGTGTTTCCATATAATGCTTCACAGATTATTCTTCCGGCTGTTGTGAAGGGCCACATGCCACATGCCTCTCTCCCTGTCACCACATCACCAGCCATGCTCTGTATTTATTGCAGGATCGCAGGAAACAACCTTGAATCACCTCACGCCTGCAGTCCTGGCACCCAGGCACCTTTCCCTGGGATGAAACCACACTTGGAGTGAAATGGGTGGCTGTGCCTCACTGTCACCAAACAAACATCGCCTGTCCCAAACAGCCCTGGGACAAATTACTTTAGTCAGAGCCTGAGGGGCCAAATGAAGGGTCCAAGGAGAGCAAGGGGGTGAAATGTCATTATGGCTGTCACTGAGCAGCTCTAGGCTGGAGGGGGGGGTATGCCGTGGGAGGGAGGGAAGAGAGGGAAGGAATGGGAAGAAGAGAAGAAGGGGAGAAAGGGGGAGCTCTGAGTGTTCTCAAGCAAGGCTCTGCCCTGAGAGGGCAGATGTCCCTCCTGCAACTCAGCGCTGGCCTTGCATTTCTGGACTAGAAAAATAAACCTGTTAGACGGAGAAATCATCCTCATCCCTTTTTTGTTGCTTTAAATAAGATAGAAGGAGTGTTTTCAGGATGAAAAGCTGAGCATGGTGAAGGTTACAGCTGCTAAGCACCTCCTGTATGTGAGCACTAGAATACTCCCATGGATTAGGGCATGAGGCTGCTCAAGAAACTGCGGGAAGAGGCTGTTATTGCTTTGTCAGTGCATTGCTGGACTATGCCTTGAGTCCCTGCAGGACTGGGGGGAAGCCTCTACGTGGAGAGAGATATACTGACAATGAACAAGCTGTGTCAAGGAAGAAGCGCCATTAAAGAAGATTCCCCACTGAGAACTCCAGGGCTGGGATGTGATCTTGTACACAACCTCCCCTAGGCTGAGGTATAGGGTGGCTGTGGCAGAGAGACATGGAGCTGTCTGACATGGCTGTCCCTTCATCACTCTGGCAGACACTGGGAAAGAGGCAGTAGCATGTGGTGCTTAATGTGCAGGGGAGTAGTCAGGAGCAATCCAAAATATTCCAGAGTGCTGAGAAAAATCTGGCTGGGAAAGGCTGATGCTGTGCAGCCTGAGTGGAATGAGAGTCAATGGCTCTCAAATCCCCCAGTGCTGGTGTTTTGGGGGTGTCTTTCTTTGTGCCAGGGGTGAGCAAAGCAAGGAGGGAGGGCTCAGTGTGCCCTTCCCAGTTCCATATAATGGGGGCTGCTTTGTTTTCCTGCTGGGCCATATACATGGCTTGCCTGTACCCAGGATCCAAGGGATGTAGCACCGGCTGCAGGGTAATTAGCGACGCCGGGGGGTTCTGCCATCCCATCGGGGGCATGCAGGCAGGTGCTGTGGGCTGGGTGGGCTGGCAGATGGCCTGAAGGACTCTCTGGGGATCCTGAGCCATTACCAATAATTCAGTGCCTCTCTTCAAACCTGTAGTGGAAGTGCTGTTGCTGGAGGAGGGAGGCTGAGCCTGTGCCAAGACTGCACACCCAGCTCCAGCCACTCTTCACAGCCTCCCCATAAAAATTAACGCGGGGTGTGTTACTGTGCTCTCGTGCATGTTAATGTTTCCTGTCGATTAGGGCAGAAACAGCAGTGCTGGGGACAGGGACACGTGGCTGAACTGTCCCTCCTGCTGAAGGGAGACCTGGCCCTCGCAGCCACTGTGGAACAAACCCGCAATGGGGGCAGCTGCCCCCCAGCCATTCTCAGGGAATGGGGTTTGTGCTGGCCACAAGCTCTACAGATGGAATAAGGATTGTGCTTGGGATTACTGATCTTCAGGAGCCACCTCCGCCATGCTCCAGCTCCTTTGGTAGCACTTGAGCCAGCTGTGGGGACAATCTCCTGTCCTGTGACATGGAGAGGAGGATCCTTGCCTCCTTTTCCCCATCCTTTCTGAGGAGTGGATGGCTCAGCCCCTTGCCAGAAGCTCAGGCAAAGGCCTGCAGCAGACACTTGTCCCCTTTGGAACCCACTCCCCTCCTCTGCCACCTGTTTCCCAGCTGCACAACACCACGGACCCGCCGGGGCCGGGCGCTGCAGACAAAAGCCGGTTCCTCACCCTGCCGCAGCCTCTCCCCGCGCTGACTCGCTTTAATTAGCCCCATCAAAGCCGGCTGCGTCTCTCCCTCCTGGTAGGTCGCAGAACATGATTAATTCACGCACAGAAAACAGCCGCCCCGCAGAGAGGGCCTCTCGATGAGGCCAAAGCTGTTTCCTCTCCCCATCCAGACTCTCAAGCCCAGCAGCAAGGTTGGGAGCTTTCTTCTGGAACAAAGCTGTGCATAGGTACAGGCTGTCCCAGGAGCCGGAGCGGACGAGCAGTGGCTTCACTGAACCCTGGGTCTCTCTCCATCCCTCCCATGCTGCTCTGGCCATGGGCATTCCCCACAGCCCACCCGTGGGTCTGCAGCTGGGAGTTCCCCCGGAAAATCTCTGGGTAGTGTAGTGGGTCTGGCCTCGGAACCAGCCCCTCCACAAATGGGGGTCCATGCATGGGAGAGATGCAGGGGATGCTCCAATTGCTCCCAGCACCAGATTTCTCCAGCTGGTCTTCCCTGCTCCCACATGTGCAGGGCCCAGGGTGGCACACACCATAACTCAGCTTTATTAACTGCATTTGTAGGCAAAGAGGTTTTAAAAGGAAAAAGCCTTTTGGGAAAAGAGATAGATGAGGGGATCCCTTCCCCCTTTTTATTTCTGCCAACGCAGCTGCGTGCAGTGTTTCAACAGCACTCAATGCCCTGGAGAGGCAATTACTGCAGGAGCAGGGCTGGGCTGTTCTCCACTTCATTTTCCTAATACAGTTACATCGCCTTGGAAGAACGCTGCTGCTCAGGGGAAGGTACAAAGCACGTTGCCAGTGTGGATCCTCTGTCTTGGAAAGGGCTCTGGGGCTTCCCTTTGCACAGCAGGGAAGAGAGGGGCCACCCCAGCAAGCACCAGCACAACACTGTTGTCAGGTTTTTATTTCAGTCTCATGAACATTCTTCCAAGAGATCAAACCACGAGAAGAAAAAGTGTGAGCCCCTGATGGGAGAGGTGAGCTGCAGGCCCAAAATCAACTGAGCTGGGGAATCTGTAGGGAAGGGAGGCTTCTATAGAGAGCTCAGGAGTCTGGGCCAAGCAGAACTCACCCATTCTCCCCAAGCCAGCCAGGCAGAGCCACACACAACAAGACTGGCAGTAGGAAAACATTTTGCAAAGCTCCCTCCCTCTTACTCTGGATCCATGCAGTGCTCAGGGGGCACCCCTCACCACATTGCCTGCAGGGCTTCACAGACACCCCAGGAATGAAAAACACCATGGCTTCAGGGAAGAGAGGGGGCAAGGTGAGCCAGGAATTCAATCTATGTTTCTTCTCATGCACATCAAAGGCTTTTCTGGTGATGCTCTTCAAAGCCAGCAGGCACAGCCATACACCCAGCTGCTGCTGGGGGTCTGCCCATGGAGACCCTGTGGGTTGGGCTCTCCAGCCCTTCAATCAGCACCCTGCTCAGATACAGAGCACGAGAGAAACCCACTCTGTGGGGAGCCCACTCCAGCTGTCCCCTTCAGGAGGTTGCTGTGGTTTCCAGCAGAGGAGCAGCAAGGAGCCAGCTCTCTCCTCACACCCACCACTTGTGGGACTCCAGCAGCAAGCTCTGTCACCTCAGAGAAGCAGAGGAGAAATCCCACAGCACCCAGGCTGTTCCCAGAGCACCGCACCCCACGCTCCCACCTTGCTGGGTGCAAACAGCCAGGCACCCTCAGAGGAGCAGAGAAAGAAATGACCTACTACTCCCTCCTCTTCCGTTCTGCAAACAGGGAAGCCTTTATAGCTGATGGGCCACATGGGAATGCGGCCCAAAATGGAGAGAAGGGAAATGCTGCTGGAAATATCATGTCCATCAGACAAGGACTGAAGAGGCGGAGTGCCCCTGCTTCCCAGAAGACTTATTGATGAGCAGCATGGTGACTCCTCACATAAACATGTCATCATAGCCTGGAGGGGGAAGGTGGTCAGGATCCGGCCTGGAAAGAAATTCAGAGCAGAGTCAAACAGAAGTGAGAGCTCAGGCCTGCAGCAACAGGGATGAGCTGGGATCCAGTGGCAGGCTGGAAGCAGGCTGGAATACCAGCATGGCCAAGGACTTACCCGGGTCGCCCAATTCCTAAGGGGCCAAAGGGGTCAAATCTGGCGCCTGGTGGAACAGCTCCTGGGGGAAGCCGGCCTGGGATGCCTGACAATGGGTCAATGCCAGGCTGCGGGACACCAGAGTGGAGAGGATCCACAATCATTCCCCCACTCCGACTTCTGGAGAGAGAAAAGGCAGAGAAGGAGATGAGACTGGCACTGGAGAGAACTGAAGAAATGGGCATGGGAACACAGGGTTAACTTGGCACATGGCATGTGGGAAGGAAAGCTCACAGGCCAGTGAGGCAGCCCATGGCAGAAAGACAGAGAGCCCTGCAGAGAATCCCAGAATTGTTTGAGAAGGAAGGGACCTCAAGGCTCATTTCATTCCACCTCCCTGCCACAGGCAGGGACATCTTCCACTTGACCAAGCTTCCCAAGCCCCATCCAATCTCGAACACTTCTAGTGATGGGGCAGCCACAGCTTCTCTGGACAACCAGAGGTCTGGGGTCTCATCATCCTCACAGGAAAGAATTTCTTCCCAATATCCAATCTAACTTGGCCTGCTGTCAGTGGGAAACTATTCCCCTTTGTCCTGTCACTTCAGGCCCTTGTCTAAAGTCCCTCTCCAGCTCTCTTGTAGCCCCTCGGGGCACTGTAAGGGGCTCTAAGGTGTCCCTGAAGCCATCTCTTCTCCAGGCTGAACAGCCCCAGCTCTCTCTGCCTGTCTCCACAGCAGAAGTGCTGGCTGTTCCTTCAAGAAGCACCAGACCTGCTGGCCCTTGCTGCAGACCCATGTTCCATCCCTGCTTCCTGTCCTGCCCTGTGCAGTGTTGCAAGACCCAGCTGGGCTCCCACAAGCCTTTCCAAAGAGCTGCCTGGAAGTCATTTGCTGACCACGGCAGCTCCTCGGAGCTGCCCCACACTGCGAGTGCCATTCCTCACGGCCGGCTTTGTGCAAATGCAGCTGGAGCCTCCGGACACCGCTGCCATCATACAAGTCATTAACAACTGTACTAATGAGTTCCATTAGGCCAGAACAGCTGCCCAAAGCGCCCCGGGACAGCCAGGTCCCATGAGCATACTCCTGGGAATCTGGGTCTCCATCCCCAGCACTGGCAGGTGTCAGCACACAAATCTGCTTCCATTTACCATCTTTTTTTGTCATTTACAGAAAAATCGCTGATGAAGGACTGGAGGCAGCAAGAGAAACAGGGATACCCTCCCCCTAGAATGAATTCCCTCTCCTGGTGCAATCAGATTTCCTTCCAATCCCCCCAGCTCCAGACTTCTCTTTCCAGCTAAGCAGGGGCATTTTTAGCTGTCCCTTTTCTAGCCAAATCCATGGAGAAACAAGTCTTGCCAGAGGGGAAAAAATGCCATCCCCACAGGAGAGTGGTTCTAAAGAGGAGACTCTTCTGGGCTGGAGGACACTCCACAACGACACCAAAAGCTGGTTATTGTCTGACTGTGTGCTTTTAACTGGAGCAGAAGATGACAGGTTCTCCTTGCCTGACCAAACCAAATATCGGGGATGTATCTGTGAAGCTGAGTCTCTCAGACAGCCCAGCCTCTGCCCAGGCTTTCTCCAAGTGCCTCAGACAGCGGGGAGGCTTGCAACAGGACTTGAGAATCTGTGTACTCGGCTTTCAGCCTCCCCTTCTAACGACTGCTGGGCTGGAGACACAGCAGCTGGTAACAGTTTAAATTAGAGGCTTACATTCACTTAACAACATACTCAGCTTTGATTTACTGCTGGAATTACTGTGTGTTAAATGAATACAAGCTGATTATTAAACAGACGCAGATTGCAACCTATCATCTATGCAAGAAATGGGATCTTATTATGATATTAGAACCATATTGAGCTTTAGCAACTGTCAATTGGTCCCTCACAATTTGCACTGAGCAGCTGCCCTCACTCAGAGACACTTGGCTGGATACTGTTCCAGTGGTCTCCAAACACCCCACAGCGCCCAAAGGCAGGGTAGGGTGTGCTTCAAGAGCCATACTCACCCAAAAGGGTCCAGGTCTTCTCCACCAACAGCAAAGGGACTCAAGGGGGAAGGCCTGAAACACAGGACACAGCAAAATGTTCAGGAAGAGCAGAGAAGCTGCATGGAGCTGTGCCCATGGGTGCTCTCCCATGGCTAACAGTACAGCACCTGGAGGGCCCTGGGATCTGTGGGACCCTGCCTGAGGGGGCTGCCATTGGGAGCATTCCCTGCTCCAGAGTGTTGCTGGATGAGGACACTGACATGTGTGACAGCAGCATGCTGAGATAAAGGGAGCCCTGTTGTTCTCCCTGTTGTTCCCACTGCTTGAAGCAGCAGCTGTCCATGTATACTAGGAGTTTCTATGTTAGGGGTTCCCTAAGCAGTGCTGGGCTAGGCTAGGCTCTCCAGCATGTCCCAGCCAGACATACAGTCCCACTTCTAGGAGTGTGGGGACAGTGGATTGGTGGGCCTGCAGTCAGCTGGCACACCTCCCATGCCAGTAACATGGTTTCAGAGCAGTGCCCAGCTCCAGCCTATCTTCCCAGGCCTCTCCATGGAGCCCCTTGCTCCCTGAGTAGCAGCAGACAGCAGTGGGGTGACACACAAGCCAGAAGTCACAGCTGGTCCCCAAGAGATGGCAGAGCCACTGTAGTGTCTCCTGACTTCCAGCCAAAGGGGATCACAGTGTGTGTGTGAGAGGAGGGAATCCGCCTTCCACATACAAGGGATGACTGAAGTGGCCAGGAAGGGATGGAAAAGCAGGTGCCACGTGTCCCCTCTACCCAGCATTGCCAGCAATGGTTCCAAGGGCAAAGTGGGGTCATGAGAACAGGAAGAGGAGTCTTGCACCCCTCCCAGGCTGGGTGCACCTCTGGTGTCCCTCCCGAAAGCTGCTCAGCCACACAATGGCACTGTCCTTTCCACTGGTGTCCTTGCTCTGCCAGCCCTGATGGTCCCTCAGCCAGCAGGAGCAGGGCCACTGTCCTTGATCCCACACCTCACCTCCCAGCCCCTGCCTGTTCCCTCCTGGGTCTGTCAGTCCAACACAGAGCTCCAGAACAGCCCAACCCTCTCCAGCAACCAAATCAAACCCAAGTGTCCAGGCTGATCCAGCTGGGGAAGGTCTGGATCCTTTTCACTCCCCATCCCATATGTGTGAGATGAGGACCTGACGTGCAGTCTATGGAGCTGTGCCAGGACCACATCCCCTCTAACAGGGGGCTCTCAGAGCCACACACTCTTTACTCACCTGGATGGGGCCCTTATGCCCATCGGCTGCCGGGGAGGGAGCCGGAGCGGGTTCTGGTCCCAGTGCATGTCCTCTTTGGACTCAGGCTCTTTTCTGGCCTTTCCTGCAGGGGCTCTGAGGGCAGCAATGATGCCTGAAGCAATTCTTGCTCTCAGCTCGTCGGTGTTCTTGTACACCCTGCAGCAGGGAGAGGTAAGGCAGTGGGGTGGGGTGGCCATGGCACCAGGACATGGGGAGCTGGACAGGCTGCAACAGGCATGGGGAGAGGACAGACAAGCCCAAAGTGTCCCTGGCACAAAACGTGTCCCCCACTGGCAGAACAGAGGGGACAGGAAGGAATAACAGCACACAGGGGCAACAAAGTCTTTACCCCATTTCATAAGGTGCCACCCAGCCACTCCCTTCTGCTCCAACCCAACCAGTCTGCACTGGAGGAAAGCACATGACACTGCAGATGTGGCTGAAGCTGTCACACTCCTGGGCAGTGTCCACCCAGCCCAATGCTCTGGAAATAAATGTGCTGGCCTGGCCTGTTCCCAGGTGGGTTGGCCCTCCCCTGGGCTCCAACCCACGATCCCAATGTCCTCAGTAGTTCTCGTGCCAGTGCAAAGGAAGGTAGGGAACAGAGTTCTGGCTGCATTTCAGGGCTGGCCTGGTTTTGTACTGGGGATTAAGTCCTCCAGCTCCTCCCAACCTGATTTCTGACCCCTTCTCCATGCCAGTAGGACATTTGCTCCTGCAGAAAATACCAGGAAACTGAGATTACTTGTGGAAATCATCCAGGTGCTCTGGGTTGATGTAGCTGGCCACTGCCAAGGTCACATCTGCCACCTTCTGAGAGCTAGGATCCTGGAAAAACACAGGTAAAGCAGAGTGAGCAGCTTGGCAAAGCTGGAAATGAGGGACAGAGAAGCTACAACAACAGCCCCAGGCTTGGGATACAATGGGGCTCACCTGCTTCCCACCATGTCCCTGTGCTGTGCCTGAATCCCCAGGAGCAAACCCCAGCGTACAGCAAGATTTTCCCTGCTCCCTCTCCCCAGTTCAGGCTGCAAAGGGTGGAACACTGAGCAAAGCCACCTGGAGCAGTGGCTTGTTGGAGGCTGCAGAGAAGTCCTGAGCTGGGAAAGAGACAGAAGCAGGGCAGGTCCTGTGCTGGAGTGTTTGAGGCCAACTGTGCCACTGCCCTGACACAGCTAGGGCTTGACCAGCTTCATGCTGGGTCACATCTGACACAAAAACACTCCCTGGGTCTGCCCCATCCAGAGGGATAGACACCACTTCCAGGCAGAACAAGCAAAAGCCAACATTTAAGAAATTGCTCCTGGTGCTCTTTTCAGCCAAAGGACCCCAAATCCACAGGGGTCACGTGGGTGCTCACCATGACGTTGAGGATCATACTGTCCTCCACCATGATGGCCTTCAGGAGCAGTTCATGGGCATCATCCGTGGACTTGTAGCGCAGTGTATACACCTCCTTGTTGGCTTCCCAGCCAGCAGGCAACAGCTCTGACTTCCTTTCATCAGGACCTGGCTGCAATGGAACAGATGGGCTGCCGAGACCCTGGCCAGGAGCCCAGCATGACCTCCTAGGGCTAGGAGTCTTGTCTTGGCTTCACAGGGAGATCCAGGAGGGAACTGACATGTCTGGGAGGGGATCCCTCAATGCCTTCCAGGTTTTGACAGCACAAGCAGGACTGTATTTCCTACAGGCTGCCCCTGCCTGTTTGCCAGCCTCCCACAGCACCCCTGCACTGGGAAGAGGACACGATCACTCTACGCTGAGCAGGAAGAGGTCAAAAATACCCAGACTAGGAGACAATGCTCTTCCCTGTCAGACACCTTTCACCTCCCCAGCATGATACAGAGCTGTCTGGGGCATGGGGGAAGGCTGTCATCGTGTCTATCCCAACCCTACTTAAGCGCTTCTGGGCAGCCCTACTCTACACTGTGCCCTCCTATGGTACTGGAGAGAGTCCTCTGCTGTGACTGTGCCCTGCACCCCCCATTACTTCCCAACACCACATCAGGCACTCTCCCAACACCCATCAGGATCCCAATTCACTAGACCCCCATCTTAGCACTGGGTCCAGAACTGGCCACCCAGTACATTTTCTCCTCAGCACTGGGCTGGACACCTCCTTTTTATTACAGAGTTCTGCCTCCCCACTAAGCTCCACTTAGCACTGTACTCTCTTCCTGGAGTCATACTGATTGCACCAGCACCAGGATCTCCCATCCTGCGACATCCCACAGACCACCCCCAGCATCAGGACCCTCGGCGCCCCCAGTACCGGAATCCTCTCAGCACCGCCGTTATCTCAACAGCGGGACCCCCCTACACCACCGGGACCCCCCAACACCAGGACACCCACAGCCGTCCGCTCCAACCTCCACACCAGCACTGAGGCCCCTCGGACCCCGCAGAGGGCCGTGTGCGCCCAACACCGCCGGTGCCACCCGGTTTCCCGGCCCCGGCAGCGGTCACCCGGCTCGGCCGCACGGCGCCGGCGAGCGGCGCTAGGAAAGGCCGAGGCTTCACCGCGGCCTACTAGGCCTCCGCGGCGGTGCAGCGTGGCTCGGCCCGTACCTGGTCGCCGGTACCCAGGCAGCGGTAGCCGTGCTGGATCAGCTCCCAGTGGATGCCGCAGACCAGAGCGTCCTGCGGACGGGAGATGGCGGGCCTTGCACAAGCGTACAGCGGCTCCAAACCAGCCATTGCTGCTCCGGGCCGGGGCGGAGCCGGGGCCGCACCGCCCCTCACTAGAGGGCCCCCGTCCGCTGCGCTGGGCCCGAGCCGCCTCCTGAGGCCACAGAGCTCCTGACAGTTCTCTTGTGTTCGGCACTGCTGAGGCTCTTCGAGTTCTGCGGTCAGTTTCGGGCCCCCCAGGACAAGATGGACACTGAGGGGCTGAAGCGTGTCCAGAGAAAGAATGGAGCTGGGGAAGGGGCTGGAGCACCCGGAGCAGATGAGGAAATGAGGGGACTCAACCTAGAGAAAAGGAAGGCTCGGGGGGGACCTTCTCTCTCTCTCTCTCAAACTCCCTGACAGGAGGGTGCAGCCTTGGGGGTCGGGCTCTGCTCCGAGGGAACAGGGACAGGACAAGAGGAAACAGCCTCAAGTTGTGCCAGAGGAGGGTTACTTTGGTTATTAGAGACAATTTCTTCACCAGAAGGGTTAATGGTGGGCTTGCTTGTGCTGGGACAACAGTTGGACTCAATGATCTAAGCAGGCTTTTCCAACCTAAAAGATTCCATGATTCTGTGAAGGGTGTCTGCCCAGCACCATCCAGCAACCTCCAGGTTAGTCACTCTGAGCCTCCTTGCCTGCTTCTGGCTCTTTCTTGTTATCAGAAAAGCATTTGAGTCCATGCGGGGTCTGCTTGTGCTGCCATAGCTAGCCTTCATGTTGACACCAAAGGGACGAAAGCACCACACAGCCACTGATAGGTTTATTTCATCCCTTCCATAACTCCCTTGTCTGGGTCACAGTGCTTATAACACCTAAATTCTATTAAAGTTGCCATTGAAAGGCATTCAGAGGCTCCTTTTTCTTGCCCCTGGGCCGGAGCCAGTGTCCTCAGTGTGGCTGGCAGGAGACTGGGGCTCGGGACAAAGCCAGGGAACACCATCATCTGCTGCTTTCCTAATCTGAGCATCAGCTCCTTGGGGGATGCTCATCTTGACTTCATTATGCGTCAATTAATTAACTTGCACTGCTCTCTCTTTCCATTTTCCTCTCAAGAAGTCACTGAGGCTGAACAACCGACCACAGCCTGGCAGGTCCCATGGGAATCACCACCAGGAGACACCACACCTCCTGCTACACTCTGCTACTCTTTTCTTCAGGGAAGACAGCTGGACTCATCAGGAAAGCTGCTGTGGATTTTCCACAGGGCCTGGATTTCAGCACAGGAGCTCCATAAGAGAGGCATCGGATGGGAATGAGTTGGGAACAGCAGGAAATGCCTCAGCCAGAGCTTCTCCATTGCTGAGATGTGATTCAGAGCAGCAGCAGCATTTCCACTCCGTGGCTCGGCTCACCCCCAGGCAGCAGCCGTGGTTTCAGGCTTTGGCGGCATCCACATTTCACTTTCCCAGCACACCCCAGCCCTGGGTGGGCCAGGAGCCTACCAGTGGCTCCATTTGAATGTCCAGTTCTGAGTTTGAAATCATAGGTCTCCCTCCAGAAACCTGATCTGGAATCCTGTATCTCACTGCTGCTGTTGGACTCCCCCTACATTCCTGCAGAGCTGCTTGCAGGTGCAGGAGCACAGGGTATTTGGGATCGGTGGTGTCAGGAGCTGTCCTTGTCTCAGCAGGATCACACAGAAGCTCTGCTGAGTGCTTGCCAAGCTTTCCGTTTCCCATCCAAATTGCTGCCATTCCTGTTCACCTACCATCCACTCCCTGCCTTCTCACCCCTCACTACATGCTCCCATCCAGCCCTCAACTGGTCCTCCTATGGCCTCACCACCATGTTCATCCTTAATTTATTTTCCCACACTGTGTTGTGTCAGCTGCCCCAGACCACTCTTGAGAAGTGACTTGTGGTGCCAAATCTCCCTTGGCCTGATCAGCCTCTCTATGGGTACGATAGGAGAAAGCAGGATGCCTCCATGCATCCCCTCACCACAGCACCCTCCTGGCAGCCAGGCCCCTGCCATACCTGAGCCCATGGCCCTGAGGCTGACTGCCACTACATCAAAGCCATTCTTCCAGCACCCGCAGTGCCACGCTGGCCCACATTGCCTGACTCCCCGTTGCCTCCTTCCTCTGCTCCCGTGCTTCACTCACTCCGTGGCTCATTGATGATGAAAACCACTGGCCACATGAAAGCAGCCCCCTAATGTGAGTTAGAGGCCTACAAACTGCATGGGAGGTATGGAGAGCCCGGCCCAACTGGAATCAACAGCCAAGTCACTAATGAGGTGATGAGGATTGCAGAGCTGGCGCAGTTGTGCTGCAAGCCAAGTGTGTCAGGGCGGCTGCCGGGCATGCTGGTGCCATCATTGCAGCAGCCATGTCCTTTTTGTGACTGCTGGAGCCTAGCTGGGAGCAGGAGTGATGCTGTGAGAGCTGAGCGAAGCCCTCAGAGCAGCCAGTGCCCCTATGCCTCACACGTGCTCATGACACCCAACTCTCGCACCAAGGAAGCTGCCCTTGGCCATTTTCCTCCCTCTTTTACCCAGGAACATGATCTGCGGAGACCTGCTCCCTGACAGAGCATGGATAGGGGTGATGTCCCAGGGGAGGCAGTAGCTGGACCTATCCCAGTCATATGGCAGTGCCTGGAGCAGGTAAAAGGCTACATCAGCTGGGGTCACCTCCGTCACACAAACCGCAGTCTCCCCTGACCTTCATACTTTCCCACTGCCTCACTGCTCCCATTGCATGCGCCCATTGTCATGTCGTAACAAGCAGAAGAGGAAACAGATTTCCCAACCACCCACCCCGCTGGCAGCCCATGAGCCCTCTGTGCTGGGAATGGCAGCCTGCACGGCCAGGGCAGCTGGCTCACCCCTGTGCTGTGCTGTGCTGTGCTGTGCTGTGCTGTGCTGTGCTGTGCTGTGCTGTGCTGTGCTGTGCTCTGACGGGATGAGCCAGAGAGGAGCTGTGGATAATCCGTGGCTGATGTTCAGGTGTTGCAGGCTGCTGCTTCCCTCAGGCTCANGTGCTGTGCTGTGCTGTGCTGTGCTGTGCGTGGTGGGTATGACCCAGAGTCTCACAGGAGAAGGCAGAGAGGAGCTGTGGATAATCCGTGGCTGATGTTCAGGTGTTGCAGGCTGCTGCTTCCCTCAGGCTCAGCTTGCTGCTGCTCCTCTCGCATTGTTGGGAAAGCCCCTCATGCATCACCCAGGGTGAGCAGGGCCAGGTGATGGATGGCACTGCCATGTTTTCTACCAGAATCCCTGTCCTGCTCCATGCAGGCAGCAGTTTCCTAGCACACAGTGGGAGGGAAAGATGGGATCCTCTGCTGCATAGCAGGGAAAGCCAGCAGCACTGGAGTAGCTCCTTCACAATCTGCTCAGTGCCTCAGGGCTTACTGGCTCAGAAGGAGCCACCTGATTGTGACTGAAATCACCAGTGCCAAGGGACGTGGACTGAGGTAGGGGTTCCTGGAATGGGCTTTTCTCCTCACTGCCATCATTGCCTCGAGAGGGGAGGTAGTCACTCCATGAAAATTCTGCCTCCCCTTAATTTCTCCTAAATTCAATTCCAGGGAAAGATGACACTGAGGCAGGAGAAAGGGGTTTTTTCTCCGGGGAAGAAATGCAAACCACATGCAGGCAGGCTTGGGCAGGAGGAGGGACTGGGGCTGCAAGAGCCGGCGCTCAGCAGCGAGGCCGAGCTAAAGTCAATTAGTGCTTCAGGACTCCAAACACGCCTGAGTGCTTCGCTTCGAGCAGGCGTGATCCCTGTCAGAGAGAGGCTGCCAGTAGAGTTT
Organism: Nicator chloris; assembly: GCA_013400495.1. NCBI lineage: Eukaryota > Metazoa > Chordata > Aves > Passeriformes > Pycnonotidae > Nicator > Nicator chloris. The sequence continues at coordinate 201,071 of WAAE01011454.1, read as the reverse complement.
GAAAATAATTAGGAAACCCAGAACCCCAGTGCTTCCCAGAAAAGCCTGTTAGTTCTGCGGTGGAAACCTTGCTTGCAGGGAGTGTATCACACAAACAGAGTCGTGACTCATCAACTGGATGGAGCTAAACTCCATTTTTCGAAGGTCAACGTGCTCAAGTCCTAATGAACTTTACCCTCGGTAGGGCTCCTATGCTCCTATTGTCAACCTGAATTCCAGGGATGCCCAGCACATGGAGAGCAATGGAGGACAGTTTCAGGGGATGTATTTCATCCAGAGACATCAAGAGCTTCCAAGAGGGCAGTGGTGATGGGGAAACTGAGGCACAGAGGGTTCAGACCACCAGCCCACTGCCTCCAGCCAGAGCCTGCACCCCACCAGCCCCATCCCTGCAGCCTGGGTGGACACTGCCAACCCCTGCTCTTGGGGGATCTCAGCTGTGAATCCAAGCAGTCCAGGACAGCCTTGGAGGAACAAAACAAGACAATCAATCACCCTTGCTTCATCCCGCCCCAGTCTGCATTGTGCGGAGCCTGAGGGACTCCACATCAAAGCAGGAGCAGCTGGCTGCCGGGGTGTCCCAAGCTGGCTGCCGGGGTGTCCCAGCCCCAGACGGGCAGCGCCTTGCCCAAGGGCTGCCTGTCTGCACTGCCCACATGGGCTTGGCCTCCGCTCACTGCCTAAGCCCCGCCACCAAAGCCAGGATGGAGCGCTGCTCCCTGCTCTGAGTACGGAGGGAGATGTCCGAGGTCACAGTGGCTGCAGAGAGCACCAAAGGTGGGGGTGCATGGATGTGGGGACACCACTGTAGCATTCCAGGGCTGGCAGCACCTTCGCTCTGCAGAGGCGAGCAGGAGGTGGCACTGCCTATGGGGGAAGAGCCAGTCCCATCCCAAGCTTATCCTGGAGCTGCGGGAAGCCTGCAGAGCAAAGCCTGCTCCTGCCGCGTAGCTCCCGTTATCCTCACAAGACCCTTTTCTTTGCAGTTCCTTCCATGCTACACGGCAGGCGCTTCCCCCAGGCTGCAGCCCCAGTGCTGCTGCAGACAGTACATTAATTTTTGTATGTCTTTTGCAGCTCCCCAGCGTTTCTCCCCATCCCAAGCACGCTCGGCTGTGATGAGGCAATGTTCTCGGGGAGTATTGGCTTCCCAGCTAGTGGGGAATATTCCTTGATGAAACTGGTCCGACATGCTGCCCGATGGGGCTGGAGATGGTAAGGGGGTGCAAGGGGTGCAGTCGTGGTGGGTTGGGCTACCCCGTGGTAAACCAGCAGCGTTGACCATCTGGGATGGGGCGTCTGGGCAAGGGAGAGCACCTGGATCCCCCTGGGGCAGTGCCATGTGGGTGCAGCAGTGGAACAGCAATTTGGGTACAACCCTCCAGATATCCCCTATTTTCCCTCTGGCAAAGGGTCAGGGTGGCTCTGCCCTGTGACCATAGCATGGGACAGAGCAGGGAGGACAGTCTGGCAGCCTGCAGGACACACGTGCCTGTGGTGGGTAACAACTGACATTTTTTCCAGTTCGTTAATTAAAACACAGAAGAAAAGTCACTAAAGTGTTGAGGCTGGGTGTTTACAGGGAAAATTCCTCTTCAGGTGCCAGGTTTATTAATAGAAGAGGAAAAAAACAAGGGAGAGAAGCAGGGCCACAGCTGGACAAGGAACATCTGGGAAGGATATGCTTTTGTGGAGGTGGATGGTGTTGGGTGTGTGTGTGGGATGGGTGTGTGAGGATAGGGGTGCAGTAAGCATCAGTGTCCCTCCGCCACCAAGTCCCCGGAATGCTGACTGGCTCTGGGGAAGCCATGCCATGGGCATTGCTGTGAAGCAGGAGTTTCCCAGCTCACCCTATGGGACACTGGCAGGGCTGATTCAGATCCTTTGAAGTTTTCCCTATTAACTGCCACAAACTGGTCAGGATCCAGGCTGATGAAGCAGGACATGCTGTCAGCATTGCCACCAGAGCTGGAGCTGCTGGGACACAAGAAAGACATGCTCAGCCAGGGTTCATGGTGTGAAGTTTGCAGCAGCAAACCCCCCCGGCTCCTTCAAGCTGCCCCCAGGAGTGCAGGGACTCCCAGCAATGTTGGGGGGTGGTGGAGCTGTGCCCCCAGACCTACATGCCACCCACCTCCACTAAGTGCCTGCACACAGGCTGGCATTTGCACTTCCATATGTGACACATTAGGATTTGTTTAGAAGCCCTTTATTGTCATATTTTGTTCTTTATTTCCTACAAATTCAATTTGCTGAGGGATATGTGCGGATTGTGAAATTATTTTGAGAATAGTTCCTCTGGGTTTTTTAATTTCCTTTGTATTAAATTTTTACAGTGTTTAAAAGGCTATGAAAAATTTTATGTTACAAAAAAAAAAAACCCACCAAAAAACCCCCAAACCATGAGGGCAAAATTCCAGGGAGGAAAGGAGAAGAGCCCAAGAAGGGGATGAGCTGTGGTACCAGCCACTGCTGCCTCTGTTATGGCAGGCACCGAGGATGGTCTGGCACAATGCCCCCTCCTGCTCCCGCTTCATCCTGGATGGAAAACCAGGCTGGGAGAGATGTGGCCACTGCCTCAAAACGGGTGCCAGAGTGGGACCTGCCATTTGCTGAGGTCTGGATGATTGTGGTTTTTCCCACCACTCAGCCTTTCCCTTTCCTTTGCTCTCCATATGGGAGCAGGACACGGATGCTGTGCACAAGGCCGTGGGGCTCCACTGAGCCCCCGCCTGCCTTTCCAACCCCTCACAGTCATTCAGTGCAGACATAAAAGCCCACAGCCACTCCCAGCAAGAAATTCCCGACAAGAAAATCTTTGAATTATTCCCAAGCTGTGACTGTGGAAAGCCAGGCTGCTCCCCATGGAGGGCTCCACAGCTTGGAGGCATTAGGGACCCCTTTCGCTGCCGGGGCGATGGCCAGTCAGGAGCCACCCTTCCGCCCTCTGTCCCCTATGCTGGGTTTTTCCAGCTTCTTCAAATCACAGACACATTTTTCATCTCTTTATTTCTACCATTGTCATGGTCATTGTTCCAAGCCGGTGCAAATTGGGAACTGGCTGTGCACTGACACTGCTGCTCCCTCCCCCCACAGCTGCCCTTGTCCCCAGAACCAGCAGGAGGGACCATTCCAGGGATGGGGATGGTACTGCATCCTACTGCCATTCCTCCAGGGGCTTTTGCACTTTGGTCCATGTCCCTGCCTGACACAGGACCCCTGGCATGCTGCATCCTGCCTCTCTCCAACATCATTTCCTCTTTGCAGCCTGCCCAAGGGGTGCTTGGAGGAGGGTGCAGGGGCTGTGCCAGTGTCAGGAAAAGGTCTGGCTGTGACCCTGTGTTTTGAGAGGGCTCCTGGGGCCTCTGCAGCACTGAGGAAGGGGCTGGAGGCTTTGGGAATGATAGAATCATCCAGTTCCAGCTCTCTAGCCATGGGCAGGAACTCCTTCCACCAGACTATTCTACCTGACCTTGAACTCATGCAGGGACTGGGAAACTCAAACCCAGCAGCATCCCCAGCCTCAAGGGACAAGGACTGCCCTTTGCAGTGCCAGGGTGCCCAACCCTTACCACAACTATGCAGGGATCTGTAGGGTGGTTGGTGCCTCTCAGCACTAGGGGAGGGAGATGATGTGGAAAATTATTATGCAACAGGATTTATCCATTATTAACATGGAAATGGAAGAATTCAGTGAATGTGTAACTTCGATTGAGAGCAAGATGGCAGGGCTGCAGGGTTGTCCAGTGCAATAGGATGTGCCAGACAACCAGCAGCACCAACCATCTGGGAAGAACGACAGGATGTTTGAATGAGCTGAGAACAGAACAGACTTCCAGGGCTGTGGGGAGGCAGGGTTGCAGAGATATTGGGATAGAGGGATGTATGGATGCAGGAATGTAGGGATTTGGGGGAGGCAGACATGCAGGGACCTAGAGATGAAGGGATGCAGAGATTCAGGGTTGTGGGGATGCAGGAATGCAAGTCCCGACCTAATGGTCCCTCTGCCAGGGTCCCCAGGGTGCTGAGGGCTTCTCAGATCAACCTCCCCCTGCTCCTCTGACCCCTCCAGTGAACATGGCAAAATGATGGAGGAGGATTGCTGAGCAGATCCCAGCTTTTTATCTGTTCTAGGAAAAGAGAGGACACACCAAGAACTTTTTGAAATTCCTTCCTGAAGCCTTGGCTGGGAGCCGCTGCCGCTTTGCTGAGACATTCAGACCCTGGCAGCACTGGGGCCTGGCCACGCCATCCTATCTCTTCCAGCACCCAAGTTTAGGGAGCTGCAGCCTTGGCAAGGGCTCCCTGCTCTGTCCTGTGCCCCTGTGCAGGTGTCTGGGTATGGAGCCTCTCTGCCAGCCACCTTCTGGCTCCTCTTTGTCCCTAGAGTCACGAGGTGGTGGCTTCTCCAGGCCACCAGCATTGCTTTCCCTGCCACATACTGGCAAATTCCTTTCACATGAACAGGAAATACAAATTCTCCTCTTCTCTTTGTTTTTTCAGGAAAAAAAAGTTTAAAAAATAATCTAATCAAATGCTGTTTGTTCGTGGTCTCAGTGATCTCCAGTTGTTTGGTTGAGGCTCAATGAGATGCCATTGGGATGGCCAAGGACAGGGACACTCCAAACCTGCTGCAAACTCAGGTGCTCCCAGCCTTGCCATTGTTGGCAGAGCTGGGGCTCATCCCCATGTGGGGATAGACAGACATCCCCATGGCTGCACTGGAAATGGGAGCACTGGAGCCAGAACTGGTTTGGCTGATGGAACTGTTGCTGGCCCTGCTTCTGTCGGGCTGGCTGGGAGAGTGTGGGAGCACAGGGATGATTGTGTGGTCTTCCAGGAGGGCTCAAATTAACAAACCAGCATTGTTAAACAGCTCAAAACATCAGTTGCCTTTAATTATCCCCTTTTCCTAAGGGAGGAGGCATTTTGCACCTGGGGAGGCCATGCCACACATGACTCTTTCATCACAGTATGATGGGATTTTTCCTCAATACTGATGTCTGGAAGCAGCCCTGCTCCAGGCCCACAGTGGGAAAGCACTGCTATGCCAGGACCCTGGAAATCCCCATCCATGGGAAGCACTGCTGTGATCCTTGCCGGACCCCTGTTCCTGGGTGTGGCCCAGCACAGGAATCTCTCTCCTCCTGCGAAGAACCAAAGAACCGATGCAGGTTTATTCCCTGTCTCCGGGGGAACTCTGAGCAGCATCAGTTCCCTTGGGACTGGAATCACCCTTTGCACTCCAGAGCACCCCTAGGCCAGGGCTGGGACCTCAGCAGGATGGACCCTCTGCCTGCAGGAAGGTGCTGGAACTTCCCTACTGCAATGGATGGCAGGGTTGGTTCTGTTGGGAGCCTCCCAGACAGCCAGGGAAGAGTGGAGTTGGATGGAAAGAGATGAGGGCACTAGGTCTTGATGTCTCTCCATGTTGTTGTTGCCTTGGAGCTGAGACAGAGCTCTCCCCTGTGGTGGGGAGCCATGAACCCCCAAAATGCCCTGGGAAGGAGAGGTGGCAGCTGAGAGCGCCTGAAGTACGTGCAGGGTGCGGAGGAGGCTGGGGATATTTGGAAATGTTCTTTTTCTGCTTTCATAGTGCAGCATGCATTTTTTACTTCATTTAATCTTTTTTGCTCAAATTCCCAAGTGAAGAATTCTTTCCATGAGCCAGAGCCTGCTGCCACGGCTTTGCGCCCAGCCATGGCACTGGAGGCCAGTTGGAGACCATGCCCCTGTATCCCTCCTCCAGATGCAGCACCACGGATGCTCGGAAGTGGGCATGAGGCTCACGGGACCCAACTGGCACCCTCTCCATCACTGCTTCAGCTCCACTGTCCCACCTCAACCCCCCTTCCTCCCCACTCCTGCGATTTGGTGCTTTTTGGGGTGATGAACCTCCTCTGTGTGCTTTGAGCCGGAGCTGCCCACAACCCATTTTAAACAGCTCAGGTTTTGTCTTTATTCCAGCTCCTGAAAATTGAATTTGTTAGTGGCATAAACAGGATATAAAAGACTGAAAAAAATGAAAAAGGAGAAGGGAACATTTTTCTCCATGTCTTTTCCTTCAACCTCTGAGGACCATATCTGCTGGCACTCCTGAGTGTTAGTCAAACTGCTGATGGTAAACAGGCCCTGGGGATCTGCTCTGTCCAGCATCCCAGGATACTCCTGATCCTGGATTTTTTAATTCATAGGTCACAATTTCTGCTCTTTTTTTTCCCCTGGTGTTCTCCAAACTAATGGTGGTTTATGGTGCTCTTTGACGTCAGCCACAAATGGGGCTGCCAGGTGGTAATAATTTTCCTGAATGTCGACTAAATACAATTATCACTCCATTTTCACTTCAGAAATATTAAAGTTTGTGTTCCTCCTGTTATTAATTCTAAAAAAAAGCCTTTATAAGTCACCGTGGCACACGGCCGCCAGCCCTGGGGTGCTGGCAGCCACAGCGGGGCTGGTGACCATAGCCCAGGCTGGCCCTGCTGTGCCACGTCCCTGGATTTTTCTGGAGGTGAGGGATGGGAGGCAGTGCCCTAGAGATGCAGAGACAGAGTCAGGAATTGGGATGTCAGCAGGACTGAGGATGGATCCTGAGGCTGGAAGGGTGAGGAGGGACCCATGTCCCTGTGGGAGACACAAATTCCAGTTCCTGTGGACCATGGACTTAAATCGGGTGTTTCCCAACCCCGTGCCAGCACAGCAGGGTCCACCAAAGGACAAACTTCTAGACACGCTGTTTCCTCCTGGCTTGGTGTCCAAAGCATGAGCACATCCCTGCAGCTTTGGCCAGGGCAGGCAGGAGCTGAGGAGCCGCTGGCTTTTGTCATGGAATGATCACATCCTGCTGCCAAGAGGGGTCCATAAGGGTTGGGATGCTGCAAAAGTCCAAGTTCAGCTGCAACCAGAGGATCTAGGGCAGTTCCCAGAGCTGAGACACTGGGGTTGGAATATCAGCAAAATGACTTAAAAGTAAACTTTGAGACAGAGACACCATCACAGCTTTTGGTGACCAAGTCCCAGATGAGTGATGCCAGCACCAACATCAGGCTCTCAGCCCTGGCACAAGCTGAGGTGCAGCCACACATCCCATGTTTTCCTTTCCTGAGGGCACATAGATGGGCACCCTGCTTGCCTTACACTGCCCAGGGTCACCTCAGCCTCTCACCACATCCCCTGACTGGGAGCACATGCACTGGGAGCTGCAGCTGCAGCAGGGCATGGGCAGGGCATGGGCAGGGCTGGCCATGGGCACCGGAGGCACGACTGCAGTGGCTGCTTCCACAGCCCTCCCTGGTCTCTGTGGCTGCAGGGGGGGCAGGGGCGGGGGGAGGCAGGAATTTCCCCATCCCCAGCCAGCAGTCTGCCCAAAGCCTTTGTCTTCTGCTGAATTCCAGCTAGTGAGAGTCATCCACCAGAGTCAGAGGATTTACCCTCCTGGGGAATGATGTGCAAGAGGGAACCATGTAGTCACATTAAAATTATTTGAAAAAGAATGGGACTTCTGAGTGCTGTCTCACGTGGAGCCAGGAACATCCATCTGACTGATGCTTCCATCTGTCCTTCTAAATAGTTTCCTTAAATAGTCCAAATATTTAAAAAAAAAAAAAAAGAAAACTATTGGAATTTGGCGTATATGGTTCTTAGGAGAATAGAAGAGGGCCAGATACTAAAATACTGCTGTCTTGTTCCCTTCCAGTAACAAACACATGATTTTCATTGCAGGGAAGGCAGAAGCAGCCGATAGTCACATCTGGCACAGAGGAGGATGCTCCGTGGTCACTGATGCTTTGGCTTTGCTGGGAGAGCAGGCTGTGCCCAGGCTGAGAGGTCCTCTTGGGCACAGTAGCAGCACCTGACTCATCTGGGGAATTCCAGCTTCCTACAGCAAAGGAATCTGCAGTCCATCTGCCCCAAACCTCAGGCTCTCTGTCCTGCACTGCAAGTCCCATCTCCTGCCTTTCCTTGGAGAAACCTTCCCTGAGCCCCCACTGTGCATAGCCAGGGTGAGTGGCTGCAATTGCGGGAAGAGATTCTGGAGCACTTCTCACACCATGTCTCAGTTCCTCAAAGACCATGCCTGCTGTTGCTCCTACTATCAGCCCCTGCCAGCTCTTCCCAGGAACCCTGTGGTGCCCACAAGTGGGAATTGGTTTATGGCCTGGCTCAATGTTGGTGACTTCTCTCCACCGTGTTTGCTCGTTTCATCCATTCAGCTCCACTCAAGGAGCAATGACAGATTTCCAGTGACAGAGTTTCAGTGGCTCATGTGGGATGGAGATTGATGTTGGCTTCAAGGATGGTGCTTGGTGCAAGTGCTTTCCCACAGGGATGCTGGGGCTGGGGGCCTTTCCCTGCCCCAATATCACCCACTGCTGGAACAGAGTTGGATAAAACCTTCAACAACCCCCAGCCTTCATGTTCATCTCCTCCTTTCACCTTCTCCAGTGAATACCAAGGTCACAGTACAACAGTTCATGCAACAAGCAAGCACATCCTCTGTCCTCCCAAGGTTCTCCACATTCCACCATCCTCATCTCCTGGCTACCTGAGAGTGCTGCCCCAACACCACCTCTCCGTGGGAAATCCCAGCTCAGCCATAACTGCCAGCCCTGCAGAGCAGAGGAGCCCAGTGTGGGGATGCCATCCTTCCCAGCACCCGTCGGTGCTGGCCGGCGCTGAGCCCACCGCGGTGTTCTCCCTGCTCTGACAGCTGTACGGAAATTGGAAGGCGACGCTGACATGTGTCAACAATAACCAGCAAACAAGCGCCAGCGGCGGCGGCGGCTGTCCCCACCACCTCGAGGAGGCTGGCCACTCTTGGCTGAAATCACGGCACGTTGCGGCTGGAAGCAGGAGTATTGTTTCAATTATTTCCATTATATAAAGTCAGACCATTTAATATATTCTGCCTCAAAGGGGCTCAACTAAAGAGATAAAATAAACACTGGAAATCTGCTCTGCTGACATGGACCAGGAATTCAGTTTCAACACCAAGCCTTCCCTCCCATCTCACTGCTCATCTTCTCTTTCCTCCCAGCTCCCTGTCCTAGTCTTGCTGCCCCTCGGCCTTCAGCGCCACTTGATGCCAATTCCCTCTTTAGCTTTGCTCCTGTTTTGGCAGCAGGAGCACTTGAAGGCTGTGCAGCCACACTGGCGTCCAGGACTGGAGCAAGCCAGAGGAGCCAAGAAGAGAGATGGAGCTCTAGAGCTTGTTCTGGGATGAAGGATTTGATTTATGGCAAATCTTAAGCCTCTTGGGATGACAAATTCCCTGAGAACAGCAGGAATGGCGGGTGGCACAAATCCAGGAATGGCTGGAGTGGGGCATGAGGAGGAGGACGAGGAGAAGAAGGAAAAGGAGAAGGAAAAGGAGGGAGAGGAGGAGGAGTGGAGAGCAAATGTGCCATAAGCATGCTGCAGGCTGAACTTGGCAATGTTAGCACTAAAATTAGCCACCCTCACACCTTCCTTCTCATCTGGGAGAGCTGATGGCACCCCAGCACTGGGGGACCTCACTGGCTCTATGCTGGCATGGGAGGTGGTGAGTTGGGTTGCCAGGAGGCTGGAGTTGCTCCCACCAGCTCTGATCAGACAGGAGCTGCTTCCCATTAATGCTCCCCAGAGCAGGGCTGTGCTAGTCCAGGTATTCCCAACATGTTGGCATGTGGGAAGGAGCACTAGCCACACCAGCAGTAAATCTTGGTCTTTCCCATCACATTTCCCTGCTCTGAGCTCTGCCTCTCCTGGAATGGAGCCATGAGCAGTGCCACCGCCAGGGACCCGGGTGATGGAGGGAGCTGTGTCACAGGATGCCAGTGAGGGCTGCAGTGCGGCGTGAGGTGGAGCTGGCATTTCATAAGAGCAGGGAAAGGGCCTCTGCCGAACTGGCGCGAGAGCAGCTGTGACTTTCCATTCCTGTGGGAAGTGGGCTGCCACCGTCCAAGCATCTGGGCTTGTTATGATGGGAGAGGAATGCCAAGTATTTTTCTTCCTTATCCACTACCATCCGCTCAAACCCTCCCCTGATCAAACCCACATTCATCGCTTGGGATGCACTGGGGAAGATTCCTCACAGCCCTCGTAGCTGCTGGGAGCCCATGGCACCTGTAGAGAAAACCCCACCCTCATCCAGGGGCTCCCTCCATCCCCCTGCCCCTTCCTGTCTCCTTCTTATGCTAGCCAGCTCCAGATATTTAATTTTCACTTTACTGCCTTTGCTAGGAGCATCCCTGCACCTGCATCCCTGTGCCACCACCTCTGTGACTGCATCCCTGCTGACCTGTGGGCCCGGCGGGACCACACTGTCCCCTCTAGAGCCCTGAGCATCCCGAAAGCAGCCACTGGGATGGTGCCACGGGCGTGTGCCCTGGGGCGCCTGCCGTGCCGGGAAGCAGGCGGTGCAGCTTTGGAAGGTCACCAAGATTTTTCCGAAGATGAAAGTGTGCTCAAGTGTCAAACAAACTTTCCAAATTATCTTTCTGGACACTTTCTCCCTTCTGCTTTGGAAGACGGAGGAGGAACATTTCATTCCCTCTGTGCTGGCGTGGAGCGGGGCTGCGTGAGCAGCTGGGAGCTGCCAGCGGCACCCGCGGCTCAGCCTCGCCTCTCGCCGACATCATCCCTGAGTCACCGCGGGTGCTGCCCTGGCATCATCAGCTGGGGTTCCCCCTGCCCGCAGCCCCCAAACCCCTCCCAGCACAACAGAGGGCTGCCAGGTGCCCAGTTAAGCAGCAGACACCTCTCCTCCCACTGACAGTTGGATTTGTCACAGACAAATTAAGGGAAAGGTGTGGATTTCTCTGCTCTCCCAGGGATACCTGGCACACAGCAGCAGGGGCATGGGGACAGCGGCTATGCTGCCCTTGGCAAAACCCCCGTGATCCCAAACAGCTGGGGATGGGCTGACCCATGGCCACGTGGTGTCCCCAGGATGCAGCACTAACAAGAGCGGTCTAATTAGTGCATCCTCCTGTGACGGGTCACCCTGGCAAGGCTTGCGTCGACATCCGCTCACCCATGCCAGCAGCCGGAAAGTGTGACCAGGAATGAGGTGCATCCCTGGTCCTTGCCCAGGGTTTGCCTTCCAGATCTGGACAAGGAAATTCCTTATCGGCTCCAGGGTAGCTGGGCTGGCGTCCCACAGGACTTGTAGGAGCTCCTTGCCCTGCAGCACCCGCGTCTCATCCCAGTCACGGCCATCCACACCAGTGCAGCTGCCTGCAGCCAGGATTTGGAGACACTCAGGGATCCCCAATGCCATTGCCATATCCCTATTTTTCTGTGCTGGGATCGCAGCAGGATCCCCATGTCCACATGGGCCCCCCAACCCTTGCAAACTCCTGATGGTTGATGCCATGCTGCAGGTTTGGTTGTTTATGGAAATTTCGGCTGAGCCAGATGCTCCAATTTATGCATTTTATGTGTAATTTTTCAATTTATTTCATAATTAGAAAAAAAAACAAACCTAAAGTGATCCCAACCATTATTACTCCTGATTTCCTCAGTTATTACTCCTGGTTTCCTACAGTGAGGCCAAAGAGGTCTGAAATGGCTCCTTTGTTGTCTGATCATTAACCCTTCAGGAATGAAACGCAGCAGCGCCGGATGGGAGCGGTGGGGAGAGAGGCTCAGGCGGGCTGAGGGAGAGAAGGGAAACAGGAGGGAGAAATTCGAGGGGTAGAGAGAACATTAACCCCAATGTACTGTCCCTGGGCACGGCTGGACAACCCAGGACACTAATGGACACATCCACTGCAGCCCCGTGGGTGGTCCACTCTGGTGCAATGAGTTTGCAGGTTCTCAGCAGCCCCCAGCCCATTCATCCCTCCCAGGCAATGCGGACTCAGAGCATCTGGGGTGGAAAGGAGCCCTGCAGCTCATTGGCATGTGGGATGAGCAGGTGGATGATGATCTGGCCCAGGGTTCTCAGGGGGGTCCTGTGTGCCCAGAAAGCCTCTCTGTGCCCTCTCTGGGGGAAGGAGGAGCACCATGCGCTGGTTTGCACATGGTGATGACAGGAGTGAATGCACTGTCACTGGGGCTCTCAGTGGTGGCCAGTGGCCTTGGAGCCCTGCTTGGGACATCACCAGGCTGTTCCAGGGTTGGTACGACGGGGTGAGCACGTGGGATTCCCAGGATGGGGACTTGCGGCTATGGGTCACCTCGGGTACCTGGCGAGCGAGGTGTTCCCCTCCTGTCCTGCATCCCACTTCAAGCACAGCTTCTAGGGTGGGTTTTGGGGAGCACAGCGCGGGATAAGGGGTGTGGACAGCCGCATGGGAGCCTGGAACAGCTCAGTGAGCTCGCCTTGGCTTGGAACAGCTTGGCACAGCTCGTCGCGGCTCAGCTTCGCTCCCGCAGCTCGGAGGGAGGTGAGTTAAGAAGCGCTTGGAAAATCAGAGTCAGCTGCAATCCTGGGGACAGCCGGGGCAGACCCACAGCCGCCGCCGGAGCTGCCGGAGACCCACCACGGCTCCCGGCGGCCGGGGGACTCAGCCCTGCCCGGGGGGCTCAGCCCTGCCCGGGGGCTGTCACTGCCCCCAGCCCTGCGGGGACTAGGAGCGGGGGCTGAGCCGGGGGGGCTGAGCCGGGGGGGCCGGCGCAGGCAGCGTCACCCTCCTGGCTCCACCCCCCAAAATCGCAGGGGGCTTCGCTGTGACCCCGGCGCTGGGATGGCAGCGGGACAGTCGGACCGCGGCGGGACGGCGGGACGGTTCCCAGCCGAGGTGGTGGCTGGAGTGCTCCGGGGGGATCCAGCCAGGGCGTTTGCCAGTCACTTTGTTGCTGCTGGGGGATTCTTTTTTTTTTTTTTTTTTTTTTAGGATTATTATTATTTTGAAAGGGAGGGTGAGGAGAGGGGGCTGACACTGACTATAAAGGCAGAGCTCCCTGGAGGAACCGGCACTTCCCTGATACCATGAGCACTCCCCGGGCCTGACAGACCCAGCCTGCCCCACTGTCGCCGGCTCAAGCTGCCCTGAAGTGTGGCTGTGTGTCCGAAGCTCGGGTTGGGATGGTGTGAGCCCAGAGCTGCTCGTCTCCCTCCCACCACCCCTCACCGGCTCTGGCAGGAGCCGAGCCCACCAGCCGCTTGGATGATTTGATTTCTTCCCTGTACGACATCACTCCTGCCCAGATGCAGTGGATAATATTCATGTTGCTGTTATTCATCAGCTCCATGGAAATGCTCACGCAGAACCGGTGGAAGAAGCAAGGTACAGTGTGCGCAGTGGGCTTGTCCCGCTCGGGTCCTGCGGGGTGGCTTTGCGACACCAGGCTGCCTGTCCTGCACGGAGCAGGACGGAGTTGTGAACCAGGGCTGGAGGTGCCAGGAACTAGCACACCCCCAACCCCTTCCCCTGAGCCCCTTTGGGGACCATCTGTGTTCCCCTCTGGGTGCGTGGCACGGGGCTGACTTGGCAGTGAGGGAAGATGCAGAGCACAGCCCCAGAGCACTGCCTGCCCAGTGCCAGCCCTGCCTTTGGGGCTGGCAGGAGACAAGGGACACTGGCTGGCACTGGGACCAGCTCTGCAAACTCCAGCAGAGCCAGACACAGTGGGGATAGCACAAAATGGGCTGATTTTCCAATATTTCCTTTCTCTGCATAACACACTAAGTGCCTTAGGAGTAAACCTCCTGCAAGGATGCTCAGAGCCACGGCAGGCACTGTCCCTTGCCCCATCCTTTCCCCAGGAAGAGGCACCAGCTGAACCATTGCTCATGCCTGGACAAGGGCAAGGTGAGCTGGGGTTGTGCTGAGGCACATGCCCCCTCCTTGGGCACTGGCTCATGCCCCCTCACCAGGCAGTGCCAGGCAGTGCCAGCTGGTTGTGTGGAGTGGGTCCGGGCTGATTCTCAGCTCTGTGCCAGGAATGCCTTGGTTTTGGGGCCAACATGTGCCAGGGTAGAGGCAGGACCTCCCAGAACCAGGGCTCTCAGGGCTGGAGCCCAGAGAGCTTCCCTTGAAGTTGTTCCATGTTAAAGGCATGCGGAGGCAGTAGGTGTGTGTGATGATGTGGGTGGCCAGGCTGGTGGCCAAAACACCCCTGATGGGAAACAGCCGAGTACCAAGAGGGGCTCCAGCTACCAGTGCTTGATGCTGGGTAGTGCAATGCTCCAAAGGCCTCAGGTCTTGGCTGCCTGGGGGTCTGGCCATGGCTTCACACCGCAGACATGTTATATACTCTGGGATAACCTGCACAGGGTCCAGGAGCCACGAAAGATGCTGCAGCACCCCACAGCCTCCCTACTGCCACTGGGAGCTCTGGTCTGGGCAGTCCAGTGCCCTAGGGACACATGGTTCCCAGGAGGACTGGGCATAGGGTGGGCAGAGATGGGGGATGTCACACCCATGTCCAGCACAACTCACGTACCCACTGTACCCCATGCCCAGTGCCCATCCCAGCTCAGCCCTGCACTCTGCAGGGCCACTGGACAAGAGGAGATGAACCCACCACTTGTCCCTAATCCCCAAGCCCATGGTTTCAGAGTGAGACACATTCTGTTGTTCTCTGTGGTGGCTCCCAGTGTCACTCCCAGTGCCAGAGAGGTGTGTGCCATGCCAGCAGCACTGTGGAGTGGAGGAGGACGACCCCACTTGTCCCAGCTCCATACCGTGGGGTTATTCCCAAAGCCAGTGAGAGGAAAGAGGCCCCAGAGCTCATCCAGGGCTCCCCACTTTCTTCGCCCTGGCTGGAGGTGGAAGTAGAGCAGCAAAAAACCCCCTAAATATCAAAAAGAATTAGGGAAGGGAAAGAGGCTCGTAAATCCATGGGTCTCCAGGGAAGCCACTCCAGCTGCAGCCAGGAACACAAATGTTGTCAGCATTTGGTAAATATCTAACTGAGACCATAACAACTTAATGGATCCAAGGTGCTTCGTTAGCGCTCCCAGCAGACGCAGCTCTAATGAATGCTCCTGGCAGTGCTGCCATCCCAGACACAGTGTGCCCCAGAGAAGGGACTGGGATGAGCCAGCTTAAGGACAACTGCATGGCGCCACAGCACCGTGGACTGGCTTGTTCCAGGGACCAGCACACGGGGCTGCAAAGCATCGCCCACCATCATCGTCTGACAGAATCCTCTGGCAGCATCCCCCCAGCTTCGCCAGCACCTCTGCCCCAGCCCCACAGCTGTGGGACCCTTCTGATGCAGCTTCTGGAGTCAGAGGGACCAGTGCCAGGCATTGCTCCCAGGGCTGAGTCCACGTCTGTGGTGGGCAGCACCCAGCAAGTGGCTTGGGCTTGTAGCAACCTTGTCTAGTGGAAGATGTGCCCACCCATGGCAGGGGCTTTGAGATGATCTCGAAGGTCTTTTCCAACCCAAACCATTCTGCGATTCTATGGTTCTATAGAGCTGAGGTCCTAAGCATGCTGTAGCAGGGCTTCTGGCGCTGTCACCGCTACACAGGCTGTGGTGCCAGAGCCAAGCAAACAGTTCCCAACACAGGGGCATGGTGAAGGCATTGGCTGCCCGCATGCAGGACTTCAGTGGCCCC
The DNA here is from genome assembly GCA_013400495.1 of Nicator chloris. Taxonomy (NCBI): domain Eukaryota; kingdom Metazoa; phylum Chordata; class Aves; order Passeriformes; family Pycnonotidae; genus Nicator; species Nicator chloris. Next base: position 185,575 of record WAAE01011454.1, on the reverse strand, counting down.
TTTTGTGATGTCCAGCCAGCCTAGCATTGCAAGAAGACACAGGGCGTGTGTAGCCCCCAGAGCTCGATGCTTCCCAGCTCCCAAAGTGTTCCTGTGCCAGGAGCATCCCTCCAGGCTGCTTTTCTGTGGGCTCGGAGAGCAGGAGCAGCTGATGGTGTCGCTGTGGGCTGGTAGATGTTGGCACCCTGTCCTTATCTCTGGGAACAGAGGTCACACACCTCGGGGTCAGTCACCCTCCCACAGGCTGGGAGTACAGCACAGGCAGCCAGGGAGGCAGCAGAGGCTCTTGAGCAAACAGACAGATCCTTTTCTCAGCTCCTCGAGTGCATCCAAAATGCCCTTTGTCCTCTGACACTTAACAGGCATCAACTGATTAATCCAGGTCAGATCATATTTCTACCCGCTTACCCAGTGGTTGTTTCACTTCTCACGAGATGGGCAAGGCTGTCTTGGGACATGGCTCAGACTGTCACCCATGGGCAGTGCTGGGCGTGGGGCAAACCCTCAGTCTGAATCTTGGAGTGATGGAGGCCATCAGTGATGAACAAGCTGGGAGTGATGGCTGCATGTGTCCCTTTCTTGCCAGCGTGGACAGAGGTGGGGATTTGAGGAGCAGAGAGAGGTGGGGTGGCATTTGCAGGGAGACAGGACAGTGCTGTCACCCTGGTGAATCAGAGAGGGGCTGCCACGGGGCTGGGACCCACCTCAGCACCTGTGCCACACCCCCTCTCCTCCATTTGTCCCCTCAGCGAGTGCCGGCCTGCTGGAAAACTGCACGGGCTGCATCCTGTGCTCTGAGGACAACGGCTGCATCACCTGCCACCACCGTCTCTTCCTGCTTATCTGGAGAGACGGCATCCGCCAGTACGGGATGTGTGTCCACACTTGTCCCCCAGGCTACTTTGGTGTGCGGGGTCTGGAGGTCAACAGATGCACAAGTAAGTCCCGTGCCAGCCGGGTTCCCCCTGGTCCTACTAGTGCCCCCTGCTCCTCTCGCCACCCTGCGGGTCCCAGTGCTGCGGGAAGGGCGATGGCTTCATTTCCCACAGCATCCCTGGTGGCACTGGATCCGGGGGCAGCCGGGTTGGGGGAGCTTCCTCCCTTTATCCCTTGCCCAGAGCTGCAGCTTGGACCCCGCAGGTTTTGGGTCCCCGGTGGGTGCCGGGGGTGCCACGTGTCTCGGGCTGTCGCGCTGACCGGCCGTCCCTCCCGGCAGAGTGCAGGTCTCCCAGCTGCGAGAGCTGCTTCAGCAGAGACTTCTGCATGAAGTGCAAGGACAAGTTTTACTTGTACAAGGGCCAGTGTTTTCGGCAGTGTCCCCCCGGCACTGCGGCGCAGCCCGGCACCCGCGAGTGCCAAGGTAAGCAGCACCCGCATCCCGTGCCGGCGTCCCTGGGGACGTGCCTGGCGCCGAGGGGTCACCAATCCCTTCTGTCCCTGCAGAGACGTGCGAGCCGGGGCCGTGGAGCGAGTGGAGCGCCTGTACTCACGAGAGCCGGACCTGCGGCTGCAAGTGGGGTGTGGAGACGCGGGTGCGCGAGGTGCCGGAGGCTGCCCGGGAGGAGAGGACTGCCTGCCCTGCGCTGCTGGAGACCAGGAGGTGCCGCATGAAGAAGCACTGCCCAGGAGGTGAGCACCGCGCTGCCGGGGCTGGGGACAGCTTCGTGTCCCTCCAAAGTGAGGCCGACGGGCGCTGCAGGACGACGGTGGCAGCAGGGGTCTGGCAGTGGCCGGCGAGCCATGCTGTCATCTCCTAAGCATTTTGAAATTCTGGGTAAAGCTGTCATCTCAGGCACATGTGCTGAGCAGCCCTAGGGCTGGCTGCTCCCACCTGGCAGTCCCGAGACTGCCTGGGACGAGCCAGTGTCCCCTTCCATGCTGGACTGGACTGGGCTGGGCACTGGCATGAACCGCCGTGGTGGGATGAGGCTGCCGAGCTCCAGCTCCCATCCTGCCACCTCCCATCCTCCCATTCTGTGCTGCAGCTGTGGATAAGGAGGGTTGAGACACACAGGGGAGGTTCCTGCAAAAACCTCTGAGCTCCCCAAAAGCTGGAACGCTTGTGGAGCAGGAGAGCATCACTCAGGAGATTTCTGATGGCCAAAGTTTTGGGACACACCCCAGGGCACAGTCCCTCTCCATGGCTCATCTGGCCAGATGTTCAGTCGTGCTCCTGCACTTCCCCCCACCTCATTCCCAGGCTGGGGGCTCCCTGGCTCAGAAGTCTCCCCACTTTTCACACATCAGACCCACTGCAGTGTCTGTCCAGGCGGTGCGTGCACGGGTGCAGGGCTGGCGATGGGAACCAGGACGTGGCTGATGTCATTTTTGGATGCAGGCGTCTGGACTGAAGCTACCCTAATAAATCTCCACTTAATAACTGGCAGAAAGGGGGATGCATGAGATACTGATCTGAAGTGCCTGGCAGCAGATCTGAGCCACCGAGGGTTGCGGTTCAGAGCTGCGGGATCACTCTGTGCTGTGGGATGAACTGGCCGGCACCGCCAGCGTGGCGGGGATCAGAGAGGACAGAACTGTGAGGGTGGAGAGAAAAAGGATAAAGAAGGGGGGCAACAGCAGAGGCCGTGCATGCTGGGCGAGGGCCACGGAGCCAGGAGAGAGGCTTCATCCCAGCACCATCAATCATAAGTAATATTTTCCTGCTGACAGGGCAGAGGAGCTGATTCCCTTCCCCACCCAGATCCCAACTCACGTCTTTGGGGTGCCAGGTGGCATTGATTTTGAGGATATTTCCCTCCCTGCTGGTGTGTGCCAGCTCCAGACCCGCAGAGCTGGTGACAGTTTGATGCAAGAAATGTAATGTGGAAGGACAGGCTGCTCCAGAGCACTGTGTCCTGGAGCACCGTGCCCATGCCCTCTCCTGCCTGGCACACGGCAAGTCCCACTGGCAGGGACTGCTGTGCCAGTGTTTCAGCACCTCATCCTGTGAAAGTTACTGGGAAGGCACTGTCACCCTAGAAAAAATACTTGGCTTCCTGCCTCTGCCTGTGCTCCTGCAAGCTGGAAGCCCTGGGGCTATGGTGATGGGCTCAGGGACTGGCAGGACTCTACTCTTGAGGCTGCTGTCTGGGATCAGCTTCAGAGGCAGGTCTGTTCCCTGTCCAGGAGGCTGTTCCCAGTCCAGAAGGAATCCCGGTCCATGAGTGCCCCCCAAGCAGCCCCCTCAGGAGAGAGCAGCCCTTCCATGTCTCCCACTCCTGGGCAGGCTGTCAGGAATCCCTGCCATGGCAGAGCGTGTGTCTGCCCTCGCTCCCAGGCTCCTGCCCGCCTGGCCAAGTGCTGGGTTATGGGATCCAGATGCTGAAGGAGGATGAGGAGTTCACTTGATGCATCTGAGACACCCCCAGCCCAGGCGAGCCAGGGCAGGCAGCTGAACCCGACCGTGTGATGAGAGATTTGTGCCACCACTTCTGAGCCATCCAGGCGGCTGGAAGGGAAAAGCCTCCACGCTTGGCCATGGCACAAACCCCTCACGCTGCTGTAAATCTGCCTTGGGTGTCTGTCCCGCTCTCCAGACGCTTGGCGTGCGTGCCATGCCCTCTCCTTTGTGGGTGGCAACAGTCTGGAAATCAGAGCTGAGAAACAGGGTTTCAGAGCCAGGCAGGACAAGAACTGGAGCCCTCAGAAGGGACTGGGGACAACAGTGCTGGCACACACAACACCAGGGACAGTCATGGTCCTTTGTGCCCCTCACACCACTGAACCCCCTCTATGTGACTCTAATTGGAATGGGTGCAGGGGTGCAAGAACCGACAAAGCTGCCCAGGTTTTGGGGCAACCATTGTGATCTGTAGCATGGACTCCCCCTCCCACTGGAGCACATGGCACAGCAGAGTTTATCCTGAATCCCTGTTTCTTTGGCATCTCAGCACCAACACCAGAGCCAGCTGGAGGGTGTGTGGGAGCTTTGTGGGGTGAGCAAAGATTTGGGTCCCAACAGCCTGACCCTGAAAAGCTGGCAATGGGTTGACCTGGGATGCATCCAGGCTCCATCAGCACGTTGGTTGTGCCACTAGGATGGGGACCATCCACATGTGGAGGGCATCCACAGGGAGAGAGAATTAGCACCTGTGCAAGGATGCACTCCAAAGCCACTTTGCTTCCCACCATGCCCAAATCCTCCCAGGGCCTGTCTGGGTCCCGTGGTGGTAGGCAGGTTCCCCCCATCATGGCAGAGCTGAGCATGGCTGTGCCATGGCTTTGGGGTGTTGGTGCAGCCACTGCCTCTCTCCAATACCCATAGTCCTGCTCAGAGAGAAGCTGGGATTTCTCCAGGAAACTTCTGCTTGGGTTGAGCTGCCCCACCCCATTCCTAGGGATTTGGGGGTACCAGGACTGAGAGTCCAGCCATGGGAGATGTGGGGACAACAGGCCAGTGGCCCTCTGCCATCAGCACACCCAGACCCCCCACAGACTCACACTGCTCTTTCATAACCGGGAGAGGGCTCTGGGGTCCCTAAAATCAGAAACTGGGTCCACCACTTACACCTTGAGAGAGGATATGGGATCAGCATCTCATGGATGGGTCACATCAGGTTGCCTGGCCGAGCGAGCTCTACTTTTCTCCTCCTTTTTCTGTTGCAGAGAAAACCGAACCCAAAAATAAAGGCAAAAAGCGGCAGAAGAAGCCGAAGACAGAAAGGCACACAGGCACCTAGCAGGCACCAGCACAGGAGCTGGGGCACCATGGCAGGAGCTCCCAGCCAGCTGCTGCCATGATGCTCCGGACACATCACTCCTGTTTTTCCATTCACCAAAAAAAAAAAAAAAAAAAAAAAAAAAGCGCACCATTTTCTCTGCTCCCCCCATCCCTCTTTTCTTTTGAGACAATTTATGGCTGTAAGACATTTCCTTTTAGAAAATCTAATTTGCAATGTCCAAAGCAAAGCCCTAGGGCTTGTGGAGGGGGTGGCTCCTTTATTCCTCTGGTCTTCCCTCTCCCTTAGCCAGCTCCATCCCTTCCCTTCCTCCAGATGGGGTTAGAACAGGGTTGGACCCTGCTAAGGTAGCTGATGCCTGCCTGGATAGTGTTCCCCAGGGCTGGGAGATGCCCTGGCTTCACAGGGTCCTGATTTTATGGGAGTTCTGGGGGGCACAGTGCACCACTGAGCTGCTCCAGGTGCTGGATATTGTCCCCCATCCTCAGCCACAGGCACAGGAAGCAGCAGGACTCCTGGGGTTGGGACCCCACTGGGGACCATGCCATTGCTCACAGCAGCCCAGCCTGGTGCTCAACATCCCCACCAGCACGACCAAGGGCCAAATCCTGCTCTCCTGGGACTCAGAGGGCAGCTGGACCTCCAGACTGACAACCCTTGTTGGGACCATGCCAGCCCAGCACTCAGCACCCTCATGCGCCAAATCCTACCATCCTCAGGCTCACACAGAGGCTCAAAGAGCTTCTCTCCCAGCTGGATGTGGGCACAGGAATTTGGGGTGACCACTTCTGTATTCGTTCTAGGACAGGGACACGCACCATACAAGTGCGAGCCCAGGCAGGGGATGCTGCTGCCTCCTGCGTCCCCAAACTGGGATGTGTTGGAAGCAAAGATGCAACCTCCCCCCAGCCATCACCCAGGGGGTGACCGTGGGGTGCTGTGACCCCTCCCAGCCATCACCCAGGGGGTGACCGTGGGGTGCTGAGACCCCTCCCAGCCATCACCGAGGGTGCAACCATGGAATGCTGAGCCCAGGCGTGCCAGTCTGTCCCTCCCTGCCACGCTGCGTGTGTCCACAGGCACAGAGGGCTCTATCGGGATATGTACCATGTGTGTTCTTAAATTGCTGCCCAACCGCAGGCAGCTCTGCATTTGGGGTTTGCCGGGGTCTGAACTCCCTGAGCGTGAGCTGGGGGACGCCGGGGCTGGCCGCGGGGTGTCGAGGCTGCGGGGGCTGCACAGACCCTTCAGGACGGGAGCGCTGGGTGTCAGCATCGAGCCAGCCCCAGAGCCGGCACAAAGCCGCCAAAGCAGCTCCTGCGATCCCTTCATGACAAATAAACTGATTAAACCCCCGGCATCGCTCCTGCGTCCCTGTTTTCCCCATTCCCACGAGTTGCTGCCGGAGGGGGTCTGGGATGCTGGCCTTGGCCACGGTGCAATCCCGCATTCCCCAGCTCTGCAGCTTGGGTCCCTGTAGGGGTACACCCTGCTCTGCCCCCCCCAGCACTGGGGTACTGGGGAAAGATTTTTTTTCCAAGTTTTTATTTAAAGTACCACCAGCATTGCTCATTGCCTAAGCCAACACTGGGGCAAGTGGCAAGTGTGACACTGTGACTGCCATTACACAGGACTGGGAATCACTAGGGGTTTTTTCTGGGTGTTGGACAAAATCCCCCTCTGCTAAGATGCTTGGGCATCCCCTTGGCAGCCTGTCCCCTCCACCAGGATTGTCTCCTCCTGGGGGACACAGCCTAGACCCTATCCCAGTACATGGGCTGGCAGACGTGGTGACCCCCAATTCTGGTTGGAATCCATCAGACTCCGACAGACGCCCGGCCTGGGATCTGCGCACGCCGAGCTCCACGCTCAGTCTGCCTGTGTCCTGCCAAGCTCTGCCTGGGACACAGCCCTCCTCCTGGTCCCCACGGGCCCATCCCGTGGCCAGAGCAGCGAAATCCAGGCCTGGCTCCCGCTGGCATTATAAATAGGCGGGACTTGAGGAGGGAGCTGTGCTGCCTGAGATGGGGGTGCCTGGGTGTGGTGAATCCCAGCGGGTGCAGATCGGGGGGACTCGCTGGGTGCAGGAAAGGAGGCTGGGAGGGCTCGGTGCTGCCCACCCCGGGACGTGCTATGAGTTGTACAGAGAACGGCCGGGGGAGGGACGGGGCTGTGTGTGCGACTGTGTGTGTGTATGTGTGTGTGTGTGTGAGAGAGAGAGAGAGACATTTATAGATCACGTGTGAAACTTGATCTCCCCGCAGTGCACTCAGAGGAAAGAAAAAAGATAGAAGTATTGTTTTTAAACAGATTTTTTCCTTTGTTTTTCTTTTTTTTTTTTTTTTTTTCTCCCCTCTCCCCCTGCGAGGGCTGGCGATAAAAGGCCGGGGCGGCCAGCGCCGGCTCAGAGAGAGGAAATGCCGAAATCGCCGCGGTTGGACGCGGCGGCGAGCGCCCACTGACCCATCCCGGCACGGAGCAAGCTGCCGGCGCATCCCTCGCCGTGGCACCCCGGCCCCGCGGGGACCCCCGCGCCATGCGGGCGCTCAGCCTCGGCCTGGTGGCCCTGACCTGTGCCACGACGGCTCTGTGCGCTGCTGGAGCCCAGCGCCGGGCTCTGGAGGGCGGCGGCCGCCGGCGCTACCACCGCGTGCAGCACGGCCACTGCAGCTACACCTTCGTGCTGCCGGAGGCCGACCCTCTGCCCTGCCCAGCCGGCCCCGCTGCCGTCCCCGGCCCGGCCAACGTGCTGCTCCAGCGGGACTCGCCGGCCGCCACTGCCGGGCACGGGGCTGCCCAGCGCCTGCGGCACCTCGAGAGGATCCTGGAGAACAGCACCCAGTGGCTGCTGAAGGTAGGGTGTAGGATGTGGGATGCGGGGGGTGTGTGGGGGCACAAGCAGCGGGATGGTGTGGGCAGGGATCTGTGTCCAGCACCCACTCATGCAGCATCCCTGTGGCACAGCTGTGGGCATTGGGGCCTGTGCCCACCTGAGCATCCAGGTCAGCTTTTCTCTGCAGCTGTGCAGCTGGCATCAGACACTGTCTGCACGGAGGGGATGCGTGCCCTGGGTTCTGCATGGTCTGCAGCTCATGCATGCTTCAGATCACTCACCCAGATCACTTCCCATTGAGGCTTTATTCCCTGTCCATCTTTGCCATAGGGCTCCTCATGGTCCTGCTGGGTTAGCCATGCCAAGCATCCCTTGGTGATCAGCATTCCAAGTTCTGGGTGAGAAGACTGGGAAGGGGTTTGGCCAGTGGTAGGGCAAGGTTCCCAAGGGCAGGGGCAACTAAAATCTCTCCAGCTTCATCATTTTCCCTCTTACAGGCTTTGCAAAAGCTCCCAGCACTTGGTGAGACTTTGTGTGGGACCTGTGGCTCCTGAGTGGCCTATGGGTGGTGCACGATGGGAGCAGTGGGGTGCCACACCAGAGGGGCTGTGAACCCACAGGGTTGCCACCCTCAGCCCCCACTGGTTCCCCCCGACCCCAATGGCTGAGGCAGGAAGCAGCATTTCCTTCCTGGAGCCCCCACCAGCTGAGTGCGACTGCCTGCGTCAGACCCAGGAATAGCTCATCCCAAGGGACACATCCCTAGGGGGCCCTCAGCCCCAGTGCCAGGAACACGGGGTACCTGCACCGATAAAAGGGGAAGTGGCTTGTCCCCAGCTGTCACTGACCCAGCAGAGCCATATTCATGGCCTGTGGTGTCCCACCAGGCTGCAGTGGGACCTGTGTGCCTCTGCACTCTCATTTCCTGGGTGATGTCCCTATGCCGAGGCTCTGCAGCACTCAGGGATCAGGATGGAGCAGACACATTGAGTGGGGGTCCAGGGATGGCCTGTGCCAGCCACGCTGCTTGGGTGGCTGTGGGGGGACAGTGCAGGCAGCAGGGACGTGCAGGATGTTGTTCCTTGTCCCCTCAGCCATCCTAGAGAACAAATTCCTCAAGGGCTGGGAAAACGCGGAACCGTGGCTCTGCTGGAAGCCATCCCAGAGTGTTGCAGGGGGGTCAGCAGGGCCAGTGACAACCTGGCTGGTGGCACTGAATCTCTATCACTGTGGAACCTGCTGGGTCTGTTGGGTGCACACAAGTCCTGGGGTCCCTGTGCCCTGGGGTGCCTGTGCCCTCAGCTCTCTGCCTTGGTGACCCTGTGCTCTGGTGTCTTTGTGCCCTGTGTCCTCAGGCCAGCTCTGAGTTTCCCTTGGGATAAGGGCAGCCTTTGGATGGCCAAGCAAGGTAGGGGACCAGGGTACCAACACAGGTGCACATGGCCCTGTCCAGAGCAGACAGCCACAGGCAAAGTGGGAGTGCACATCTGGGCAGCTGTGGGCAGCAATGCCCCTCCCCACAACACCAAGGAGCACAAGGCAGTGGGGCAGCTACTACCCCATTCCTTCCCCATCCCCATCCTGTTCTATCCATCCCATCCCATCCCATCCCATCCCATCCCATCCCATCCCATCCCATCCCATCCCATCCCATCCCATCCCACCCCATCCCGTCCCATCCTGCAGCATGGCTCTCTCCTTTTAGAGGCAGCTTGCAGCTATGTTTTTTGCTGTTGTTCCTCAGCTTCCCAAATTTCAGCAGAGCTGCCCAATAACGCTTGTTTTGGTCAGACTCCAGCCCTGAACAAACAAACGAGGGCTCAAAAGAGGCACTGGGTTCAGGGACAGATCGTAAACAACGTTGCATCCCTGTCTGCTCTGCCCTGGCATGGGGAGCCCTGCAGGGTGCCAAGAAATTGGAAGGTCTCCTGGCACTCAACAGGATTCCCCAGGCCTCCTCAGCATCTCCAGCACCAGCCTCCCCAGGACCCCCATCCATGGCACTGCGGGGCTGGTCCACCCTCCCCGCTCAGCACCCTTTGGTGGGGACATGGTGAGGACCCAGCACAAAAGGACACATCGGCTGCTTCTGTCTCAGGAGGAATTAATTTTAGTTCAAACACAAACACTTGATGATGCCGTTGGGTCTAGGGGGGCACTTGGGGTGGGATGGGGTCTCCAGTGGGGCAGTGGCATTTTGGCAGCTCTGAGGTGCCTGAGGCACAGGAGCTGATGCTGCTCACCCTAGGATGTGTGCAGTGGTGTGGGGAGCAGATGAAGGGTTTTCCACCCACCTGTGACTCAAGGATTCCCGGGCTGGTGCTTGTGAAATGTTCAGAAATGCCTGGGCAGGATAGGAACTGGGACATAGGGGAGGGATGTGGTTGCAAGAAGGCAGCACAGGATGATCCAGCTGTGAGCAATGGGATCCCAGCATGGGGACAGTGAGTGGCTGAGTTTTCTCCCACTCCACAGTGATATTTTGGAGTGACCAAAACAGCACAACATCTTTTCCCCCAGTGGCTCTGCCCGTATGGTGGAGAAATGAGTCTCTGAGACCAGGAGAGCCCAGCTCACAACAGCACCCATGAGATGAAGAGGATCCTGGATTCCCTGTCCTTGGCACAGAGCCTGTCCCACTTGTGTCCCCTATGCCAGACATGCCTGGGGACACTGTGCCCCAGTCCAGCTCCCAGGGAGCTGCTGGGGCCAGGACCCAGGGCTCCATCTCCACGGCTCTCAGCCTTCCCCGTGCCAGCTTGACCTTTTCCATGGGTATGTTCTGCCCTCGGCCCACAGATATGTTTATTTAAAAAAAAAAAAGGCAAAAAGCAAGATTGAGAGGGAGAAAAGGCCTCCCCAAGCCCTGTGAAGCAACAAGATTAACGACGTGGTTAAAGGGAAACTCTCCAGCAATCCCTGAGCTTGGGGAAATGTTTTCCAGACGCGGCTCTCCGACCTTTCCCTGCTTCCTCTCTGACAGCATGTTCCTGCGAGGGAAAATCCCCAGGGAAACGGGTGCAGGCAGTGCTGGCTGGGATGGTCAGCCCTGGGACACTCCTGCCCCGAGAGCCTCCTGCTCCACATGGATGCTCACAGTGGGGTGATGGTTTTGCCACTGCCTGGTGTGGAGGAGGAAGGAACAGTGAGATTTCGTCATGCCAGACAAGTGCAGAGCCCTGTGCCCTGGCCCGCTGCAATCCCCACTCCCACGCTGAGTATCCCAACACTGCTGCCTGCCATGGTGCTGAACATCCTGGTATTTCACGATGCCAAACATCCCAGCACTGCTGCCTGCCTGCCACAGTGCCAGCATCACTGCATTCCACCATGGTGCAGAACATCCTGGCACCACTGCCTGCTTTGACACTGCCCAGAGTGAATCAATCCTGCTGATTCTGGGCCACAACCCTACCAGATGCAGGGGGATGTGGGTCTCTGCCTGCACCACTGGGGAGCTCAGGCAGGAAGCAGGATCTGGGCATTGCAGGGACAGCAGCATCTGTGGGATGCAGGGAGCTGGGCAGCCCCCATCCCTCCTGCTCTCAGGGGCTGCTTTCCCAGCGTGGGCGGCAGCGTGGCCCCTTCCGCTCCCTGCGGCCCCCGCCGAGGGACCGTGCCCCCACCGAGGCCATCGCCCTGGGGAGGGGCTGAATGGGAACCTCATGGCAGGGCTGCCAGAAATAGCAAAGCCTTTGGGAAAGGCAGCTCCCTCGCGGGCTGGGAAAACGGAAGCGTCATCTCAGCTGTGTCCGAGCTGTGTTCGCAGCCAGCTTCTTCCCAGCCCCAAGTACTTCCACGTGGTGGAGCAGCACCGGGTGCCGGACACCCATCTTCCCTGGCTGATGGTGTCCCCTGACCCTCCATATCCCCAGCCCTGGGAAACCAGTGGTTGGGGCTGGCAGCTGATGCTGATGCCAGTGCCAGCCACTCCCTGCCCAGCTGCTTGGCACAGGCCACCCTGGCTGGGCATCAGCCCCAGCTCGCCAGCACACCTGGGCACACAGAAGCCCGTGCCAGGCCCCAGCTGGTACCACAGCCCAGGAATCTTGGCAGCCGGTGCCTGAGGAGCCTCCCGTGCAGCAGCTCAGCTCTGTCCTCTGATAAGATTCTAAGGGCCCTGAGGTGGGTCAAGCCTTGTGGAGACAGGGCTGTGCCCAGTGGTGCCAGGCTCAGCTGGGATGCTGAGACAGGACCCGAAGAGGTGCCCAAATGACACCCTGCATCCTCACTTCCCTGCACAGCTGGAGAGCTACATCCAGAGCAGCGTGAAGCCGGAGATGGCAGAGCTGCAGCAGACGGTAGTGCAGAACCAGACCGCCACCATGCTGGAGATCGGCAGCTCCCTCCTCAACCGCAGCGCCGAGCAGAGCCGCAAGCTCACCGACGTGGAGGCCCAGGTATGGCACGTGTGTCCCCACATCCCCTCTGAGACTGTGGTGGGTGGCATGGATTCCCTGAGGTGACACAGGGTTTAATGCACCAGTGGCAGGGGTACCAGGGCTGTGTGCCAGAGACCCGCCAGCCCGGTGACAACATGGGTGTGGTGTGGCTCTGGCTGCTGATGCCACGACTCCCCTCTGCTCCCGAGGCAGGTGCTGAATCAGACGTGGCGCATCGAGATGCAGCTCCAGGAGAATTCCCTGTCCACCACCAAGCTGGAGAAGCAGCTGCTGCTGCAGACCAATGAGATCCACAAGCTGCAGAACAGAAACAAGTAGGGGCTGGGGCAGCTCAGGGACCCCCACAGCCCTTGGACCTCACAGGGAGGCTGGTCTCTCCCACCTCACTCTGCACTTTGAGGGGGCTTGAACCCCTCTAGGTGCTGGCTGTGGTCCCTAGGGGGTTGCACAGCCCCAGCACGGCCACTGGGCTTTGGGTTCACCTGGCTGGGCACATCCCAGAAGTGAGGGTACAATCCAGGGGGTGCAGCAGGGGGTGGGGACAGCAATGGGTCCCTGCAGACACGCTGGGACCGCTCTGCCACCCCATCACCGCTGCATCCCACTCCCAGCATCCTGGAGGTGCGGGTGCTGGAGATGGAAACAAAGCAGCAGGCGGAGCTGGCGGGGGCCCACTCAGAGAAGGAGAAGCTGCAGCGGCTGCTGAGCCGGCAGAGCGGCACCATCGAGGAGATGGAAAAGACGCTGCTGGCTGCCAGTGCTAACTCCAGCCTGCTCCAGCGCCAGCAGCTCCAGCTCCTCCAGTCTGTCCAGAGCCTGGTGCGCCTCATCTCCCAGGGCAGAGGTGAGCAGGGTGTGTTGGCAGAGTAGGGGGCAGTGGGAAAGCTCCTTGTCCTCCCAGGAGCGTGCCAGGGTGCCCCTGTGGTCTGCTCAGCTTGAGTGACTTCACCTCAAAAATCATAGACTCATTCAATCATAGAATGTTGTGGGTTGGAAGGGATCTTAACCTCATTCTCACACCCTGCCATGGGCAGGAACACCTTCCACTAGAAAATTATCCACTCATTGCAACCAAGGAGCAGCTTGGACCCCCAAGGTCTATAGCCTGATGCCATTCCCAGCCGTGGCAAACCCTCAGGGGTTACGCTGGCAGCGGTCCTGGTGGCACAGCTGCCTTGCCCAGCCCTCAGGAGATGGCACAGAAGGAAAAAAAATAATCCATGAGCACAAAGGCATCTGAAGGGAGAGGGAAGAGCAGCAAAACCAGGCAGGACTGCAGGGCGATCGGGGTTTCTGCCTTCTCACTGTCCCCTCTGCCACAGCCATGTCACCTGGGCAGGAGCAGCAATTCCAGGACTGTGCCGAGGTGCGCCGGGCAGGCATCCATGCCAGTGGCATCTATACCCTGCATATTGCCAACCTCAGCGAGCCCAAAAAGGTGAGCACAGTCCGGAGAGGGCTTCCCTGCAGCACCCCGGAGTGTTGTCCACCCAGTACACACCAGCCCCACACCAGATCCCTGTTTCTTGGCACATCCTAGGGCAGTTCTCCACCCCATCCAACCTTGGGAGCTGCACAGGGGTGAAGGCAGCACCCACGGAATGAAAGCAGGGCTGGCATAGCCTTCCAAATGGGGGTATAGAACTGATTTTAAAGGTGCCCTGACCTATGAGCAGCTGACCCCAGCCCCTGCCCACAGCCATGGAGGGAGGAGAGACCCCTCAGCCAGGCACTGGGCACAGCACACCCTCGCCAGCCCCTCAGCCAGCTCTAGCATCCATAGAGCACCCTCACTGAGCTGCCAAGCCTGGCAGGGATGCACCTGGCTGCCCACTCCAAGCCACCCAGCCTGTCCCTCACTCCCCTTGCAGGCATACTGTGACATGGAGACGGATCGAGGGGGCTGGACCATCATCCAGCTTCGTGCCAACGGCAGCCTCAGCTTCCAGAGGAGCTGGAGGGAGTACAAGCAGGTGTGTGCCTGACCGTGGATGGGGACGCCCTGGGGGCACCCCAGGCACCCTGAACTCACCCACCCTGCTGCTCCACAGGGCTTCGGGGACGCATCGGGGGAATACTGGCTGGGGAATGAGGCCGTGCACCTGCTGACGAGCCGGGTGCCCTACGCCCTGCGGGTCGAGCTGCAGGACTGGGAGGGCGGCCAGGTGTATGCCCACTACGGGAAATTCCAGCTGGGGAGTGAGCGACAGTTTTACAGGTAGGGGAGAGGCACGGTGAGAACAGCCACCCAGCACTCCCCATCTCTGACTGTCCCCAAGCCCTGTGGGCAGCAGTGGCCAGGGGGAAGAGCTGGGTGTGGTGCCCCAGGGAGGTGCAGGATCACCTGGGGCTTCACTGGGTTGTCCTGGTATAGTTATGATGCCAGGTGCCAGGCATGTTGCTGTGACACTTTCATCTCTCCCTGGGCTGCTGAGAAGTAGATTTTTAATGTATAAAATTGCATTGAGGCAGTGGGATTTGCCATCCCAGTGGGAGCAACTTGGGCACTTACACTGAGGCTCTTTGTTTGGGCAAGGGAGGTGACACAGCTGTGGCCACCAAGCATTCCCAGGGGTGTTGGGTGTCCCCAGGCTGTCCAAATCCAGGGAGGGATGCTGTGCTCCTAATTCTCAGCTTGCCATGACCATGTGCTCCTGGCCATGGGCAGGAGGGTAGAAAGCAGCTGAGGGCCTTCACTTCTGGGCTGGAGGTGGAACTAGACCCCGTGAATCCCATGCAAGCACCGAGCTGACCCCCAGCAAGAGGACGGGAGGAGACTTGGGGGTCCTCTCTGCCCCGGCATACCACAACCTCCACTCTTGGGGACCAAGGACAGGAGGCCAAGCTGGAACTGCAGGATCTCTGCCCACATCCCTCTGTGCTGTGTTCAGCTGATGGCAGCCCCTGAGCAGTTCTGGGCGCTCTGTAACCCCCTGGCAGCCGGCAGTGACAGTGGCTGTGCTCCTGCTGGGCACAGGCTGTCGCTGCAGGACTACAGTGGCACGGCTGGGCAGCAGAGTGGCCTGGCACTGCAGGGCACCCAATTCAGCACCCGTGACGCCGACAATGACAACTGTCTCTGCAAGTGTGCCCAGATGCTCTCGGGAGGTGAGCGGAGCAGAGGGACACCCCCATGCAGCACCCGTGGGTGCCAGCCTGCGATGCCGCCTTCCTGCCCTGCTCCCTTCCCACAGGATGGTGGTTCGATGCCTGTGGCCTCTCCAACCTGAATGGCATCTACTACCCGGCCCGGAACAACATCCGCAAGCTGAACGGCATCCGCTGGCACCACTTCCAGGGGCCCAGCTACTCCCTGAAGGGCACGCGCATGATGATCCGACCCACCAGCTTCTAACGTGCCTGCAGCCAGTGCCAGCACTGAGAGAGAAGTCCGGGACAAGGGATGGTTGGGGGCGGCTAAGACGCCCCAGCTGCTGCAGGGAACCTTTGCCGTGAATTGTATTTTTTACTCTTGTTTATCCCATTTTTCAGAAGTCTGCAGTGTCACCACAGCCATGCTGGAGGAATCGTGGGCAGGGGTGAAGGGCGCTGCAGGAGCTGGAGCTGCAGGAGCTGGAGTGGCACAAAGCCAGACCTGCCAAAGTGGGCTCCAGCATATGGAACCCCCCTGATCTCACCTCAGCTTCTCTCCCCGAATTTCTGCTGGGCCTCAGGGTTTTGTCTTGGGGACAGGGTTCCAAGATCCCCCCAGTGATGAGGCTCTGAGAACCCCTGGGACCATGTGCGTTCAGAGGGACCCCAGACATGACGGGGGCTTTGCCCTTTCACTGGTTTTGGATATTATAAATCCCCCACCATCCCAGTTTCCTGCAGGATTAGAGAAGCTGGGTGGGACAGAGGTCCTGATAAGCATGGGGGCTGGTGGTGTCCCTTCTTCCCCTTTCATCCAGACACTGCCATGCAGAGGGCCACATGCTGTCCCCTTCCAAGCATGGCCTGAGCCACTGTCCCCATGTATGGCAGGACAGGCCCTGCTCCTCGTGCGATGGAGCTGGGTTTCTCCAGCTCTCAGAGAGGACAGGAGGAGCAGGGGGTGTCCTTGGGGACCTTCATGGGGACCAGTCCTAGGATGACCAGCGGCCCAGTTCTGGAAGGCGCTTTCTGGGAGCAGACACTGCACTGGCAGGGGCTGGCAGGGCCCCAGGATTGGCAGGAAGGGGCTGGGGGGTCGTGGGTGGGGAGGGGGCTGTGGGTTAAAGGGGCTGGGAGGTGGGAGGTGGTGGGTGCTGGCACTGACACCGGCTGTGCACGCAGCAGCGGGGAGGGCTCCTGCTGCCTGCCCTCATCACTGTCCTGAGGCACCCGCTAATTAACACTGATTAAAGCACGTGACGTTGTTGGCGCTTCCAGAAGATGCTCATCAGTGGGGAATAATTAAAAAATGGAAAACACTGGGGGCGGTGCTGCCGGTTTTCCTTCTGTCCTGGCTGCCTGCCTGCACCTCCTGCCTGCACTATGGGGCACCCATGGGGAATCTCAGCACAGAGGGTGAGGGTGATGGACATTTCCCCGGCTGTCCCTCCTCCCTGGAAATAACTGATGGGCTCAGCTGCGCTCCCCGCGAAACCGGAGCCACCGGGAAGCAGCTGCCAGGGAAAATGATAGGGAGCATGGGGCTGTCCTGCTGTCCCCAGCAGGGACATGCAGGGGATGGGGGGGGGGCGTGGAGGTGGAGGGGCATTCTGGGGGGCACTTGTGTCTAAACACATCTGTGCTGGGGTTTCATGCTGGCAGTCCCATGGGTGGGAGTCAGATGGAGACTCCTGGTTTGGGAACAAGGCTGCTGTGTGTGCATCTGTGTGTGCACATCGAAATACTGCTCACAAACATGTGCACATGGGCACACAGACACGCACACATGCTGCATGCACAAGATCATGCATGCACACTTGAACACACAGGGCTTTGGATGGCCGTGTTAGGTCCCATTCATGCAGGGCATTGGACACCAGAGCCACACCAAGGACTGAGAGCACCTGAGGGACGTGGCTGCTCAGCCCTTGCCTGGCTGGGGACTGGTGGGTTCCCCCCTACTTCTCCTTAGCAATAGCAACAAATTTAGACCAAGCCCTGGGCCACACCATGCTGAGGAATCCAGCAGCACAGCCGGTTCCAGCCACCAGCAAGGATCTGGTTCCCTCAGAGACTTCCCCAAGGGCAAAGCCTGTCCCCAAGCAAGTGTCCAGGGTCCCTGTCACCCTCTGGTTTCCAGGGTGTTTTCCTCGGGTAGGCATCCACTGCCCCATGTGCCATCATTAAGGATCCCCTGCGTGTGCATGTCCTCCCCAGCGCACTTCATCAGCCTGACTCACAGCCAGATGCCATCTCTGTGTCCTGTCACCATGTCCTGACACCACATCCTGCCCTCTGCATTCCTGGCAGCTGGACCTGACAGTACCCCAGCAGGAGTCAGATGGATCCTGCACCCCAAGCAGGGGATCTGGGTGGACACACAACAGTGCAGGAATCAAGCTGGGGTGGTAAATTCTTCTTTGTGACAGCTTTTCTGGGGACCCCAAGTGCTGTATGGAAGCCCCAGTCAAGGGGCCCGTGGTGCTGCCTTGGCCAGCAGCTGCTGAGGTGGCTGGCACTGAAGGGAGTCAGTGGCAGGCCCAGGGTCCAGGTAGGGTCCCTGGGTGCAGGCGCTTGCTGGTGGCCTTCCCCAGCAGACACCTGCATGCATGGGACACATCAGGAGCATGGGGACCACGGGGTGGCACCTGAGGTGCTGGGAGGGCTGCAGTGCCACGCAAGGCTGCCCTGGGAGAACACACGGGCGCTTTTCATCTTCAAAGCACTCCCTGCACCAACTTTCATCCCGGCCCACCTGGGAGGTCTCTGCTATTGCCACCCCCATCTCCCAGTTCTTGGAGAGCCAGGACCTGGCCAAGCTTTGCAGGAGCGAGGGAAGGAGGCTGGGGAGGGTGCATGGCAAAGAGGGGAATCCCAACAGCTGGGGCTCTGCCGGGACCTGCCAGACCCAACCGCCGCCCTGCCGTGCCTGCCGGGCCCCGCGCTGGCACACTGCACTATGGAACCCGTGATTCTCTTCCAGCACCCATCCACTCACAGCCCTGCACAGCTACAGGCACCTCAAGAGTCCTTGTCCCATCCCAACCTCCATCACCTCAAGAGACAACACACAGCCTCCAAAACACAAGCATTTAATAAAACTGGCTGCATTATAATAATTATTATTTACAGATCAAATGTAAGGAAAAGAGTAGAAAAGAGGAACTGTTGTCTTCATAAATACCAGGTCCGGCATGGTGGGGGTGGCTTCATGCCCGCTGGCAGCTGGGGAGGGGAACACAGGCACCCAGAGACACATACACACACAGACACACGGCCCTGGGCAGCTTGAAGCAGGGTGTCAGGTTTCCCCCTCACCCCTCAAAGCACCAGGCTTTTCTTCAGCAATAAGATGGGACCACCAGGATGTGGCCACCACTCCAGGCAGTGGGACCCCTTCCATGGAGGCTGCAAGGGAGCAGCTCCTCCACCAGTGCAGTGTCCCTGCTCCATGCAGGGGGAACCAGCCCCTTGCACCCCACCCTGGAGTGCTGGTGAGGAGCAGGACAGGCAGGAGCTGCCAGCAGTGCAGGCAGGGCAGCCACACATGAGGCCCTGTGGGTGTTGAGGACCAGCCACACAACCAGGGACACATGTCCTCTGCCTTCCCACAGGCTTTCAGGGACCCGGCTCTCCAGTGCTGGCACAGGGGTCTGACAATGGATCCCTGGCCACCACATCAGGCCAGTGATGCTGTGGCACAGCAGGGCTGAGTTCAAGGATGCTGTCACCGCCAAAAGGTCCCTGCTCCTCCCAGGGCACAGCCTGCACTTTGTCCCCATCCAGCATTGCCTGCTTATGAGCAACCCATCCCCGGTGCCCACCACGGCACTGCTACACATCGGAGACCTGCTGGGGCTCCCTGGCCTGGCGCAGCCCGTAGAGCCACTTGATGACACGGGCGTTGCGCTCGATGATGGAGATGCCGTAGGGCACGCGCTCCGCCGGCCGTCCCTCCGGCGTGGCAGCGCTGGGTGGTGAGTGGCCAGCCTCCGAGCTGGCTGTGCTCACACTGTGGAACTTGAGCGACACGATGTCAGAGCTGGCACGGGCAAAGCGCTCAGCCCCCATGTCCTGCATCTCCTCGGGGTCAAGGCCACAGTAGTTGAAGAAGCGCTCCAGGTCGGCAGTGGCCCGCGAGAGTCGATCGCTCAGGTCCGACTTGGAGCGGTGCAGCAGCGGCTGCCGGCGGGCGCTCTCGGGACGGGCGGGTGAGCTCCGAGACGGGGTCACAGGCAGCCCACCTGGGATGGGGGATGCAGGCAGTGGTGTCACTGGGATCTGCGGAGCTCCACAGGGACGGACGTCCACCCTCCGCACGGCCACACTGCCGGGGGGCTTGGTGGTGGCCGGGCTCTCCGCTGGCTTGACAGCCCCCTCCACCGCTGGCGTTTCCGCCCGCCATCTGCACTCCCGGCCCAGAGGGCTCTCCGCCTTAGGGAAGGGGCTGTCACAGAGGTTGATGAGGTTGTTGAGGATCTCCAGGTCAAGGGAGGTCTTCGGGCTGGCGGCATCGGCACGGCGTGGCCCCGGGGGTGCCCTGCGGCTGGGGGTGAGCACAGCCCGGCGCACCCCGGGGGTGAAGAGGGGCTGCTTGAGCAGCAGTGGCTTCACCGGCTCCTGCTTGGTGCTAGCGACCTTCTGGCTCTTCACGTACTTGGCCTTGTCGGCCTCCAGCCTCTCCACAGCGCTGGGCTTCCCGGCCCCCGGCTCGGCGTGCCGGCGGAAATATGCGGGCCCTTTGCGGAGGATACGGACGGGCATGGCCGAGGTGAAAGGCGCCGTCACCGTCACCCCCTTCATGGTGTCACCGGCTTGCAGCGCCTCGACGGGCATCCTCCGTGCCGGCACCGGGACACGGGTGGGCGGCCGCCACGGGCAGCGAGGGGCTCAGGTGCCGTCGGCTGCGAAGAGGGGCCGGAGTGAGAGCGGGGCCGGAGTGAGAGCGGCGGCGATGCTCCCCCTGCCCGCGCCCCGGCCCCACGGCAGACAAAGACAGCCCAGGCTGTGCTGCACCGCACTCGCTGCGCCCCCGGCTCCGGGCTGCCTATTTGAAGGCGGTCACCACGCCTCCGCCGCCGCCGAGCCTCCCCGACAAGTCCCCCGGCCAATCCGCGCCGCACGCCTGCTTCAAACCGCAGCGGGGCCAATGGCGCCGGCGGGGAGGGCGCCCCGGTCCCGGAGAGGAGCACCCTGGGGAGAGAGTGGGGGCGGAGAGAGCCAAGCACCCCTCACTGATGCTCTGCCCAAGTCGCAGGTGCCGGGGGTGCACCGCCCGCATCGAGGCGTGCATTGCATGTGCCCATCGTCCATGCTCAGGGGTGCACTGCCCACATGCAGGGGGGCATTTCCTTCACGCAGGAGTGCATCACCCATTCCCAGGGGAGCATTGATTGCTCCCAGGGTACCTCATCTACATCCTTGTATCACCCATGCCCAGGGGTGCATTGCCTGCTCCCAGGCGTGCATCCCCCATCACCTACCACCCTGCCGGGCTGGTGGATTCGGTTCTCCACTCCCTCTGCTGTTTCCTTAGCTGTCAGACCTCTCGCAAGCTCCGGGGCTGCTCCTAGGCTCCCTGCTCTCAGCCTGGAGCTTCTTGGAAAGTACGCGGAGTACACGGGGGTTTCCACTCGTGCTTCCCCGGCCGCGGTATACTCGGGGCAGCGTGAGGCCCTGTGCACCCCGTGTCCTTGGGTCCCTGCCAACCCCAACAGCCGCCACAACGGTCGCGCAGAGGCACCAGCCCGCCCACAGAGAAGAGGGGCGGGAGGGCACCCAAACCAGCCCTACACCCTTCTGCAGCCCCCTGACCAGAGGTGAACACACCTAGAGTAGCTCCAATACCCAGAGGGGCTCAGCAGTGGCAGGGCACACAGGAGCATATGTGGGTCAGACCCCCTCCCCCAACCCTTTTCCCAAGCTGCTCTGAGGTTTCCTGAGGGTCCCGATTTGGGGCACTGATGAGCCCGACGACGTGACAGCAAGCCCCAGCACTCACCAGCTGCAGCGGTGGGCACGGCGGGGGCCGGTGTGCTGTGGCCTCACTCGCTCCCGTGGCAGCCCCGAGGAGGCAGCTGCCACCGCCACCCGCTCACCTGCGTGCACGAACTTCCTGGGAGCAGCCCAGCGCCTGTCCCAGCACTGACCGCCGGCGGCAGGAGCCAGCCCTGGCACCCACAGCCCTGCCGAGCCGTGGCTGAGCCATGTCTGCACACCCTACCAGCCCACAGGTGCCAGATTCCCCAGAATCTGAACCCCAGCAGGATCCCTGCAGAGCACACTGTGCATCCCCCTGACACGCTGTGACAGATGAGTGGCCATGGGGGAAGCTGGCTGCCCCTCTCCCCGTCCTCGTCCCCTGCCTGGGGGGACATGCTGCCTCCTGACCTGGAAAATGTCTGCAGGGGGGCGGCCAGAAGTAGCGACAGCTGGGAACGGTCCCAGCACCGGCATAGATCCTCCTGCCTCCTCCCCCAGACAGCTTTCTGCACCCCTCTGCCCGGCTCCTCAGGCCCAGTGCTGCCCAGCCCCTGTGCCAATGGCCAGCTTCACTGTCTTTGTACCTGTGCCCAGCACAGGGAGGGCCCCCCGGTTCAGCACAGGGGTGCAAAGGTGTCCCCCAGCAAAGGCAAAGCGAGAAAATGTCCCCATGTCAGGCACTGGAGCACAGCCTTGTACCAGACACTCAGCCAAGCCACAGAGGAGATGGCTATCAAAGTGCAGGGACAAGGACATGGAAGCTCCAGCACAGCCGTCAGTGGCCAGCGTGGGGTCCCCTCCCCAGCACAGACAGCCTGGCTGGGCACAACCTGCTGCTCCACATTCCTGCAGTGCTGAGCCACTGCGCTGGCATGGCCACACCGAGCTGGGCTGCACCGAGCCAAGCTGAGCTGAGCAGAACCACCCTCTGAACAGCCCGAAAAACATGGCAACATAATCCCATGCCCCAAACTCAGCTGGGGTGCGGGGATCTGAGCTCTTGGCATTGCCCAGTGTGGCCCCAGCTCCTCTCCCTCCCGGGGTGGGCAGTCCAGCCAGGCTCACACGGCATCCCAGGTCACCTCCTGCCTGGAGGAGCTGCTCCAGACGTACACAGTTGTGACCCCTTCACCAGCTCACTCAGCCCCATTCTGCTGGCACTGGACCAGCACAGGACCAGCACCACCTCTGTCACCCACCTGGAATAGCCCTGCAGCGTGGGAGCCTCCTTGGCACAGATCAGCTGCCACACTTCTCCCTGCTTTCCTTCCGAGAGTGTCCTGATGGTGTCCCGATGTCCCCACGCCTCCTGCTCCCCAGCCACGTCCTGCCCATCTCCCTGTGTGATGGCAGCTGGAGCGTGCTGGAGCGGTTCTGCATGCGGCGGCTGCCGCTGAGTCAGCGCCGGGCAAGGACGCCCTCCGAGGCAACTCAGCACTCATATGGGATCGAAACCACGGGGCATTCCTCCATGCCAGGCTGTGTCACGCAGCATGATGGTGCCTGGTGACATCCCAAGTGCCAGTTCAGCTCGCGGTACCGGCTGGGCACCCTGTATGCCCACACGGCCTGAGGTGCTCACAGTGACAAAGACAAAACACTTCTGGATGTCACTGCTCACTGTGGGCAGAGGCTCCTGGTGCTGGGTTAGGGCTTCAGGGACATAGGGGAAATTCCCAGCCTTCCTATGGGCACACAGATTCCCTCATATCGCTGGTATGGCCAGTTGGCAGGACCTGCTCTGATTTGGAAATCTCACCTTGTTTCCCCAAGCACCCAGCAGCAGTAAACTCCAAAATGTAGGAAAATAAACTGGATAGTAGGAAGGGAGGTGACAGACTGGAACAGGGTCACCAAGCCTGCAGCCACATGGACCTGCTGGCCTGAACCCAGCCCCAGGGTGACTCCTGCCCCATGGTACAGGCATCTCCGTTCAGCTTTGCATGGAGGGATCGAGCATTTGGCTCATGCTATGGACCTTAACTACATCCCTGCAGTGTTCAAATGGCTCCTGGAGCAAGACGAGCTGGTGGAAGGAGAAGGGCCAAGGGAAGCACACAGTCTGGGAGCCACAGGGCTGCCCTGAGCCCGGATTCGCACAACGGGCTCAGCTGGAAAATCCCAGTTGGTAGGTGAGGGCAGAGCCCGCAGGCTGCATTCCCCCATAAGTGCCGAGGCTGTGCGGGTGCGGGCAGGAGGCTGCAGGAGCTGCTCGGGCACGTCTGGCCCGTTGGAGCGGGGCGTTGGA
The DNA here is from genome assembly GCA_013400495.1 of Nicator chloris. Lineage (NCBI taxonomy): Eukaryota > Metazoa > Chordata > Aves > Passeriformes > Pycnonotidae > Nicator > Nicator chloris. The sequence continues at coordinate 162,337 of WAAE01011454.1, read as the reverse complement.
TCCAGGCAGCGCCCCAAGCCTCGCCCTCCCCGGGAGCATCCCGGGACATGCTCCAAGAGGGCAGCCTCCTGCAGGAATGCCCTCCCAGCACTCTGTACAGCATCCACCGCTGCTCCAGGAACACGTCGACAGTGTTTGTGAACAGAGGGACAATCAGGCGCTGGCAGTGCCTTTGCTCTCACCTTCTACAGACACCCTCCTGCCACTGCCAGGACCTCCTAGATACTAAATTAAGCTGCCAACCAGTAGAAAACACACTCAGCAGTCCATTGCCCCCCGTGGAGGTGTTGGGCGGAGGCAGCTATGGGTGTCTGGTAACACCTGCCAAGCCGCAGGGCTGCAGCTCACCAGTGTGGGCACTCCCACACAGAGGCACCCCCAAAGCTGAGGTCCCCAACCCCTTCATCTTGGGTGTTAACTCCTAGTGTTTTATTCCAGCCCTTTGCCATGCCCTGACCCAGGATAGGCCACCACCTGCTCCTGCCTCAGTTTCCCCAGCAAGAGCTCTACAAAGCCGCTCCAGAAGGAACATGGGGACAGAATGGTGAGGCACCCGCTGCACCCAGCATCACCCCATTCCCAGTGGGCAGAGGGAATGATGCTGCCTGCACCCGGATGTTCACACTCGGTCTCTGCTCAGGGATCCAGGAGCCAGGGAGGTGACAGATGGGGACATGCTGGGCACGAGGCCTTTGTCTGGCCGGTGGTGGCGGCGGCACAGACCCGCAGATGGCGGCTGCCGTGGGGCCACGGCCACAGCTCATGGCCAGGCGAGCACTGGGCCCTGGGGATCCGGCCCTTTTGTTGGGGTCTCACCTCCGGCAGCAGCCCCTTCCCGGCTGCCCCCCACCAGCCTTTCCACTTTCAACTTGACCTGCTCCTTTCACATGGAAATGGAATGCAAATAGGGCTCGGCTGCCAGGGTCGAGGCTGAGACCCGCCAGCAGGTCCCCAAGTCTGGGGGTCATACCCCTCCCAAATAGGGTGGCCAGCAGTCCCTGGAGCAAGGGGGTCCCCTTGTCCCCCAGCAATGGAACAGCAGCCACCCTCTGCCCAGGCAGATCATCCCCACTGCTCACACATGGAAGAAGGTATTAGGGGATGGGTTTCGCTAGGCTGAGCTCAAGGACAGACCCTGCTTTTCTGGGCTGCTGCTTTTTCCATGCCCTCCTGCCACCCTGTCACCCCCATGGTATGGGCAGCGTGCCCACCTTAGGGATCCCCACTGCACGGCCTGGCATGCACTGGCTGCAGTTGGGATGGGCTCCCCAGCCCTGGCTGGGTGAGGAGGGGGCTTCCTGGAGAGATGGTCATCACAGCCCAGCAAAGTCCCGCAGGCAGGGACCACTCGGCTACCAAATGTTGCCATCTGCTCCAGGGCCTTCGCTCGCATCTGCCGGGGGTGCAGAGGGGCGAGGGGCCAGGGGGCCGGGAGTTCAGCTGCAGGGCGGGCAGGGGGCGGAAAAGGCACAGGCAGCGCAGGCAGCACGCGTCGGGTGGATTTGGGTGAGTACCGTGAAGGGACAACACGGGGGTCCCACACCCAGCATCCCCTCAAACTGCCTCTGTCCCATAACCATTCACCCTTGGGAAGGGTCTCACTGCCGGGTGAGTCGCCTCTTTGTGCCAACAAATTAAACACAGGACAACTGCCATCCTCATCCCCTCCGTGTCTCCATACCCATGGACACACAGTGACCTCAGCTGCCCCGCGCCCACTCCAAGCCCTCTGTGCCTGGTTTCCCCAGCACCTTGGACCTGTTCCCCATCTTCCAGGTTCCTTGGAGTCCTGTACTGGTTTGACTGGGATAGAGGTCATTTTGTCCATAGGAGCCAGTGAGGGACTGTTTTGGAGTTGTGCTGGAAGAAGTGCTGATAACCCAGGAGTGTCTGATCATGGCTGAGCCATGCTTACAGAGCCCCAAGGACTTTTCTGCTCCTCCTGCTGCCCCACGTGCGAGTGAGAGCGCCGGGGGTGCATAAAAATTGGGAGGGGATGTGGATGGGACAGCTCTACCCCTCCCCCTCCCACTCCGGGATACCCCGGACTATAGGACATTCTTGCTTTTCCTGTCAAACAGATTTTATCGCAATCCATCAGTTTTGTCCATTTTACCATTTTATCTTTTCCCATTTTGTATCCCATCCCACCGCGTGTGTGGGTGTGAGCAAGCAGCTGAGGGGGGCTGAGCTGCCTGCTGGGATTAAATCACAGCAGTACCTCAACTGGTGACCTTGCCCCCACCACTGTCACTCAGTGTCCCTGCAGCCCCAGGGACAAGAGACACCCTTGTCCCCACTACACCCAACGGTCCTGGCTGCCATGGGTGCTCCCACAGGCGCAGGGCAGGCTGTAGGAGCAAACTGTAGTCCCCCGGAGGGACAGGGAGAGGTACGGGCACTGCAGACAGGTAGGGCAGGCAAGCGGGCAGGGAAGCAGACTGGAGAAGGAAGGCAGCCCCAGGTTTTGCAGGGCTGCAGCCCGCTCTCCCAGCGACACCCGGTGGGTGCTGGGGGAAGAGCTGCCATGAGGTATCCTGGGGCGGTGGGTCCTGGGACGGGAGAGGGGGGGTTGCTGCTGGGGGTGACCAGGGGTCTGTCTCCTCACCCGTGTCATCCCCCGACCGGTGCAAATGGTCATCCGCTGGCTCACGGCTTGGTCCCCGCAGCGTCCCGAGGTGGGACAGTTGCCACATTCGGAGGTTCCCCAGCGCCCCATGCCAACCCGTGACCCCGCAGAGATCCTGATGGGGACAGGAACCGTCACCAGGTGACACTTGCACCTGCAAGAAGAGTCTGTGATAGGTGGGACGCAGTTCAGGCGGGGACAAGGACAAAGTCCGGGACACCGCCAAGAATAATAACCCCCCTGAGCTGGGGACTCTGCCAGCTGGGACCAAGACGAAGAGCAGAGCACGGCCAGGCTGTCACCCGTCCGCATCCGGAGGTGGTGACGCGCCCGCCTCACGTCACTGCTCCGGCAGCCAGGACTGGCTCCCGCCCGCGTGGTGCTGCCGGTTCCTCAAAGCGCAGTGAGTTAGCCTTGGGAGGCTGCCGAGGGACCGGTCAGACCGGAGCCCGTTTCCTTCCTGGCTCCCGCTCCAACCCCGATGCCTCCCCGCGGGGCCAGGGCCATGGGTGGGTCGTTGCGCTCGCCAGGCTCAGCCCCGTGAGACGTGAGTTTCCTCTGGCGGCCTCAACGGCCCGGGAGAGGGCTGGAGACGGCTCCCCTGTGGGAGCGCGGGGGCATGGAACGTAGGGACATGGGACGTGAGAGTGCTCCCCCGGAGCGGGATGGGAGTGGGCAAGGGATGTGTCCGGATCCCAGCTGACTCAGCTGGCTGGTACGAGCAGAGGCTGGGCTGCAGGTCGGGCTGCTGGGGCCTGTCTCCCGCGGCCACCGGAGCGTGACGGGATCGCGCGGGTCCTGACTGGGAGGGGCCGGGCGCTGCGTCGTCCTGCCCAGCAGATGCAGTGGGAGGTACGAGGCGTCCATGCCCAGGAGAGCAGCTGCCCAGGCCACTCAGCCCACAGGTGAGAGCCCTCTTCACCCTGCACCCGGCTGTGCCGAGCCCTGATGGGCTGTGCCGAGCCTTTCCACGCTGCACGGAGCTGCAACGTGAGCTGGCACACGTTCAATGCCTCCTGGGTACTGCACCTGCTGCTGCCAAGTCCCAGCCCTCCGGGATGAGACCAAGTGAAGCTCATCAGGATCCACACCCAGGGCAGAGGGGTCCACAGGGCTTGCAGAGGGCAAAGTGGAGCTGGGCTGGGCTGTGGGTCCCACACCCCTACAGCACGTAGGAGGAAAGCTGTTCTGCCAACACAGGCAGTGGTCATGGGAGGACAGGGCCAGGATATGGAAGGGTCCGATCTCACCTCACCACTCATCAAAGTCTCTCCCCACAGCACAGCAGCATAACTCCCAGGCCCAGGCACCCAGCCCTGAGCCATGGCACTGCTCACCCACCTTCTGGCCTGTGCATTCGGCATGGGCTCCTGGGTGGCCATCAACGGGCTGTGGGTGGAGGTGCCAGTGCTGGTGACAGTGCTGCCGGAGCAGTGGTACCTCCCCTCCTATATCACCATCATCATCCAGATGGCCAACGTGGGACCACTCTTCGTCACCCTCGTGAATCGCTTTCGGCCCGGCTTGCTGAAGGAGGTGGCTGTTATCTATGCAATCGTGTCCGTGGGTGTCATGGCCTGCTTGCTCCTGGCTTTCCTCTGGAGCCACACGGCCCTCATTGCCGGGACGTCCCACAGCATCCCCTTCCTAATCCTTACCTTCTTCCTGGCCCTGGTGGACTGCACCTCCTCTGTCACCTTCCTGCCCTTCATGATGCAGCTGCAGCCCCAGTACACGAGCACTTTCTTCATAGGCGAAGGGCTAAGTGGGCTGGTCCCTGCTCTTGTTGCCCTGGGCCAGGGCTCTGGTATCTCTAGCTGCACCAATATCAGCTACGAGGTCAACATCACCACTGGCAATGAGACCGTGGAGAGCACCATCTTCCAGCTGGAGACTCGTTACCTCCCACCCAACTTCTCCACCCTTGTCTTTTTCCTGTTCATGACTGCAATGATGCTGATCTGCTTGCTGGCCTTCTTCTTCCTCACCCGGCAGCCCAAGGTGTGGGAGCTCTCTCAGCAGCACCTCTTTCCCAGCAACATTGTGCTGAACTCATTTGACCAGATCCTTGATGAGGGAGCTGACTTGCAGTTGAGCAGGGGCTGCTCGTGCCCAAAGGATCCCAAGGGACCTGGGGACATCCTGCCACAGAAGGTCTCCTACTCCCTAACCCAGCTCACCCTCATCTACCTCCTCATCACCTGGGTGAGCGCCCTGACAAATGGAGTCCTGCCATCCGTGCAGTCCTACTCCTGCCTGCCCTACGGACACACCACCTACCACCTGGCAGCCACACTCAGCTCCATGGCCAACCCCCTTGCCTGCGTCGTGGCCATGTTCCTGCCCAGCAGGTGAGTTGCAGGGCTCTGGGGGTTACAGCAGGGTGCACATCAGGGGCTTCTGCCCCAAGAGTGGTCCCTACTTTGCCAGGGTTGGGGATAGAGGCACTTGGTGGGAGAGGGTCTGTGGGGTGCCCATGCCCTGGCAGCACGGATACCCTAGGAAAGGAGGATGGAACCAGCAAGGAGCTGGAATATGCTGTGTCCCTGTGCCGCTCACCAGGGACAGGTAGTGTTCTCCAGTGACTCTCACATGTCCCTCACAGGTCCCTGACCCTGATGGTCATCCTCACCATGGCAGGGACAGGCTTTGGTGCCTACAACATGGCCATCGCGGTGATGAGTCCCTGCCCACTCCTCCAGCAGTCCCAGTGGGGCGATGCCATCATCGTAAGTCACAGTGTCCCTCTCACTCAGGGACGTCTTTGACGCCACACCTGGACCTGACCTCACCATAATGTCCTCACAGTGGGGAACCCCTGGCCCTGACCACTTTTCCACCTGTGCCACCAGGTCCTCTCCTGGGTGCTGTTCACTGGGACGCTCTCCTACATGAAGGTGATGGCCGGGGTGATCCTGCGGAGCCGCAGCCGCAGCGCGCTGGTGTGGTATGGGGTGCTGGAGCAGCTGGGCTCCCTCCTCGGGGCACTGCTCATGTTCCCCCTTGTCAACGTCTACAGTCTTTTCAAATCTGCTGACTACTGCAGCCTGCAGTGCCCAGCATGAGTGGGGTGGGCACCTCAAGATTGCCACGCTTCCCAGCAAGAACTCCCCGGATCAGCGAGGCTGGCTGGCTGGGAAGCAGCGCTGGGACCGGAACGGCTGCAGGCACAGCTCCCTGATGGGCTCTGCCAGGGAGCAGCATCCTCAGGGCTTTGTCCCCAACCTGGGCACGGGGTGTTCCCATCATGTGAAAGCAATAGAAGGTGTTTTACTCAGCCCTCTGCCTCCCTGCTGCCTGCACCCCCCCCTACTGAAGGGGCTGTCTACGCCAGTGGCCCCCAACTGGTTACCTCTCAACTGGAGCCATGTCCTGTCTGTTCCCCTGGGGGGTCTGGCACTGTTGGGCATCGTGCCCTAAAGCCCCCCTGGACTCTGTGGGTGGGCACAGCGCCAGCTGCACCCGGCAGCACCAGTGGTGTTCCCAGCCCTGTGCTGTGGCAGCTGCCCCCAGACAGGGGGTTTGCAGCCAGCTGGGGGGAATGGGGACAAAGGCGGCCATGGGGAGGGGGATGGTGGGGCAACACGGAACATTCACAAGGCCCCCAATAGAAGCTGGGGAAACTGAGGCACAGTGGGACTGGAGCGACACGTGTGATATTTGCCACCGTCTGCTGTGGTCCCATCCATGCTTTCTGCTCCCTCCCCATAGCCCTGTGCCCCCCTGCACCCCACTTCAGCCCCGCTGCACCTTGAGATGGGCAGAGCTGGAGAGGGGCCGCAGCAGAGCCTCGCACCAGAGCAGTGCAGGCACAGTGCCCATGGCAGGGGTCGCACCACACCAGTGCCAGGGTTGGCCCACCTGGTACCCAACTGTGCCCCAGCCATGCCAGCCAGGGCAGCTGCCAGATGGACACTGGGGCATGGCAGGCACAGGAGGTCAGGGCAGTGGCAGCCCCTGGATGGGACAGCACCCGTGCCCTGCACGCGCCTGCACCCCTTCCCTGGGGCACGAGGCAGCCGGGCCTTTGTCCCCGGCCCTTTGTCTGGCATCTGCTCCCTGCGCTGGCGGCAGCACCAGACCACGGATTGGAGCAACTTCAGGGCTCCGGCTGCGACCCGGACGCCTCTGGGAAGGACGAGATTGGAATACCTAATGGGCAGCAGCCCCCCAAGCCGGCAGTGGTGGGGGTCCAGCAGCTGAGGCAGCAGGGAGGGCAGGAGTGAAAGCTCTGCCTCCTGGCACTCGTGGGCATCCTCTGGCAGATCCTGGCTGACCCCACAGCCCGTGTCCAGGATCCATGGAGGATGGGGGAGCTGAGAACCAGTGGGAGATGTGGGGGCACCGCGGGGCAGCTTGTCTCATTCCAGTAGCAGGATATGTCCCTTGTGGGTAGACTGGGAGCTGGGTAAGGATCTGACCTCTCTCCTCCTGCCCCTCAAGAGGATGATCCTGCCCTTGGGAGCCCCCAAAACCCCTCACCCACAGTACACCCACAGCCCCCTCCCTCTTGTCAGAGAAACAATTGCCTCCGATGGGAATTATTTCCATACAGCTGCTCAGGAAGGCACAAACCCGGTGGAGGAAGGCTGAGCCTTTCTTCTGGCGCTGCTCCCCCTCCCCACAGTGGCGGGGGCAGGTTTGGGGGGGCCCAGGCGCTGCCGTCAGCGCTATCAGCTCGGCAGGGCTGGCTGCGGTTATTACCATACATTATCGCAGTCCCCTGCCTCCGAAAGGAGCCGGGGCTGCTCCCCCCTCCCAGCCCTCCCTCCTCCTGCCTTTTACACTTAATTACCTCCCTTATTACACCGCAGCCTGGAGAGAGACAAAATCCCAGGGCAGCGGGCAGGCAGGCAGCAGGCAGCGGGCGGGCAGGCAGCGGGCAGCGGGCGGGCAGCGGGCAGGCAGGCCCAACTAGGGCGTAAGTAATCGCCCGTTCTGCAATCGTGCCTTCCAGGAGAGAACAGGCACACGCACGGATAAATAAATCAGGGAGCGGAGGCCGGGAGCCCAGTGTGTGTGTGGGATGCCGCGAGCAGCCCGGCAGGCAATGTCCCCTCGGGGCCGCAGCCCTGCGGGAGAGGTGACCTTGAACTTGGCAGAGCCTTGACGTCAGGGCAGCGCTGCAGGGACAGATGGGACTCGTGGTGCTGCCGACAACCCCTGGCCAAGCGCTGTGGGAGCAAGTGGAGAGATCCCAGCCCACATGGGCAGCAGCCCTGGGATCCTGTAGGATGTGGAGTGCTGTGGATATGGGATGCTCTGGGATGGGGGATGCTGTGAGCTGTGGGATACACGTAGCTGTGGGCAAAGCTGAGATGCTGTGGGATACTGTGGGATATCAGATGCTGTGGGATGCTGTGGCTTGTGGTATGCTCTAGGCTGTGGCATGATGTGAGCTGTGAGATGCCCTGAGCTATGGGATAGTGTGGGATGCCCTGGGCTGTGGAATACCACACAAAGCAGTGAGCAGGGGCACTGCGATGCAGGGCTGGGTCCAGATGTGGCTCTGAGCACGACTGAAGGAGCAGACATGGCTGTGAGCAGGCAGGCCCATGGTGCTGCCTGTAGGGATGCTGCTTTTGATCCCCAGCCCCAGTGCCACATCCCTGGCCAAAGGGGCTAGTGTGCCCAGGGCTGCCCCGTGCCAGCCATGCCAGCCTTGCCAGCACTCTGCCTGCAGTGACAGCAGGGACCGTCCTTCTTAAGTGCTGCAACACTCTTGGCATTGCGCAAGGCTCAGGGAGAGCACGGCCAGCTGACAGTCAGGTCCCCGTGTCACCCACTGGCCCTCAGATGGCACAACTGCAGGGAAAGGCAGCCCCGGACCACCAGCTGCCTGCAGCGGGGCGCAGAGAGGAGAGGGGGGAGTGGGAGTGGGGGCTTCAATGAGACAAGGGGGGAGTAAGAGTGGGGGCTCTGCCCGGGAACAATGAACTGCCACGAGACCGGCTATTGTTGTGGCTCCAAAGGTCACGGTGCTTCCTGGGGACTGAGAGTGGGAAAGGGACATGGGAAGGGGAGAGAAGGTGGGAAAAGAGGCATGGAACAGTGAGCAGGGATAGGGACAAGAGAGAGGTGGGACAGAGATGAGAGCAGGAAAGAGGGGAAAGGGTTGAGGACAGAGAAAAAGGTACAGGGGAAGGGAGAAGGGAAAGAGAAAGGGACTGTGGACAGAGATGAGAACAGGGAAGATGGATGGGAATGGGAACCAGGAAGAGGGATAGGAACAGGGAGCAAGGACAAGGAAAGGAGAAAGGGATAAGAAGCAGAAACAGGGACAGGGATGGAGACAAGACAAGGGACGGGGACAGGAATGGGGACAGGGGACATGGATGAGGACAGGGATGGGGATGAGGACTCCCACCCGGCAGACCTGTCCTTCCCCGGCCCCGGGGGCTGGCGGCAGGGAGACAAAGGCGGTGGGAGGCAGAGGCATGTGCCCCCCCCTCCCGTCTCCCCCCGTCCCCCTGTGTCCCCATTGTCCGTGGCCGGTATGGGGGGAGGAACCAGGGGGAGGGACCAGGGACCCCACAGTGTCGTGATGCCCGGGGCACCCCGCGCTGCCGGCAGCTCGGGGGGCTCTGGGGGGGCTCCGGGCNCCCCCTGGAGCCCCCCTACACGCTGCCCGGCCCCGCCGCCGGCGATGGTGAGTGCTGGGCCGGGGGTCCGGAGGGGCCCCCCCGCCTCTATTGTCTGTGCGCCCGGTGGGGCACAGGGAAGGAGACACGGGGGGGACGCAGGGCAGGACGGGGAGGTGGTCCCCACGTTGTGTCCCGCGGCGGGCGAGGGGTGCGGGGTGCGGTGTGTCATCCCTCGTCGTGGTCTTGTCCCCGGCTCCGGGGCCACCGGCCGCTGCCGAAGTTGGTCCTTGGGGAAACATCCCCTGCGTGACAGCGTCAGCCCCGTGTGCAGCCCCGAGTCTCCCCCGCCCATGGGGCACCGAGGTGGGCTCCTTCCCACGACAAGTTGAGGGGGTAAGAAGCATCCGGTCTGCGGGGGCGGCGGGGGGCGGCGGGGGGCGGCAGCCTCGCCGTGCCGGAGGGTTTCATTGTTCGCAGCGGTGCCCCAAGCCCCCCTGGGAGAGCGGGGGGGGTGGTGTGCGGGCGCCGTCCGGGGCACGGGGAGCGGGGAGGGAGAATAGGGGGTACCCCCAGCAGCGGGAGAGGTGCAAAAGGCTGGACTGGGGGTGGCCGTGGTCTTTGGAATCCCGTCCTGCCGGGGAACGCTGGGGTGGGCTCGGAGTTCCGCGGGCTTGGCACAGCCCCCCANCTGCCGGCAGCTCGGGGGGCTCTGGGGGGGCTCCGGGCGCGGCCGGGCGAAGCAGCCCCCTCCCCCCCCCGACCGCCTGCCTTCCTCCTCCTCCTCCCCCTCTTCCCCACCTCCTTCTCTTCCTCCTCCTCCTCCTCCTCCTCGCCGCCCTGCCGCCTCCCCGCCCCTCGCACTCGCCTCCCCGCGCCTCTCCGTGCGCACCGCCGGGGCCGAGAGCCGGGGCCGGGGCGCGGGGGGCCGGGGCCGGTGCGGGGGCCGGGGCCGGTGGCGGTGCCGGTACCGGAGGTGTCCAGCGCTGCCCGGCCCCGCCATGCCCCGCTCCTTCCTGGTGAAGAAGNTGCAGCCCCGAGTCTCCCCCGCCCATGGGGCACCGAGGTGGGCTCCTTCCCACGACAAGTTGAGGGGGTAAGAAGCATCCGGTCTGCGGGGGCGGCGGGGGGCGGCGGGGGGCGGCAGCCTCGCCGTGCCGGAGGGTTTCATTGTTCGCAGCGGTGCCCCAAGCCCCCCTGGGAGAGCGGGGGGGGTGGTGTGCGGGCGCCGTCCGGGGCACGGGGAGCGGGGAGGGAGAATAGGGGGTACCCCCAGCAGCGGGAGAGGTGCAAAAGGCTGGACTGGGGGTGGCCGTGGTCTTTGGAATCCCGTCCTGCCGGGGAACGCTGGGGTGGGCTCGGAGTTCCGCGGGCTTGGCACAGCCCCCCAACGGGGCAGCCCAGGCACCTGCCCAGAGAGAGGGACTGGCCGTGGGTCGGGGAGCGTGTTGCATATGTTGGGGGGTCCTGGCTGCTCGTGGATTGGGAAACGGAGCTGGATGCGGGAATGGGCCTGATCCAGCCCAAGCTGACAATCGCCCAGCCGCTGCAGAGCTCATCCCCCCTTTCCTAGTGCTCCCCAGCCCTTGGTGGCGTTTCCCTGCCAGCGGCCGGGGTGCCAAGCCTGTCTGTCCTGGGGGTTCTCTGGTCCCCCCCATCAACCAGGAGCCGGTGGGGGAGGGATGTGCTGCAGCTGGGCAGAAGCTGCCGACGCTGCTCTCCTGGAAATAACCTTGCTGCATGCTCGGAGGCAGCGTGAGAAATTGCTGAGCAGAGCGCTTTCTGCACAGCCCGCGCTGTCAGCACGGCGCGGGGGACGGGGGGGGAGGGTGCCCGGCGCTGCCCCTACCACGCAGCCCCCTCCTCACAGTAGGCACCCCTGGCTGCCACAGGACAAACGGCAGCAGTTGCTTGCCAAGGGGTCCTGTGGGTGCTGCCAGGGGGTGTGTGGGTTTAGGAGATGCTCGGCTATAGCTCTGCTGGGATGTCGCTGCTGCCCCACGGTATGCATGGGTGAGCCCAGCTGTGCACTGACCCCAGGCCCCCAATAACCCCTCTGTCACTATCACTGGGAATGAGGCCTCTGAAGCAGCTTGCAAGGACTAGTGTGCACAAGGCAGGGGATTGCTGGGACCAATTTGGGGGTCTTGGGGTGCCAGTACATCCCCAGGATTGCTGGCCTCGTGGGGAGGAAGCTGCACTACTACTCCTGCAGTGACCTTTGTGTGACAGCACAGGGGGACTGGGATGTCAATGCAGCACCCACTCTGACACGGGTCGGGAGTCCCACATACGAAGCAGTGTCACAAGCAGACTTGCACCAATGTCACATGTGTGTGATGCCCGTGGAGTGGTACCCGAGCCTGGCTCCACATCTGGGGGGCTGTGGGCTGTTCAATTTGGCAGGAAGCCAGGGACCTGGTGCTGCTGCCCTCCTGGTGCTGCCCCATCTCCAGGGAATAAGGCTCTGTGGGGACAGCAGAGAGGTGGGTGGCTTTCCCAGCTCCTTTGCTGAGGGGAACCTGCAGCAGCCTCATTCCCTCATCCTGGCTGCCCTCTGAGCATAGCTCATTACCGGCATAGCCCCGGTGAACAATGAGCTCCCGGCACCGACAGCTGTCTGGCAGCTAATGGCCCCCGGGGGCTGCCTGCAGCCGGGGCAGGCGCAGCTGGACATTCTGCAGGTCCATCCCCAGTTCCCATTCCAGGCAGCCCTACGGGATGGGACCCATCCTGCTGACAGATGCAGACAGGAGCCAGGGCAAGACAACGCAGCTCTGGTGCTCAGTGGCTCAGCAGGGACAGGAACCAATTTGAGGGGGGACAACTCTGGTTCTGCATGTCTGGTGGGAAATTTTAGCTTGTGGCTTTTTCCTGTCCCTGGTGAGACTGCTCTGGAGGGACAATGATCCCACGGTGTTGTCCCCACAGGGTACCTCCAGCACTGCCTGGCACCAGCCGGCTATGACACTGACAAGAAGCAAGGCCTGCCGCCACCACCACCAGACCCAGCCTACGCACCCGGCCACGAGGAGTACAGCGATCCCGAGAGCCCCCAGTCCAGCTTTTCCGCCCGCTACTTCAATGGGGAGGCAGCAGTGACAGACAGCTACTCCATGGATGCCTTCTTCATCACGGACGGGCGGTCGCGCCGGCGCAGCGAGAGCCAGCGCCGTGGCAGCCACCGTCACTCCTGCCCCGAGTGCGGCAAGACCTACGCCACCTCCTCCAACCTCAGCCGGCACAAGCAGACCCACCGCAGCCTGGACAGCAAGATGGCGAGGAAATGCCCCACCTGTGGGAAAGCGTATGTCTCCATGCCCGCCCTGGCCATGCACGTCCTCACCCACAACCTCAAGCACAAGTGCGACGTGTGCGGCAAAGCCTTCAGCCGGCCCTGGCTGCTGCAGGGCCACATGCGGTCCCACACCGGGGAGAAGCCGTTCGGCTGCTCCCACTGTGGGAAAGCCTTTGCCGACCGCTCCAATCTCCGTGCCCACATGCAGACCCACTCTGCCTTCAAGCACTACAAGTGCAAGCAGTGCGAGAAGACCTTCGCCCTCAAGTCGTACCTCAACAAGCACTATGAGTCCGCCTGCTTCAAGGGCTCCGAACACAGCTGTGCAATAGGGAACTAGCCCCTCAACCCCTGTGGCACATCCCCGTTCCCAACCTCATCCTTCTATCCAATCCCCATCCCTATCTCATCCCATGCCCATCCCTATTCCCCTATACATCCCATCCTGTCCCCATCCCCAACCCTATTCCATCCTGGTCCCAGTCCCTGTGCCAGCACTCCTGCAGCTGCAACCATCTGGTTTGTTGCTGTGTGGAGGCTGGAGGACACATCCCCACAGACTCACTCCCCATTTGCTCCCTGGGAAGAGGGTCCCCCATCGTGGGACCCAGCTTCTTTCCCCAGGGTCCCAGAGCACCCCCGCAGCCAGGCAGGTCTCTCTGCGGGGGACTCACCTGGGGACCTCTTCCAGACCCAGGAGAGACTTTCCTCCCCTAGCTTGTGACTTTCACCTCTATTTATTTAATTTATTACTATTATTTATTTAGAGCTGCTGCTTCTCTTCCCGGGGGATCCCGGGGGAGAAAAGACACTTTTCTGCTCCCCGCCAGGAGCAAACCCTCTTGACCTCCCCTTGACCCTAATCTTGATGAGACCACGGGCTGGTGTTACTGCCAGCCCAGCAGGACTGATGGCCACTGAGGCTGACAGAGGGCAGGGCTGCCAGTCACCCTTGGAGCCTGGGGTCCCTGCAGCCCACCATACAGGGCACCCTGCTGCCCCTCTGCCCTATGGCACAGTGTTCACCCTGGCACTGCAGATCCGCAGCCCTGGAGCCATGGGAAGAGCCAGGGGAAGAGCCAAGGGAAGAGCCAGGGCCTTCCAGCAGAGATCCACAGGACTCCTAGCTCCCAGCTTGGCCAGGCACAACTGGCCCCTGCCACGGTTATGGGGAATAGCCCCCCCAGGCAGGTGCAGCCCCCCTCACCATGCAAAGGGCTGGGCTGGCAGCTGGGCTGGAGACCCAGCCCTGGGGCAGGTAGTACCCGAACCCCCAACCACCCCCCCATGTATCCCCAGCCCCTTCTCCAGCCGGCTCCCGGCTCCCTTGCCATTGCCCCCCACCTGCACTCAGGAGGAGGGGGTCAGAGTAGCTGTAAAGTTTGGGTGAGTCTATTTAAATGTTCTTATTTATATTATTTATAACTTATGCTTTTCACTATTTATTTGTCAAGACTGGCCGGGCCATGCCAGTGCTGGCTCGCAGGAGGTGGCAGAGCTGCAGCACAGCTGCCGTGCCCAGGACACACAGCCACGGTGAGACAGACGGGGACAGGACCCCGAGAGTGGACTGTGCGGCGGGCACGGAGGCAGGACGGCACGAGCTGGCCCGGCAGCCCAGGCTCCATGTCCTGCAAGCCTCCTCCAAAGGCAAAGCCCTTCTCCTTTGTCTTCCTTGCTGCCACGGGCTCCTGCTTTGCTCCGTGCCCCGCGCCAGCCCAGTGGGGACAAACCAGCCACTCTATGCAACCTCCCGGCGGAGTGCGCCCGCACCGGCCCCGGAGCAAGCGCCGCGCACGGCATTCCGGAGCGGGGCCCGACCCACGCCTCCGCTTCCTACCTCGGGCCGCGAGTTGCCACAGCCCCATTACCCTGTGCCGGTCCCCAGCACTTCGGGACTCAGCCCGGCACCCCGCGGGGCCGCACTCGCGCACCCCCACACCGTCTTCCCGCGCCGTCTTCCTCTCTGCACCGTCTTCCTCCCGCTGCCTCGGTGCCTGTATTGGCCACGGGTTGAGTGGGGATGTGTCTGTCATGGTCCTCGCTGCCATGGCACGGTGACCACACATCCGCACCCCACAGAGGGGATGAGCATCGCCCTGGCCACGCAGGCACCCCACCGGGTTTTCCCCTGGATGCCGGTGCCGTTCTGCGGAGCACGGTGTCCTGAGGCCGGCAGGCTTGGAGCACTGCACCACTGCCCCTCTCTCCTGTAAATAGCAGATACTACAGCAATAATTTTCCGTGCATGATAGATTTTTTCTGCCAGGTTTTGTACTCGCCAGCCCCAGTATGACAAGTCTACTGAGATCCGGCCACCCGCAGTATTACTTGTAACGCAATTCAGGGATATAAAAGGGATTTCTGCCACTAACCATGTGTCTTGGGAGATTTGTGTCGGCGGTGGCGGGTGGCGGCACGCGAGCTGCCAGCCTGCCCATCCCACGGTGCCCTGTGCCCACGTCCACTCCTGGGCTGGAGCATCGTGGAGAGAACTGCCCCAAATAGAGGGGTGATGTCCTGGCAGCCCGTTGGGAACGGGTGGCTGACGCGCCCGGAGCATCCCACGCTGCCCACGTGGCCCTGCCAGCCCTTCGGCCAGTGGGCAGCAGCCAGACAACCCCCCTACTGTGGCAAGGAGGGATTACGATGCCATCCTGGTCGTGAGAGCGCCGGGGGCTGTGAGCACGGCAGAGCGCTGACCTGGAAGTAAAGCAGCGTGTGAAATCTCGGCAGCGGGTGCAGAGCCCGGCGGGCAGCCCGGGGAGGGTGCCGGCAATGCTCACACATCCCCGGGGCGCCGCTGTGCTGGATGGGGAGGATTCCAAGCGCAAATTTTATTTGAACTCGCCGGTGGCAACAACCCAGCAGAGCCCCTGCTCCCAGGGGCAGACAGGCATTCCTGCTCCCCACCCCTCTTTCCTCATCCTTTCCCAGATGTGAGTGCAATGGGGGAAGGCAAATTATTTTTAGCATCCAGCTTGTCAGCAAAGACCTAGCTGAGCCCTGGGTTCCCTGTGACATCAGTGCAATCTTTCACCCACAAAGTCATTACCAGATTCACCTTGCAAAAAATTAGTTCCAGAGCCTCACAAACCCATCCCTGACTATCATCTGCATACTTCTGAGTCAGCTCTGGGGCCAGGGACCCTCCATGACACCAGGGAGCCAGGGTGAGGGCACTGGGAGCAGCCGTCCACTGTCATCGTGTCCCTGCTGTGGATTCAGGGTGTCTCAGTTGCAGCAGCCAGAGGGATGGGTGGGAGACCCGGTTCTGGGGTTCCCAGTCTTCCTGGGAGCCTCTCCCCGTTTGGAACACTGGTCTGAAGAAATGACCTAGAAGGACTCAGGGCTGACGTTCCTCAGTGCCTGCCCGGCTTTGGAGCATCCCAGCATCACTGCTCAGCTCTGCAGTTGTTTCATGCCTCATCTTCCTTGCCGTGGACCCCACAGGTCTCAGCGCAGCAGGGAGAGGGCTCTGGGTTGGGGATGTTTTCCTGGTACAGCCAGGCGGGGGGGGGGGGGCAATTCTCAGTTGCAGGATGATCCTTAGTGCCCCGGCACGGCCAGGTGGGACCCGAGACCTCCCAGGGGGCAGGATAGGGACCCCCAGCACACATGGTGGGGATCTCAGCTGCCGCGTGCCTATGGGTGTCCCATGGGAAAGAGGAGCCGAGGGCAGCCCTGACCGCAGGCTCTCCGGAACAGGCAGCGGGCCAACCGGCTCTGGCACCCGGCCCGGAAGTCTGTCCTGCCCCTTCACTGTGACTCTGCAAAACGGTGGGGCGGCGGCCGTGACGATGACGATGGCTGGGCCAGGAGGAAGCAGAGGGGCCCGGCTGGGCGCTGCACTGCTCGGGGCAGAGCGGAGGGCTCGGCTGAGCAGGACAGAGGAAGGCAAAGGCCAAGGCCGGCCGGTAGCCACAGCCATGGCTGAGGCCGAAAACAGGAGCATCCATACACAGCACATCTCGGCCGTGCACAACGTGCCGATGCGTGTCCTCATCCGGCCCATCCCGGCAGAGCTGGAGCCGGGAAAGGTGCAGAGCCTGATGGAGACCCTGCAGGTGAGCACAGCACCCGGGATGCAGAGGCAGCCCCTCCTGCAAACTCAGAGGACACTGCTGGGGAAGCAGACAGCACCCAAACCCTGGCACAGTCAGGTCGGGGGTGGGGGGTCAGAGCAGGTTGGGAGTCCCAGGATGTGTTTTTCTTGGATGTCTCTCCCCCTTCCCAGGAGGATCCCGAGCGGGTGCCCCCAATCGACGTACTCTGGGTCAAAGGAAGTGAGGGTGGTGATTACTTCTACTCTTTCGGGGGCTGCCACCGCTTTGCTGCCCACCAGGCACTCCGCCGGGAGACCATCCCCGCCAAGATCATCCCCTCCACCCTCAGCGACCTCCGTACCTACCTCGGCTCCTCCACGCCTCACCTGCGCTAGTCCAGCATCCCGAGGGTGCCCAGCATCCCCCTCTGTCCCTGTTGGTTCCTACCCGTGAGCCCCTGGCGAGGATGTGGTCGGGATCCCCAGCCCTGGCGAGTCCCCAGGGTCCCTGCAGCCGGAATGGGTCAGGCTCTCCCCGGTACCGGGAGGTGCCCGGCGGGGCCGGCAGGTGGCGCTATTGTGCCGCGCTGCGCCGCCCGAAGCGACCGCACGGACCGGGACGGGACGGGATGAACCGGGACGGGATGAACCGGTTGGGGTGGGATGAACCGGGGCACGGCGCAATCGGGAATAGCTGAACCGTGATGGAACAGACTAAACCGGGGCATGGCTCAAGCGGGAATGGCTGAACCGGAGCACACTGGAACTGGGACAAGTCACAGCTCATTCGGGGCACAGCTGAACCGGGAAGGGGTACAGGCGAACTGGGACACAACAGAATCAGGACACAGGGAAGAGACACAGTGGACCCGGCATGGCCAGTCCCCAGCCCTCCCTCAGCGAGTCTGGGCTCACCTGTCGTCCCAGTCTCCGTTGAGGACATCTCCAAAATCCTGTGATGGGGACACCTGCTGCTGCACCTGGAATAAAGATGATCAAAACCCCTGCAGCTCCTTGGTGTGGTGCTAGAGGGTGCTGAGGTTGGGAGCAGGGATGCAGTGGTCCAGCATGGCACAGCATGGTGGCCTGGCACCAGCAAGAGCAGTGGCCATGGGCACACAAAACAAAGACAGATGCTTTGCAAGGGGATGGATGTTCTGCGAGGGAATGGATGCTGTGTTGGGAGATGGATGCTGTGCTGGGGGATGCTGTGACAGGACAATGCTATGCCAGCCTGCCCTGCCATGAAGCTGAATTCAGTGTCAGCTCTGGCCCACTTGTGGGGACACGCGTTCCTGCCATGCTGGGATGCTGTCATTTCTGCAAGTACCGTGTTGTCACCCGACATGGAGCCTGGAGAAAACGCCTCGAGCATTCCCTGGGCATCCTAGCATCCCTCTAAGCCGAGAGCCTCCATCCAGGGAGGGGAAAGGCCACTGACTCACTCACCACGCCATGAGTCAGCAGGACAGGGACAGGAACTGCGGCCGGACACTTCTGCCCCATCAGCCATGCTCCTCCCTGAACGGATGCTGTTCCCCTAGGGCAGAAACGGGCTGGGAGAAGAGGGCACGGCCGGGTCGTTTGCATGGCAGAATCTGGCAGTGCTGGCATCGGACAGGGAACAATTTACCGCTGTCTCCACGTTTCCGCAGGATCCAGTGGGGACGAAGCGCCGTGTGGGCTGGGGGTGCTGGATGAGGGGAAGGGACCGGAGGGAGACTCCGGCGCGGCAGAGCTGCATGCGCCGCATGAAAGAAGCTGTGTGCCGGGAGGAAGCCCTGCAAGCACTCACGGAGAGCAGCCCTGGCCCGCGGCTCCCTGATGGGCCATAAATTTCTCCTAAGAATTGTGGCGTGCTAAAAAGTTTCCTCTTGTTAGAGAGCGGGGGGCGGAGGGAGGAGGTAGCAGCTCCTGCGGCAGCTCCTGTGGCAATGTGGACATTTCCAGAGTGCCCCCAAACCGGTGTCCCATGGCAGGGACTGAGTCTGCCCATATCCTGTGTGCCCCACTGCTGGGCATCTCACATGAATTCTGTTTGCCCCATACTCATGGGCTTGTGCCCCTCATCCCTTGGATAAGAGGCAATTCAGCAGAACTGGGAATTCCACAAAGTGGGAATGAACAGAGGCTGCCAAGATCCTGCAACTCCTTTTCCTGCAAGCCATGGAGGCTTCTTCCACCTGGGAAGCCTGTTGCAGGATCTACTTTTCCAGCTTACCATCCCCTGCAAACAGTGCCAAAGGTCCGTGCCAGTCCCAGGGTGTCCTGACATCGCTCCCAGGGCTCCCTGGCACCAGCTGCGAGCCAGGACCCGGAGCTGTGTCCAAGGTGCTGTGTGAGCATCTCCAGGGCTGACCAGTGCATCCATGGGGCTGGCATGGTATGGGCACTGGGAGCTGGTCCCCAGCTGGGGCTGCTGGTACCACAACCCCGTGGCAGGCACAGGAATGGGTCTCTCCAGAGCCTTTCTTTGCCTCCATCTATCCTTCCTCCACCTGTCCCCCTTCCCTCTGCCTGACCCGTGGGGTCTCTGGTGTCGCCGGCTGACAGCCGATCCGGCTGCCTCCAATCCATTCGTTCCAGGGCAGGAACAAAGGCGTTTTGTGGGCTCCCCCCAGCTCGAGCCGGGTCGGGGGGAGTCCCAGCTCCGGAACTGGGACAGACTTCCCCGTGTGACAGGCGTGTAATGCCTTCCAGACCAGCAGCCCAAGCCCTCAGGTACAGCTGGCGGGGGAGGGGATCTGGTGCTTCCCACACTGCCTGGGGACCCATCAGGTCACCCTGATACAGCCCTGATCCAGGAAAATGGGGAAACTCTCCTGTTCCCCCAAATGTTTCACAATGCCCAGTCCCTATGGGACTCACTGCTCCTCCCCACCCAGGGGGCTCCAGGGGCTCTGGGGGCTCCCAGATTTGCTACCTCTGGTCTCCCAGTGTTGGGGAGCAAGGATAGACTCCCCTGGGATGAGACTTCTGCCTCACTGGGCTCTGCGTCCGGCAGGAGGCAGCTGGATTTAGAGGCTATGTGTGCTCAGCTGGACAGGACTGTGTATTTGGGTGGGGCAGCTCCCAGGCCTGTGGCCTCACTGGCCTGAGCACCCTGAAATTGGAGAGCCATAGGCAGAGAAGCCAGTCCTGGACATTCCCCAGTACCAAGGCCTGATTTGGAGCTGTGGACTTGGGGCACTCAGTTGGATGGGATGGGGTGGGATGGGGTGGGGGTGAATGGATCAGTCCAGCACTGCTTCACCAGGGCTCAACAGGGTCAGGCCCAGTGTCCTGGTGGCCACATGTTCCAGCACTGCCACGGGTCTGGAATCCATTTGCCTCACCGGCCGTGGTGTTTTCCCAGCAGGGCTGGAGTGATCCCAAGGGGCCAGGGGCAGCCCTGGCCCCTGCCCCATCTGCTCCCTGTTTATTTTCTTACACTTAAGTATCACCTCGAAGATAAACACTTTCTGGTGTGGGGGGCAGGGGGCAATTCCCTGCAGCAGAGGCAGGACCCACCCCTCAGAGTGCCCAGCATCCTGATCCCACAGTGCCTGCCAAGCAGGGTATGCCTGGTTGGACTGGGATCAGGGCTGCAACCCCATGCTGAGGCCATGTCCCCTTCCATGCTGTATGTCCCATGCAGGGTCCCATGAATGCCTGACCCACTGCCTGGTGCTGGCCTCTGCCCAGAGGTCAGTTAGCTTGGCTAGATCAGCTGGGAGAGCTGGGATGCCAAACCCCACCACATCAAGCAGGCAGAAGGTGTGTGATGGCACAGCCTGAACTGCACCTCTCACTGCCCAGCTGAGTCAGAGCCCAGGCCACAGTGCTGGGGGAGCTGGGGGGGCCCAGAGACAGGGGCTCACATCCTGTACCAGATGCCTGCCAGGCAGCACAGGAAAACCTGGCTGCTGCCACACGTCCTCCTGCCCCTCAGCCACAGCATCTACAGGCAGCAGGACAGGCAGGGAGCCGGCAGCATTCCCTGCTTCCCATGGCTCCTGCTGTTCTCCCAGTCAGAGATGACAGCTCCTGTCCATCCATCCTTCTGTATGCAGCATCTGGCAAGGTGGTGGTCACACATACACACGTCTGTGCCAACGTGGGGATGTCACTGCAGCAGGAGGAGGTGGCGTTCGGGGTTTACATGGCACCCACAGGCACACATCCACATCCACGTGCAACTGCACAAACACGTGCACACCCCCTCATACTCACGTATATCCTTGTGCACACACACACGGATATACACATCCATGCATGCTTGGATGTACAGATATGTGCAGCTGCACACCCACACACACTCATATGTGCACACATGTGTGCTGTCCCCATCCCACACTGAGCTCTCTCCTGTCTGCTGCTCCATCCCTGCCTGTGCCCTGCCATGTTCGAGACCCCACAGGACACCAGCACCCCACAGGTGGCCATGCCCCCCAGAAAAGCTCTGGGGCAGTTTGGCTGGGTGTGGGCACTGGGTGACCCCCCCCAGCCTGTCCCTGTCAGCTGGTGGCCATGTGTGGGACGTGCAGCTGAGTACACAGCCCCTGCCATCCATCTTACTGCCTGTCAGGGCCAGGGGCTGCTGTGGACCCCTAGACATGGCTCAGCAAGACTCTGGGGTGAGCGGAGGGCAGAGTGGGAGTTTCCCTCTCTGTAGAGGCACCTGCCTTCTCCCTGCCTGCCCCTGCGTGTCATGCCAAGGGCCTGCACATCCCCAGCTTTGCCCCTGGCACTGCCTGCTCATACCCTTTTGTGGGGGTCTGCACCTGGGCAGGGGCTACAGAAGAAGGTCCTTCATGGCGACTGATGCATGGTGAGAGTTGTCAGTGTGGATACAGTGCAGATCCCTGCCCATCCTCATCCCCAGGAGGATCCCTGTCCTCTTACTCAGCCCTGCATGTCCCCAGCCCCTGGTGTGGCCCTGCATGTCCCCAGCCCCAGCAAGGCCACCAGCCCCAAGCCCATCTCTCTGCCCCCCACCGCATGATTTACAGGCTCTGCACAGGCAGACAAATGGTGAAGGAAAACAGGGCAGGGGGTCCCACCAGCCAGGGGCTGCCTGTGCCCCGCAGGGGGCAGAGGGGCCGTTTGCTCACAGCCAGCAGGATGGGAGGCAGTGAAGTGGTGCCGGTGCCAGGCAGCACAGTTGCCTCTGTCGTGGTCCAGAAGCTATAAGTCCTGGAAGCACTAGGAGAGCCCATGAGGGGACCCAGACCCCACGAGCTATACCACAAGCTGCAGTCCTGCAACTATAAACTTTTGGCCACGGGACATTGAGGAACATGATGCTACCCCATTCCACAGCCCCCAGGGCACTCCACTGACCACCTCACTGGGGTGTTTGTGATATACCTGCTGCATTCCATGGACACTGTCTCAGCCCTGGCAAGCCTCCAAGATTTCCCCTGGCATCCCTCTCTGGCTGTGGAGCTGCTGGACAGTAGGGACTGCAGCTGGCACTGCCAAGTCTCCTAGCCACATGCCCAGCAGCCCTGGGGCTGTCCGCCAGGAGCCAGGTCCACATGTTTTTGCAGCCTGACCTGCATCATGCCTGGAGCCTCGTGGAGCAGGAGGAAGGGGAGGAAGGCAGGCAGGAAGCTTCCTGCCTGCTTGGTTCAGCTGGCTACCCCCCTCCCTGCTACTGGGAGCTTTGGGCTCAGGGCTGGGGGGTCGAAGGCAGAGGGGGACCTGCATAGACCTCTCTGGTCTATGAGGAGGAGGGGGGCCGTAGTCTGTGGTATTGAGTGCCAAGGAACGACAAGGAGCAACAGTCAGGCTGGTGATTCCTGCTGCTGCCAGCTCATCACTCCCCTCTCAGGAAAAGACTCCATGTTTCCACTGCCGGAATACACCTTCCTCCTGGGCGGGAGGAAATGCTCCTGGCAGTGTTGCCGGCAGTGCTGCCCGTGCCTCTCCATGTCCCCCTGTCCCCTCCCATGGTGGGCAGGCACAGTGCCAGGCCCTGGGAACGGAGGAGCAAGAAGTGCATCCCTGTGGGGCTGCCTGCCCTTGCTTCTCCCTGCCTGCCCTGAGCATCCTCCTGGGCACAGACCCTGTCCCAGTGGGGCATGGCAGTGTGTGGGCAGCAGCGTGTCCCCCACTGGCATCCCTCTGATAAACACCCTAGGCACTGCACCAGTGCCACCCACTCCTGGTTGCCTTCCTCATCCCAGCTTCTGCGTGCCGTGTTCATTTCATGCCACCCTGTGCGGGACCCAGAGCTGGCAAGGGACAGCCAGGCAGGGGCTGGGGACATGCTGCCTGTGGGCTGACTGTGTGTGACATGACTCTGCAGGTGCCAGAGGCCATGGCACAGGGAGCACTTGTTGGACAGTGGCCCTGGCACAGCCACCGTTCAGTTACCACTGTGGGCATGACCTGGGGTCAAGGTGCCCGCAGCCAGGCCAGCGTGCCGGAGTGGGGCCAGGCCAGCAGCCAGACCTAGCACTGGCTCTCAGGGCTGGGGTGAGGACGCTGGCCGCTGGCCGCTGGCCGGAGCTCGGGGGGCCGGCTGGGGGTGGGCTCCGGAGCCAGCCCCTCCCCGGCCGCATAAATTCCGATTCCCCCTGCAGACAGACGTCCCAGCCCTGCTCAGCTGCCGCAGCGGAGCAGCAGCGGGAAGGCGTCCGGAGCCGCCGTCGCAGCTGTGCCGGCGGGGACAGACTCCCTGCAGCCCGGGGGGTCCCCCCAGCAGGGCCGGGGGTGCGGGCGGGCACCCCACCATGGCCTTCACCATGCTGCGCCCCGTGGCCGCCCGCGTGCTCTACCCCGACCTCAGCATGCTCTCAGAGGACGAGGAGAACCGGAGCGAGAGCGACACGTCGGACCAGTCGTTCGGCTGCTGCGAGGGCGCCGAGGCTCGCCGCAAGCTGCCGCGGAAACCGGGGTCGATGGTGATGGTGAAGCAGAGGCAGGCGGCGAACGCACGGGAGCGGGATCGGACCCAGAGCGTCAACACGGCCTTCACCGCCCTGCGGACCCTCATCCCCACTGAGCCGGTGGATCGGAAGCTGTCCAAGATCGAGACCCTCCGCCTGGCCTCCAGCTACATTTCCCACTTGGCCAACGTGCTGCTGCTGGGTGAGGGCTGCGAGGACGGGCAGCCCTGTTTCAGTGCCATCTATGGCGCCAAGGGCGACCTGGACAGTAAACAGCCCCGCAGCATCTGCACCTTCTGCCTCAGCAACCAGCGGAAAGGGGTGAGCAGGGTTCTGGGATGGGTTAGGGTTCCTCCTGCTCCTCCTGGCCTTAGTGGGGGCAGGAGGCTCAGCATGTCCCCAAGGGATGGGGGGCAGCAGACCCTGCCTGGGCTGAGGGGGGCAGGAGACTCGGCACGGCTCAGTGAGAACCACAGCTTCTGGCTCCAGCTCCCACTGGAGGTTTTGGCTGCTCCTGGCCAAATCCTGCTTGTAGCCACACGCCTACAGCTCCTGCTCACGTCAGAGGGCTGGGCTGCTCCCCCACGTCCATCCGGGCTGGGAGGTCTCAGGGGTTAAACAGTCACCCTGGAGCTGGCGGCCTTGGTTGTCCCAGGGGGAGCTTAGAGTTTGCTGGCTGACCTCTTCCCCATCCCCATCCCCGTCCTCATCCCCATCTCCATACCCAACCCTGCCAGCCCCCAGCACTGCAGCAGGGCTACTCCAGCAGCTCTCTGATGTGATGAGGACAGGAAGAACCCAGCAGACTCCACCGCGAGGGGAGCCAGACAGAGTTCCCCATCCAGTGTTCCCATGCAGGGTCTTGCTGGCAGCACCAGCACAGATCCCACACGGCAGAGTTGGGCCATGCCAGAGCACCCCTGGCCTGCCCACCCAGCTGATTCCCCCCCAGCACCCTGCAGCTCAAGGGACACCTTTCCTAAGGTGAGCCCACCCTGCTGCCCATGCCAGGGTCCTGGGTGCCCTTGACCTAGGAACAGCTGTGCAGGATATGGGGTGCAGGGTCAGGGGCTGGAAGCTGCCTGATGTCTTAGACATCTCTTGGCAGGACTGTGACCCTCAAGATGTCCCATGTGTGACCCCAAGCAGTACAGCCATGGGTCACACTCCAGCCCTCAGAGCTTTTTCTGCTCCATTTTTATTGCTCCCCTGTTCCTGCTGACCTCCTCAGCAGCCTCTCCATCCCTCCTGGGGTCCTCCAGCCCTGGTCCCTGGCAGAGTTGGGGTCCTCTGGTCTGCTTCCTGGGGTTGGAGCCAGGGGTCTGGCACAGTGCTCTATGCCCCAGGGGACACTGTGGAGGCACTGGGGCTGGGAAGCTCCTGTTGGAGGGCAATGGGAGGAGCTGGCTTTGGATCCAACTCTGTGCATCCCAGCCATGAGGCTGGGCTGGAAAGGGGCTGTACTGGGCTGGAAATTACCAGGGCTGGAAATGGGTTGTACTACCCTGGAAATGGGCTGTACTGGGCCATGCTGGGCTGTGCAAGGCTGGAAATAGGCTGGGTTGGAACTGGGCTTTGTTAGGCTCTGCTGATCCATGCTGGAATGTTCTGGGCTAAATCTGGATCATGCTGGTCTCTGCTGGGTTATACTGGCCAGTACTGGGCTGATGTTGTTCTCATAAACTGGGAAGTAGGGCTGAATCTCTCCATTCCAGTTTGGACTCTGTGTTTCTCTAGGGCTGTGGATCTGTCTGGGGCTGTGTGTCTGTCCTGGGGTGCTACTAGCCCTTGCCACAGGTCTGAGCCCTACAGTGCTGAGCAGCCATGGGGACTGTGTCATGCAGGGAGACAATGCCAAGGGGGACCCACCTCGGAGGGCTTCACAACAGCACCCACCTCCCAGACACCCACTCAACCACTTGTCAGGCATAGTCCCATCTGTCTATGTGTCCACTCCAGGCAGCAAAGAGCTGTCCCAGGACTGAGCCACTGGCTATCTCACAGTAATTCCTCATGGAGGAATTGGCATGGTGGACAGTGGGCAGGAGTGGGGTGCCCCCCACCCAGACACCCCATGGTACCAGCAGCTCTCCCTCCTCTCTCTGCAGGGCAGTCGGAGGGACCTCGGTGGCAACTGCCTGAAGGTGCGAGGGGTCACGCCCCTGCGAGTGTCGCGGAGATGAGCTGGGGTCTGGCAGCACCCACCTGAGACAGCGGCAGAGGCAGACGGAGCCAGCACACGCCAGCCCAGAGACTGCAGCGGGGAGGGAGGGAGCTGCTCACCCGAGGTGGCAGCAGCTGAGCCCAGGCTGGCACCACACCGACACTGGCCCTGGAGCTGGCAGTGGGGCGGGAGGACGCTCCCGTGGCCGAGGCTGCCCACGCGGGGCAGGGCTGGGGAGGGGGTCCCTGCGCCCCAGGGCTGGACTGGAAGAGGCCTCTGTGCCGCCGGCGTCAAGGCGCTCCGGGGGGTACAGTGTCGTGGCCCTGGGGATGCTGGTTGTGCACATGCAGCTGCTTGGAAAATAAAACCTTATTTTTCTGATGGGCCAGTGCCTGCCTGTCACCCCAGTGTGGGGTGAGGTGGGGGTCCCTGAGATGGCCCTGGACCCGCAGCCCTGCACTGCTGCTCTGTGCCCTCCACCTGATACATCATGACTGGTGCGATGTCACTGCCAGTGCAATTGCCACCACTGCCACCAATACTATGACTGCCACCAGCACAATGACTGTCCCCGCTGTGACCGCCACTGCCACCATGATGACCATGCAGAGCCTTGCATGGTGGGGCTGCAGGCAGCAGCACCTGCACGGGGTCAGGTGGGGACATGGGGGGTTCCCAGGCCAGATCCCCACATGGGATTCTGCTTGAGGGGGCTGGACTAGCTGGGTGGTGCAGATAGCTGAGCCTGGGAATGGTGCTGTGCCGAGGCTGGTGGCTCCCAGGGGCCGGCGTGTCCCATGGAGCAGAGGCAGCTGTGGATGGGGCGGCTGGGGGCTCCTCTCAGGGGCTGAAGATCTGGAGCTGCCCTATATCCCTGGGGTCCTGGAGCCAACACGGAGCAGGGAGAGCATGCTGGGGGTCCTGCTGGAGCCTGCCCCAGGCAGCAGCTCTGTTGGGAGCCCACGGCACCTCTTGGCCCCCAGCTCACCGAGGTGAGCTTGCCCCAGGCTCCCTCCCCCGGGTTTGATTTATGGAGCTGACAGCGCAGTGCAGCTGTGAGAGCTGGTCCCAAGCAGGGACCGGGGTGGGTGGGAGAGGTTTGTTCTCAGCGTGGCTAATGTGTCCCAGACCCCAATAAACAGCCGTGAGATTCTCCAAACAGCCCAGGACACAGAATCCCTGCCCCTGGGTTTATCGGGGGGCAGGGGCTGTGGGGGATGCTGTGCTCTGCAAACAACCCAACTTGCTCATAAAAGGGGACTGTCCTCGTGAAATAGCGGCTCTGGAGCCCCCCAGGGGGTCAGCAAGGGCTGGTGGTCGCAGTGCTGGGGGCACAGCAGGTCCCAGGCACTGAGTGTATAGGTCCCAGGATGTCCCAGTGCCAGCAAATGGAGCCTCATCAAGCTCCAATATGAAGACCATGAGCCCCAGTGAATCCCTGCACAGGAGCTGTGCATCCAGTATGTCCCAGTGCCAGGGACGAGGGCCCTGGAAAGCTCCAGTATAAAGGCCATGCATCCCAGTACATCCCAGTGCTGAGGCTGTAGGATCCAGCATGTCCCAGTGTTAGGGCCATGGATGTCAGCACACCCCAGTGCCAAGGATGGCACAATGACCCCCAGAGCAGGCTCCAGTGTAACAGCCCTGGGTCCCAGCATATCCTAGTGCAAAAGTTGGGCACCCAGTAACATCCAGTTCTGGGGTTGTGGATTCCAGCACATCCCACTGCTGAGGCTATGGATCCCAGCATGTCCCAGCACCAGGGCCACGGGTCCCAGCATGTCCCAGTGACAAGCCTGTGGGTCCCAGTACATTCCAGCCCCTCCCAGCACTGCAAGAGGGAAACGGTGACTCAGAGCTGCTGGGCTGATGGGAGCCGAGTGCCCCTTTGCCCCCTGTGGGGTGAGTGTTGTGGCCACCGATCGCTCATGGCCACCACCGGCTCCCCGGCAGCCGCAGCCCTGCACTGAGCTCAGCCACGCTCCCCTCCCATCCTCTCCCCTTCCTGCGTGCAGACACCCTTGGAAAGGCTCTTGGCTGCTTTCTCTGAGACAGGAAGGTGTCCCCGAGTCTCAGGAAGGAAAAACACTCAGTGCTGAACCCACAAAGACCGTCTCTGAGGGGCCAGGGCTGGAGAGGCTCCAGCCCTGACATCACCTGGGAACTGGAACCAGAACCGCAGCTGCACTCCGCGCCTGGTATTTTTTTTTTTTTAACTTGTGTTTTTAAACTTTCTTTTTATAGATTTTTATTTTATTATTTTTTCTCCTTTCCCTTCTCCATTCCCCTCCCAAATATTTCAGCCTCTCCACAGGCTGGCCAGCCAGGCTGGAATGCAGCAGGGCTGCACCCGCAGGTGCCGGGAGCTGCCTCGCTGATGGGACGGATGAGGCTGGGTCTGGACAGGCAGGAGCTGCTGGAGCTGTGGGCAGGGGTGTCAGGCTGGGGCTCACCCCCAGTGACAGGGGGCCAGGACCTGATAGCCCCTGGTACTGCTGTGCATCAGGGCTGCTGGAAAGGCATCCATGGCCACGCAGGGACACAGGAGGGTCTGTTTGGCCATGGGGTGTGGGAGGACAGAGTGCAGAGGGGTCAGGCAGAGCCTGCAGTCTGTGGGCAGCGCTGCTTTCCCAACCTACCGCCCCCAGGATGGGACTGTGGAGTCAAACCAGTCTGAGTCAGCACAGCAAGAGGAGCCAGACAGGGATAGAGGACACCAAGACAGATTTTGGGCCCAGGATCCAGCCCTACTCATTCCTCGTCCTTTGGTAACACCTTTGGGTGCTGCCTGACCCTCTCTGGGCTTCCCCCAGAGTGGAGGCTCATGATAGAGACTCCAGTGTATCCTGGAGCAAAGTTCAGTTGCTTGTTGCCTGGGGAATCCTCCCTGTGGCAATGACAGACATCACTGAGTGTCACAGATCACTCTGAGCCCTGTTGGACCTGGGGGCAAAGGACTGGGGAAGGGGGCCCCAAGGTCTAGATGGCACTGAGTGGAGATGGAGTGACACATCTGTGCTGCCCAGGGCAGGGTGGAGAGAAGGATCAGGGAGGGATGGGCAGTCAGGGACAGGACGGGATGGGATAGGCAGACCAAGGGGCAGCACAATGGTCCTCCAGGTGGGGGTGCTGGGCAGTCCCTGCCTCCCCATGCCAGCAGACCCAGACTGTACTGACCCTCTAGCATCCTGCCAGGGTACCTGGGGAAGAAAACAGGCAAAGGGTCTGCTTGAGACCTCCAAGACACCTGCCAGATCCTAACCATCACAAGGGATGCACATCAAGAATGCCCCAAGGTCCCACACATCCCAGTGGTGCAGTGGACACTGCTGCACGGCTGCCACCACCCCACCATGTCCCCCCCATGCACCAGACCCCTCAGAGCTGTTCGCTCTGCTGGGACCTCGTGCCAGCTGCGGTCCCTGGGGACACAGGCCCTGCAGCAGGGACAGGGTGTGAGGCCGTGGTGCGGGGTGAACGCCAGGTTAATCTCCCGCTGGAGCTTCCCTCTGCAAACAATAAGACAATGCCCGGCCGGGGCCGCCTGCGTAACCAGCGGTGTGGAGGGGAAGTTGTAATATTTGGATTTAGCCCTCAGTAAATTAAGGAAGAAAAAGGAAAAAGCGCTGGGGGTAATCAGAGCATGGCTGGCCCTGTGCCCTGCCCCATGGCCAGTGGCCCTGAGAGCTCAGCTCAGCCTGTGGACAGCAGCTGAGCAGGGCCAGTGGCTCTGAGTCAGTGAGACTGGGCATGGCTGGGAGAGCGATATGTCCCTGAAGGCCAGGCAGAGGATGGGCATGTCCCCACCATGGGGACAGCAGCCTGGAGGGTCAAGGCATGGATACCCAGCAGGGCTGTGGGCAAACATCTCCAGCCACATCAGAAAAAATGGATCTGGGCCAGAAGGTTATTTTAATCCAAACCTTTTCATGGGAAATAAAATCCTATTTCTGCAGCTGGGGTGGCTGGGCAGGAGAGGGCCCAGGGGGGTCATTACCTTCAGCTGGCAATGGGTGGCAGGGGATGGCAAGGGAGGGGGCTGTCCCAGGATGTCTCCATTGCACAGCCCATTTCCCAACATAAGCCCTGCAGTGGTGCCAGCTCCCTGGGATCCCACAGCAGGGCTCACACTCGATCAAAGGGGCACCGTGGTTGGAGATGGGGCTCTGAGAGGGGATGGGAAAAGGTCTCACTGCAGGGGATCCCTGCAGATGCTCAGGGCAGGAACAGTGCTGCAGAGATGGCCTTAAACCCTCCAAAACGTGGCCTTCCCACACGCCGGCAGCCCCACTCCTCCAGGGCTGCCCCTGCCTGCCCTGGCCCCAGTGGGGTGAACAGAGCAGGGACACCCCAGGGAGCTGGTTTGGAGGGGGTAGGGCTGGACCCCACCCTGCAGGATCTGAACTGGGGTCTTGGGAGGGCTCCGTCCCCCCTGTGCTCTGGGAAGACACTTCCCCCACTTGGTGACCCAGGGTGGGGTGGGGTGTGGGGTTGGCAGGAGGGCTGGGGCAGGTGGGGGAGAGGTGACCAGCGGGCAGCAGCAGCACGGGAAGGCCTTCGGCACCGTGCCTCGCGCCGGGAGCCCATTTCCCCACAACAGGGGCCGTTATCAGCGGCAAATCCTCAGAGTGGTCCCAGGGGGGACCTCCAGCCCTTCCCCTCCACCTACCCCATCGCTCTCCCGCTCCGGCCCACGTCAATGCCGTCGCGAAGGTGTCGGAACAATCGCCTGACAAAGAGCTATTTTTAGGGGCCGGGGCTTGGAGCGAGGATACGGCCCGGCCGCTGACAATGGGGGGAAGGGGGCTGGGCTTCCCCCGTGACCATTCGGCAGCAGAAGGACCTGTAAGATTTCCTCGATGACCCAGGCCCGTACAATACAAGGAAAGCGCGAGAGGGAGATACCCCCGCCAGGACGAGCTGCTCCTTTACCTAATGGGAGTGACCCGGCGTGAGGGGCTGCGAGGTTTGGGCCAGCAGCCTCCCCTGGGGGAGACTCCCACATCGGGAGGGAAGTGGGGTGAAGCGTGGCCATGCTCAGCTTTCCATGAGGTCGGGTTGGGGCGGCCAGGCTGGCTCCCTTCTGAAGTGCATGGGGAGATCTGGGGGAGGGGGGGGTCAAAGGGGTGCAGACATAGCTCAGCACAACCCCGTCCCCTCCAGGCTGGCTCACAGCTCAAGCCAGAGCTTGGACATGGTGGGAGGATGGTGACCAGCCCAGAGCTGCATGTCACCAGCTAGCCCTGGTCCAAGTGTGCCATGAGCCCAGGCTCCTGCTCGTGCTCAGGCTGAACCTGGATGCCTCTCCTCCCACCTCAGGATCTCCTCCAGCTCAGCCTGCTCCAGATGGGTCGATGGACCATCTGCTCTGGCTCGTCCTTTGGGGACAAAGTGATGTCCTGAGCTGCACGGCAAGAAATTGGGCTAAAAAGGTAAAAGGCAGTGAGAGAAGGTCATGGGGTGCTGGAATAGGTCAAGGCTTGTCCTGGTTGCCGGCC
Organism: Nicator chloris; assembly: GCA_013400495.1. NCBI lineage: Eukaryota > Metazoa > Chordata > Aves > Passeriformes > Pycnonotidae > Nicator > Nicator chloris. The sequence goes on along the minus strand of WAAE01011454.1, from coordinate 131,247 downwards.
CGGCTGCCGGCTCATCAGAGGGATGAGCCCCTTCCATGAACAGTGCCCCAGACCCCCCACGCCGGGCGGGATCCCACCGCTCTGCGGCGGCCCCGGGTCTGGGAGGGCCGGGGCAGGGCCCGTGGAAGGGCCGGGAAAGGGCTGATAGAAGGCCCAGAGAAGGGCTGAAGAACGGCGGGGACAGGGCTATAGAAGGGCCAGGGCAGGACCGTGGGAAGGGCCAGGGGAAGGACCGGTACCGGGGCCGATGGAAGAGGCGGTACCGGGGCACCTCCGCAGGCCGCAGTCGCCCCCTGGCGGCGGGTCCCATGCACAGCCTCCCAGAGGGGCTGGGCCCAAGCAGTCACCGCTTACGGTCGGGCCTCCCGCCGGCGCCGCGGAAGCCAACACGGACCCCGCCACCTTCCCGTGGTTCACGGGGACACACCTGGACACGGAGCGGGATCACGCACGCATCTTCCCCACACCGCCCCCTATGACAAACTACAACTCCCATAGCCCCCCGCGGCGGGCTCCACCCTTCCCTGCGCACGTCCCCGCGGCGCGTGGCGGAGCTCGCGCGGTTTCCGTTTCCGGCGCGCCTCGCTCTGGTCCCTGCGGCGGCGGCCGAGCCTTGTGCCTCCGCCATATTGTCTGTGTGCGGCGGCGGTGGCGGCGGTAGCGGCCGCGCCAGGTACCGACGGCTCCGGCGCCCACGCGGGGCCCTGCGGCGGTGGCGGGCGGAGCGGGCGGCGGGGGGGAGGCGCCGCTGCGCCTCCTGAGCTTCTCCGCCCCCCCACCGCGGGCGCGTTGTGGGCCGGGGGGCCGCGGCTGCCCCTCAGGAGAGTGGGGCCGCGGCGGCGTTGAGGGGGAACGGGCAGAGCGGGCGGGTCCGGTGCGGCGGGAAGGTCACGGCCCGCCACCTGCTGCCCTCGGAGGGGCTCCGAGTCCCCGGGGGGAGCGGGCAGGGGCTGTGGAGAGGCCGCCCCGCTGTCCCCAGCCCGCAGCGGGGCCGCCCTCAGCCGCGCAGGAAGGGCAGGGCCTCGCGGAACGGGAGCCGTCCCCTCCCCCAGTTCTCCCAGCTCGCACGTTTGGGCCGTGTAGGTGTTATTTACCTAAATTGCTCGGTCTTGCCTCTTCCCCGCCCTGCCCGGAGAAGCGAGGAGATGCGGAGGGGCATGGAAAGGCCTGTTAGTGCTCGCTCCCACCCCTGGCTGCGCAGGGACTCCGTTCTGGGCCTTTCTGGGTGGAGGGGAAGGTCGTTCTCACGGCTTTCCACACCAGTCTGTGGAAGCAGTGGTGGTCAGTCTTGCCCCCGCTGTAATTTAGTTAATTGTGCCTTGGGATCGAGAGCAGTGTGGCTGTTGGTAAAATGTGGTTTGTAAGAGAGGGGTCAGGTAAGATTATGGAACCCCATGTGTGTCAGATCACTTCATTGTTTCTTACTGAGGGCTTTGGGTAAAACCAATAAAGTTTGGATTGTGAGTATTCAAGCAAAGCAGAGGGGCAGGCACTGCTCTATGATCTCTGGTGATCAGTTGCAGGACCTGGGGCAATGACATGGAGCTGTGTGCAGGTGGTTTAGGTTGGATATTAGGAAAAGATTTTTCACCCAGAGGGTGGATGGAGACTGAAACAGGCTCCCCAGGGTAGTGGGAACAGCCCCAAGCCTGACAGAGTTCAAGGAGTATTTGGACAATGATCTCAGGCACTGGGTGGGATTGCTGGGGTGTCCTATGCAGGGTGAGGAGTTGGACTTGATGTTCTTTGTGGGTCACTTCCAACGCTGGTACCTTGAGAGGGGTGTCTGATGATTTGACATTTGTGTTGCTCAAACCTGACCGTGGGCCTTGGGGAGCTGCTCTTGCACTGACCCTTGGTGCCTGGTTTTGAAACTGGGCATGTGTCCCTGGAAAGGACTGTGCCATGTGCTCACCTGGCTCCTCATGGAAGCTCAATCCTGGGTGCACTCCACAAATGGGTTGGGAAGAGCCCCTGCCAGAGGGGACTGGGCACAGTGGCAGCTGTTCAGAGGAAAGCAAGTGGACACCCAACATTTCTGCTTGGGGCTGGGAGTGATTTCTTTGTTCTTTGAACGCGCTCTCTTTTCTGAAACAGGATTGCTCAAATTTTTCAGACACAGAGTTGGGGCTTGTGCCATCCTGCCAGCCGACCTGGGTGTCGGATATGAATCCAGTGTGGATTCCGGGTGTATCATCAGCTGGGGTAGAGAAATCGCTCATCCTGTGTTTGCTGGTTTTGGTGTGATGTAGAAAAGGGTGAAGTTTCTGCTAGGAGAGGAGAGAGTGAGCTTAGGAAGACTCAAGGCAAGATTTGGGGAAAGTGTGAAGCTTTATCAGTTCCTTAATTAGCCCTAAAACTGGGGTTAGAGTAATGTTCCAGTTCCTACAGCACATGCTCTGTGGAGACACGCCATGTCTGTAAGTGGAAGATGAAAACTGGAGTTGGGATGTCCTATCCCAGGTACAGGGCAGTGCTCTGCACTCAGGAGATCTGCCTGTGCCTTGTGGCTGGAATCCCTGTTCTCTTTGGATGACTCCAGGCAGGGAAGGGCTTATTGTAAAGGTCCAGATCTTTCCCTGAGCGTGAAGAATGTCCATCTTTGGTGGCAGGCAGTGATCCTTTCCTTTCATCTTGCCAGTGGGGAGAAATTTCCATTATTTCACCTTTCTCTAGTGATTTACGTCAATACCTGGTAACGTAATTTCTATTGTTAGTGAAATTTGCTGTCTTCTTGATCCCAGTGTGTGTGGTGGTAGAGTTGGGTGTAGGTGTCCTGCACTCAGACCAGAGAGCTTGGCTGGTCAGCTGCTGCCTATGGGGAGTTGAAACAGGGATGAGAAAGGGAACAGAATCTTGGCCTTGGCTGCAGCAAAGAAGCAAAAACTCATGCAGCTGAAGATCTGTGTGATGTGCCTGGGTGAGGGGATGAGGCACAGAGCATGGACAAATGTGGTGAGTGGTAAATGTTGGAGAAGAGAGCAGACGCTGCCAAGTGGGAGGTTCAGAACAGGTTTTCTGGTTTTGGCAGGGTTCATGGGTTCATAGATTGAGGGAAAGTGAGGCTTGTTGGATGTTGGGAATATAGTTCTTTGGAAAAGTGATAATAAAGTTGACAGTAGGTTCTAGCAAATGTGGAGGAAATTGGATCATGGAATGTTACATGACATTAAGGTTGTTGAGGTTTGTGCAGGGGCAGTTAATGGTACTTGTCTGCTTGAAAAACGCTGGTGAGATGTGAGAATAAAGATGCAAACCTGGGATTGGGGATTGACTTGGTAAAATACCATTTCTTGAAGGTGAGACATGGAAAGACTTAGTGTTTGATATTTGGAGCATTTTCAAGTAGTGCAGATTGGGTTCATCAGTGTGGAATGCACTGGAAGTAGGAATCTCGGGGTATATAGGATGTTGAAAGGTGGTTATAGATTTGTGGAGTTGTAGAGAAAGAAACTTTCTGGTCTGATAAAAGGGACATGTACCCAACTTTTCCCAATTTTATTAAATGATGGGTGTCCTTGTACTTCCATTTGAGTTCTTTTCCATTTTCTCCTTACAGAACTAATTTTCTTTTTGTCTTTGATCATGTCCTCTGAGGAATAGGAGAAAGGAAGACAGGAGAAGCAAATGGGTGACATTGTGGTGGTGTGATTAATTTCGTGTCACATTTCTGAAGAGGCAGGGATTTATTTCTGGGTTACCAGACCTGTTACCTCCACCGTTCCTCCATTATGGAATTGCTTACATTAAGATATCTGTTTTAGAAACTCTGTGCATGAGGTTGTTGCCATCTTAGATCTTACTGTCCCATAAGGGTCTTGAGAGAAAAAAAAAAAAGCAAGATTTTAAGATCAGGAAAGACTGCCTTGACTTAGTCTGGCTACAAACATTTGTTACAAGACAGCTCTTGGATAATTTTTCTAAGCGTGGATATCTCCTTCCAGGGGCTTCCAAGAGTTGACTTCCCTGGAATTTACAGAATGTAATTGGAGAAAGGGAGTTCTCCTTTGAACCTGAAAAAACTGCTCGGAAGTGGAGGCTGCAGCTTTTTGAGCTGGTGTTAGTGCTGTTGCTGAATGTAGTGTGTTTTTCCAAGCTGATTTTTGGCTCCTTTTGCCATCGCGGTGCAAATTTACATATTGGAAAGATTGATGAGAAGTGAGATTGTTGATGTGGTCATGGGATCAGTGGTTCATGGTTATTTTCTGGTTAGGAGTCCAGTAGAGAAGCAGCGACATAAGCCTGGCACAAGTCTCACCTGCTCCTGTGTTCACACTGTTCTGGACAAATGATTTTATTACCCATTTCATGCTGCTTCTTTGGGAGGCTGAAGAGCAGAAGGGAGGCTTGGAGTTCTTTGTGGACTTGGTACCACCACAGTCACATTTGGAAGGTTACAACTTGAATAATTTTACTTTTCCACAGAGTTTAGTTCTGAGATTTAGGTTATGTCCTCCTTACTGAATGCTATTTTTTAATTAATATTACCATTTGCAGGGGGTGGTTTCTAAAGCAGGCTGTCCAACTCCTGCCCGTGTAATGACTGCATCATATTATGACAATTTATTTCATATGAGTAGTGAATAAAATGTGTGCTAGATGGAAAACAACTTTGAGTCAAGGCAAGAGTTTGGCTGCAGGTTTCCCATTGGATAGTCTTGAGTATTAACAGCAGACCTAGAAAATTGAAGTTACTCACTCTCTCTTTGCAGAGAAGTAGGCTCTGCCCTTGCACCTTCTGGAACAACCAAAGGCTAAATTAGTCCTCTTTTAATTAAGGCAAGTGCAGGGAGAATCCAGCCTGCTAATGCTGAATTACATGCCAGAACTTGCTTTCCCTGGGTGGGAAAGGTCTTCCTGTGGTGGGAAGAAGTGGCCCCAAATCCTCCTGTGTGTCCAGGGAACCAAAAAGATGCCTCTCCCTGTTGTTACCAAAGCCTTTGGAGAAGGCGTTTTCTCAGAGCATATTTGCACATGTGCGTGTGAGTTGTCAGAAAGTCTTTATTTTTAGTGTTCAGAAAATGGATGAGCGTGGACGCGCACAACAAATTAATTTCCAGTCTAGAAAAGCAAGAGCTCCTGCAGTGTTCCTTCTCTTGCAGCCTTTGTCACAGGTTTCTCTGTCTGTTACCAGTGTGCTGTTGAATTCCAGCCTTTCTTCCATGGTTGGTTGTACTCCAGAAGGAAAAAAGAGGGCTTTTTGCTCACTCTGCAGCTTCTAGATTAATTTCAACTGAGCTTACAAATTAAGTTACAAGTTTTGGTACAATAGCTTTACTGGGGGCTTGTAAGGTGTGAAGGAGAGTGCTGATTGCTGGAGTTTAATAGCTGGTTTTTTCCATTTGATTCTTGGAATGGTGGTAGCTAGTTTCATCTCGTGTTAATAATGATAAATTTTTAGAGAATTATGTCAGAATTTCACTTGCTGGCAGGGGTTTGCACTGGGTGTCTCTTGCTAAGCCTACTCAATGCTGGCTGCTCAACCACGGAGATGGTTTGTGGTGCATTGACTGCTCCATGGAACAGCTGATCACAGGGATTTCCTGAAGAAATAGTTACAGGCAGTGTCCTCTGCTTTATCCTTTGGCCCTGGTAACTGTTCCCACCTCTAGGAATTGCATGATCAGATCAATTAAAACTCTATAACTTTTACAGATGGTTAGTACAGGTCAGTTTTCTGAGTTCTGCATAAATCCCTCTCTGTACATGAACCATAGGAGTCAAATCAGCTGAATGATTGTCCTGGCAGTACTCTGTGCCTGCTAATTAATGAGGAAAACAACTGTGTCACTTAGCAGCAATTAGGGAGGTAGAACTTTCCAGAGGATGCTGCCAGTGGAACCTGATGTCAGCTGTGAAGAGCCTGTAGTGCTGCTGAAACATTCCCTTTTGTGAGCCTCCAGAAAGAGTTCCCTGGTGTTGCTGGGGTCTCAAAAGCTATAGTTTAGGTAACGGGAATACTGTCCAAAGCTCCAGCAGTAGGAGATTTAGTTTTGTTAGTGCTCTTGGAAGAAAAAGGAACTGATTCCTGTTGAAGTATTGTTTTGGCTTTAGGGGAGACCTAAAGGGATATTCCTCCAAAGAAAATCCCCCTGCCTTTCCTGCACTCCCTGCTCAGCCTGAACTGTCAGTTTGGGGAAGAGGTGCAAGCAGAAGAGTTTTGTCATTGGTTTCTGTTTGGTGTGTATGTATAGACAGGTTAATTTGGCAGTGCCTGGTTATATTGCAGCCATTTTTATCAGCTTGTGTCAGGAGTCCTTGGCACTGGCAGTGAGGATATCCGCTGGGTTTATGGGAGGCTGGGAGCGGTGGCAGGAGAAGCTGCAGGCATAGGAAAGAGGCAGAGCCTGCACTTGGGTGCTGGGGCTTGGGTGTCTTGCTGATGTTGCTGCCCCCAGCTACCTGGCCTCATCCAGTCAGCTTTAGAGTGTTTGTGTTTCAGGGTCTTTCCCATGTGCTGTTGACTAACTTAGCTCTGAAAATATTAGTGTTCATGATCTTGGGAAATTGTCTGTTGTGCATAGAATCCCTTAGGAGATGGAGTGAACAGCATTCCTGTCACTGCTGCTGGAGGTGATCCCGCTGTTCTGCCCCAGGTCCATGTGCCATTGCCAACAATGATGTTTGGTGAGGGAGAGGTGTCCAACCAGGCTACGATGCTGGAGACCCAGAGAGGATTTGTGTGAGCTTTGCTAAAATTCACCTGTTACATATCTGAACAAAAAGGAAGACAAAGCATGACAGACCTTCTGCCAGGAGAGCATGTGGCAGAGCCACTGCCAGGGCATCCTGGAGGGTGATAGACATGTTAGACACTGCATTCAGAGTTGGGAAAGTGGGACAGTGAAGTTTTCTCCAAGGCTGTGAAGAGTATCATAAAACATGGAGTTACAGTAAAACCATTCCTGTGGCTTCCATATAGGTTGTGATGCTCATTACAGAGGATGACTTCTTCATCGGCAGGAATCGTGAGGAATTCAGAGAGGAATCAGTGGAGCTGATGTAGGAAGAGCCAATCTAAATTTAGGATGTTTCTAGTGCAGAATTACTCCAAGATGTTTCTTCCAATGTAACTAAACCTGTCAACTGCTTTCCCTACAGACTGGCTATGTCTTGTTTTGAATTAATCACAACAGTTCATGTTTCTTTTGTAAGGGAAGGTTGAGGTCATTACATATAATTTATTTCTCTACAGTCTGACAGAACCAGCTATTTAAAAGAAATGTGAAAAATAATTTTGGTGGAAAATGCAATTAAAGCAGACTGTGCTGTTCCAAAACAATACCCAGAGAAAAGTTTGATTTCAAACCTAAGCTTTTTTTTTTTAACTCAATTTTTAAAATCTACTTTTCTGTTGATGTTGTCCCTTTAGTAGGTAAATGATCTTCAGCAAAGGATGTAAAATGTCAATTTTGTTCATCCAGGCTTGTTTCTATTTTAGCTGTAAAATCATAGAAAAATATAGGTTACAAGGGACTTCTGGAGGTCATTTGTTCCATACTTGTATTGCTGAAGTTTCAGCATCATGAGAACACACAAATCAGGTTTCTTTTGTGAGATAGAGCATATTTTCTAATAAAGTTGATTACTATTATTTATTTTAAAAGTAAGCTGGTTGTTGATTGATGTTGACTGCCAGCGGGCAGTACTGTAATATTTAGGCATGTCTTGATTTTTTAATTTCAGTGGTGTTTCTCTAGTATTAGATATTCTTCAAACTCTGAAGGAACAAATGTGCTTCCCTGGGAGGATTACAGGGCTATGTGAAGGAAATCATCAACAATTTTATCTGATAATTGTAATTCTTGCTCAACATACCAAATCACATTTTACACTCGTGATTTTAGAGGCTGGGTTTAAACTTTCTGCTATGAAAGGTAACACCTTGCCTGCAGTTGTAGAAAAAAGAAGGGGAATAACCTTTTAATTCCAGACTCTGCAATGTAATTCTGCTCTTCTCCACTGACAGAGCTTTTCTTCTCTCACAACAAACCCGCTGCTGTCTCAGCCTGTTTACAGTCTTAGGCTGGCACAGTCGCCACTGTAATGAGCTTACATGGGGAAAGTAGAAGTGAGAGGAAAGTCTCTGGACCTGTTTGGCCGATCTGTCCACCTTGCCTTCTCCTCGAGAGGAAGGTGAGCTTGTCTGGAATTCATAAAAATATGGCAATGTTTTCTTGGCTCTTCGAGTTCAGCTTGCTGCAGTTCAGGGCCTGTTTTACTCCTTTGGGACTGCTGTGGGCTCACTGAAGCTGAGTTCAGGTGGATCATCAGGAATAACCAGGTTTATGTGGTGTTGAACAAGGTTTTCTGGGTTCACTCCACTCTCTCTGGATGAACTTGGATCTCCCTGGTAGTATACTGAGTATACTGTTCACACTGAAGGCAAACCATGCTGTTAGCAGCAATCCACAGGGAAGCCAGTGTCAAACAATGTTTGTGTTCTTTGGTACATTATTCATATTCCAAACCTTATCCACAAAGGTTATCAGTTGGATAGCACTTCCAAGTTCCTTGGGACACCAGTCTTCTGGGAAGCTCTTGGCTTTCAGCTCACTGGGAGCCTGCATCATACTGGGGAAACTTCGTAGGTTTTAAGTTCTGAGTGAGTAACTGCTTGAGAGAGGTTCCGTGCCAAGAACATTTCCATTTAAAAGGAGAAAAGAATCATTCAAGTATCTCAGTTATTCTGGACTAAAAAAAAAAAAGGCAAATTTCACTAGAGGCGAAGTAGATGTATTTCTCAGAAACTAATTGCATGGATTTTTTAGATGTGTTTTGTTGCTGCTAGCTGTAAGTGCATACATCTGGAAGGACAGAGGGTGTAGGAAATTCCTGTACTAATTGGAGTAGGTGCTGGAGGTATGGATCCTTCACAAAATATCAATTTATCTATGGGGGCATGGTTGCCTTTAGAATCGGAGTGCATTGTAAGGATGATGAAATCCCTTTTTAAAAATGAGGTTTGTAACTGGTTTAGATTAAAATGTTTTAAAAATCAAAGAGAACATTGAGAGGCTTTTTACCATTTTGTTGAACTTTAGGCACAAAATGTCTAAGCTTGCCAAGCTGTTCAGACAACAGGCTACTGTTAGAAGAAATCAAACTTTGAAGAACTGATCTTTTTTAATTAGTAGGCCTTCCAATTAAAAAATTCCTATATAGTGGCAGCACAGTTGTTTGTCTCTGGGCGGGGGCTCTGGGCACTCCTGTGGAGTCTGTCAGCAGGACAGGAGTTGTGTTTAGCTCCGTTCTTGTGTGGGATGAGCAGGGTTCCTCTTGATAAGGCTGCTGTGTAAGAAATCAGCTAATTATCAGTTTGCTAATACTCCAACAGCATTTTTGAGGACAGGTGTGTGTGGGAAAAGCCAACAGTGAAAGTTTGGCATGGTGTTCCTTTGCTGTAGCTGTCATGTGAGCCCCTTTGGGTGATACCTGTCCAAGGGGTGTCACCACAGGGGCTGAATGAGAAGTCCTGCTCTGCTCTGTGTCCTTGCACAGGCAGGCCTTGGCAGCGAACAGCATGTCAGACTGTGGTTGGGAGCTTTGTATTCCTCTCTCTGTGACCTCTGGTACATTGCTTAAAAGCTCATGATTGTTTCCTAGTTAAACAGTTGTCTACCAGAGAAATTAAAATTTTAATGTTGTTTCTGGAGATGCTCAGGGCTACACTGGACCCTGATCTCACCACATCTACTTTGATTAGATGATGTTGAGCAGACTCTCCCAATACAAATTATTCTATGACTCTGTCATTAATGTAGGAATTAATAAATCACAACATTATGTTTGGATTCTGCAGAAATACAACTCATCTTTTATAACAAGTTCAGGGCACTTCTCTAGGTGCAATCCCTGCTCATACTGTAAATCTTTCTGCTTTAAAACTGCAGGCTCAACAGACGCTTGCATGTCAACACCTGTCCCCATTATCTGTCCTTATTTGTGTCATTCCCTTCTGCCAAAGAGCTTGGATCCACAGCAAAATAATCCCCTTCCAGGGGCACTGAAGGAAAAAATCTATACAAATTCCTTGGCAGTTTTGAGCAGAGTGTGAGCAGCTTTCAGGCAGGGTAAGTTTGTGTATGTCTGTAACTCTGTTTGCTTTAAAATTAAGTTATCTGTGCAGACTCTCTCCCCTTCCTGTGTAAGGAACAGTAGACAATAATACCTACCCTCGTAAATAGACATTGTGTGCCGTTCTTAGAAGCTGCAGTTGATTTCCTGAAAAAGCCCTTCTCTGAGCAGCCTGTTACAATGTGCTGCTTGATCTAGGCTAGAGCTACGTGACAAAAAATAGCCACTGTGAAATTTGATCTATCTTTAGATAATATGATTGATTTTTTCGGTTTTTTCTTTTTTTTTTTTCCTGAATCTGATCTTGCTAAGCTTGGTGAGGGGAGCAGTCACATTTGCTTTATTTATACTGGGTTGTGCTTAAAAAATTAAAATTGCTAAGTCATCTGAGACATGTATAAGTTCAGTTAATTCCTTCACAAGGAGTATTGAGCAGAGGAAATGGGCCAGTGCATCTCCTGCCAGAAGCACAGGGAGTGAGGAGAAACAAAAACACAGTGATTGAACTTTGAAATCTAATAAATTTCACTGTACTAAACTGTTCTAGTAAACTTGCATGCTCTAGTAATGCCTGGGGACATATAATTGCTAAGTGTCTGAGTCATGCCACATAAATGCTTTGAGGTTTTAGATGAATGCTGCCTCATCTTCTGAAATTGTATTTTGTGAGAGGACTAGCATTTTGTCCAGGAATAGACTTACTATATTTTTAGGAATGCTTCATATTCTTCCATTAGCTGGACACACAGTTGAAGTGCCCCATCATTCTTTTATTGGTCCAAGGCCTCAGTCATCTTTCCATTGTGGACTTTGGGATAGTGCTGTGTCCCTGTTTAACCTCTGGACTGTATTACTGCAACCCTGTCTACCTGAAGCTGCCACCAACACCATTTGTGTGTCAGTAGGTCAAAAAACAACCCAATGCTGAGCTCTGTCCAACCTAAGGAGGCTTTGGCCATCTCAGAGAGCCCTTGCATGCACTTCTGCCTCTGGAAGCAGGCTGATCAAGGTTGTGTGACATGGTGAAGGACATCAGACCTGTGTCCCCCAGGTCGTCCACCATCTTCACAGCCAGTGGTTCTTGCTGGGTCGTCACAGGAGCTGAGTGTTTCAGACCTCAAATAAACAGCAGGTCTCTGCCTGTAGAGTAGGATTTTCCTTCTAGACTTTTCTTCTGGTGTGACGTGTCCTAGTAGCTTAAGCTAACTGCTCCGAACAGATTTCTAGGTCTTTCTCATTAATGTGTAATTAACGGGACTGTTACTTCCTTCTGCAGTCTGGCAGTTGCCCATTTTCTGTGAAGGGATGCGATTGGCATAGCAAATAAATGTATTATTTAGATAACAGTGTTGCCCACTGTTTGAGCACATACACAAGACTGTATGGCCTTGCCACGTGCTGCTACACACCAAACAATGCTCTTCCCTGCTCCAATACTGCTCCCTTTCTTGTAAGTTATTTTGAAAGCTGATAAGGGGATTCTTGTATTTAAACATCTAAAAAGGTATTAAGTTCCCCTTGTGAAAGATTTGAGAGATGTAAAGGCACCACATTTACCTTACGTAGGACAATATTGATACAAAACTGTAGTGAGTTACTGCTGTCTTAATATTCAGATCTGGATGATAAAGTATTCAGACATACGGGATAAAAATACAGTGTTTGTCTCTGACATACAGTAACTTTCTTTTGAGTGGTTTTGACCAGTCTCAATACTGATAAAATTTAGCAGAAGCTTTTCAAAAATTGCATTGTAAGGAGGAAGGATTGGAGGTACTTTGCGCAAGCAGAATGCAAAGGAACGTCTTCTGACCCTTGCAACAGTGCATTTCTTTCATGTTTGAATAAAACATCCTAATCCAACACAGATGCTGCTGTCTTTTGGACAGTCAGATTTAATGTTTTGACTGTAGGAAGTTGTGACTAAAGCTGGTTCCCATCCCAGCAGAATTGATTTTGTCACATTGGATGGCCCAAGACTTGTGATAGGGATGAGATTGCAGCCTGTGGCTGTTGCTTTCAGTCTGGAGTAGAAAGGAGGGGATCTGTCTGCAGATACAGAGCACATGACTTTCTTTCCTTTCGGAAAGTTACCTCTACAACCAGCAGTTGGAAACAAGGGGCTGAAAGTTACCAGGTCAGGGGGTTGGTTTGCATGGGGCCAGTCCTGTTTGAGGGAGAGCACACAAATGGCTTTCAAGCTCTGACAAGCCATCCCAGGCCTGTGGCTGAGCAGGCTCCAGCCTCCTTTGCAGCAGCTTTTAATGATTAACTTAAATACTGTTGAAGCACCTTGAGAATTTAACCTCTGGTTTATATTCTTTCTGCAGGTGGAGGAATCTGAGGCCTTTCTCCTCTGTCAGCACTGCAGACCAGGTCGCCTCTGATTTCACATCTCATTTCCTCCTGCCAAGCTGTCTGATATGTCGGGACCCGTGCCGAGCAGGGCCAGAGTTTACACGGATGTGAACACACACAGACCCCGGGAGTACTGGGACTATGAGTCGCATGTTGTTGAGTGGGGGTAAGTCTGGGCTGCTTCTGGATATCCCTGCTCTGGGATCAATCCCTGTGGATCCTGCGTAGTTGGAGGAGGTGGGGAGAACTTGGGGAGTTTAGGGACCTGTGCTGCGTGAGGCTTTTTCACACTTCTTGGCATATGGCAAAGGAAAGGATCACAACTTCTCTTCAGAAAAATGTTTCTTACCAAGCTTCTAAATTCCCAGTTGTGGAGGAACATTTATAGCAGCTTCCTTAAAAGTTTGAAGAATTTTTGCCAGGTAGTCGAGAAACAACCCCTTTCAGAGGCAAAAAAATCTATTTCTGAAACAATCCAAACAGTCCTGAGTGCAAGGCTGAAAAGAAAAGACAAGACTTTCAAACTGAAGTTGCTGCGGACTTGGTTAAGTGAAGAAACTCCACAGATTTAAATAGGTACATACTATTTTATTGTTGTTGCTCAGCTCTCTTCAAGTGCCTGGAAAAGACATGGCTTCTTCTCTTTGAAGGAAGGAGGTGTCTAAATTGAGCTCATGACTAAAGTGTCCCAGAAACAGACAGCAGTGGTGGCAGCTTCATAGTTCTGCGTTCCTGCTGGGATATGGAGGGCCCAGACAGACTTCTGCCCTCAGCTGTGCAGTTCCCAGTTTCTGGAATGTACACAGTCATCTGAGCATAAGTGCTGCTTTGTGTCCAGACTGTTTTTAAACAGCCTTACACTTAGATTTTTGCACTTACTGGCTTTGTTGAATTGTACCAGCATTGTACAAGGGAAAATTGAGCTTCCAAATACAGAGAAAGGATAGTTCAAGTTTCCTAATGCTGAAATACATAGTTGGGCTTTCAGTCCATAATTTTGGTTTGAATCTCATGGGCGAATAGAAGCTCCCTGTTCCTCACCTAATTCTTAAATCATCCAGTTCAGTAGAGGTAGGGCACTAGGTAATGCCCTTTGTCTGGGAAGTGAAGCAGTGATTGATTGTTAAGGAGCAGTTTATAAATTGTGATGGAAATGACTGAGCCCTTTGGAACTCTTAACCTTTTCTCTCCACAGAAATCAAGATGACTACCAGCTAGTTCGAAAATTAGGCCGAGGCAAATACAGTGAAGTATTTGAAGCCATCAACATTACAAATAACGAAAAAGTAGTTGTTAAAATTCTCAAGGTGAGCTGGGGATTGGGCAAAAGATAAAATCTGTCTTGGGGTGATCAGGAGGCTAGAAAGGGCTTTTTGATGTTCTGAAACTGAAATCCTTAAAGCCTGACTTTGGAGTGTCACTCAGTGAAACAGGCCGTTGTTTTGAGCCTCCTGATACAAGCCCTGCACTCGGTTATTAAGTCAGATCTCTGCCTGTAAGGATTTAGGCTCTGTCTTAAAGAAGCCTTGATGTGCAACACCTTTTTACTTGGAGCTAAGCAACATTTCAGCAGTTGACTACAAAATTCTCAGCTTCTCTGAGTACCAGTGTCCTGGCAGGCTGTCATGGCCATGGCCTTCATTTAGTGACCCTCCAATAGCCCATGGACTGCTCATAGTTAAACATTTGCCACATGCCAGTTAAGAAGTCTTGGAGTATCACAGAACTGTTTGGGTTGGAAAAGCACTCAAAGATCATCAAGTCCAGCCAACACCCCAGCATTCATGTCCCCAGGTGCCACATCTACATCTTTTAAATCTATTAAAGGAGGTTGTCCGCACCACTGGAGCAGCCTGTTCCAGGGCTTGACAGCCCTTTCTGTAAAGAAATTTTTTCTTGATACCTGTACCTCCCTTGGCATGACTTGAGGCCATTTCCTCTTGGCCTATCAGATCATATTCAGAGAGCTTTTTAAAAAAATGCCATCTTCCAGCCTCTCCTTCATTGTCTGTAGCTGTCATGGTTGTATGGTTAGAAGGAGACAGCAGATATTTGAGCCCTTACCGGTGTGATGCAAACTCAGCTTAAATTGCAAGGGCTCCAATATATTTTGCTGATCTGCAGTCACCTGGGTGTTGTCTTCTGGATGTTGAGCTATTAGCCTCACTTTACTGCAGGGCTTTATCTTACACTTTGGGTTTTTATTCTTCAGCCTGTTAAAAAGAAGAAAATCAAGCGTGAAATCAAGATCTTAGAGAACTTGCGAGGCGGTCCCAATATAATCACCCTTGCAGATATAGTAAAAGATCCTGTGGTGAGTAAGGGAGGAACTCGAGGAGTGCACTGGGGTTATGGGTGAAGTTGCTCTATTTGATTTCAGCTCTGACCTGGCTTTTTGTTTCCCCTTGCTCTTAAATCCTGCTTTTGAATTGACTGATCAGATCAGCTCTTAATCTGATAAACTTCTTTTAGAGGGCCCTTCCCCCACAGGTCCCTCCAGCCCCTCACTCAGTGAGGAAGAGATAGCAGTGAGCTAAGACAAGTTAATTCTCTCTGCAAACAGTGCTGCTGGAGGCAGTGGGCTTTGGCTCTGCTCTCTCTGTCTGAGGGGAGTCATAAATATGTCAAAAGCAGAGGGGTTTTGTGCAGTTTTAGTAGAAAAAAACAATTCATTCTCCTAAGTGGAAACATAACATGGCTGAATGCTTTTTTTTCTGTTTCAGTCTCGAACACCCGCTCTGGTTTTTGAACATGTAAACAACACAGACTTTAAGGTACAGTGTGGGATGGGACTTCTCTTTTTTGTGTTTGAAAACCACTCATACTGTCTTTCTGGGGAAGGGAAAGTACATAGGGCAGGCATTTCCTTCCAGCATAGGAAATGCTTTTAAAGGTAAATGCAGTTGGGACAGAAGTTTGTAATTAGCCCATCAGTACCATTTTGCCACAAAAGTTACAAAATGAGAACACAGATTCCAAGAGGTATTTAACCTTGGGAGCAAATCAATCTGTTCGCCCATCAGTGCCTGTCTTTCTGAGGCATTTGGCTTTTATGTGTGCGGCTATTTATTGGAACCACTTAAAATGTGGACAGCTGTTTCTGTGACCTTCCATACTCCTGGGAATGGGTATTTTAATCCTTTTTTTCTCCCTTCATACTGACCTGCCTCAGAAGAAGAAAAATGGCATTGCACAGCCTATCATGCTTGTGCTGGGTGCATACAACCAGAGGGAGATAGTGACAGGAACCAGGATGTGCTGTCTGAGCAGAGCTGGAATTAAACTATATGGGGTTTGCAAAGGGAGAGGAACAGACTCAATAGTCAGGTGTGGGATCAGAGTAACTTGGGAAACTTGGACGATACCTTCAAATGGGTTTAGAGAATGCCAGCAGCTCAGAACAGGGTTTTTTTGGATGTTGAACACTGACATGATGTGTTTGTGTCCCACAGCAATTATACCAGACATTAACAGATTATGATATTCGATTCTACATGTATGAGATTTTGAAGGTAAGTTGATGTTCTGCTGTTTTGTTGGTTTATTTCTAGTATTTGCTCTCAGCTAATCCTGTAGAGATGGTTCTCATGTCACTGATGATAGTGACATCATACCATTAAGGGAAGGAAAGAGAGAGCCTATGGGAGAATTGGGCAGAAAAATATCAAGTCAGTATCTACTTTTCAGCCTTTTTAGTACATTGAGATACCTTAAAATCCTAAATCAGGAGTACATGTAGCCTCTGAAAAAAGACAACTGTGAGCTGTTACTGGCTGGGTTAGTGCTCTGGTGTAATGTGAGTCAAATGTCTTGATCCATTCTTCTGAGCTGAGTAATTTATCCTTAGGAGTCTGGAGAAGGGGGACTTGTGTGATCATTAGTGCCTAGTAACTATACTCTTAGAGACTCTGAAATTCCAATTTTTATGAGGAAGCACATGATGTGAAGTCAAGACACTTGTGTTGATGGGATCTCCCTTTTAGAGTGGACTTTAGAGGCATTTTCTGTGATCAGTGAGTCTAGCCCAGGATCTAACACTGGACAGTCTTGTCATCTACCTAGACTTGATATGTGTGGAAATACTTTTGAATATGGTTGAACTTGAGATATTCTTTTGACTTCAGCATCTGTTTCCTTTCACCTGCAGGCTCTAGATTACTGCCATAGCATGGGAATCATGCACAGAGATGTCAAACCTCACAACGTCATGATTGACCACGAGCACAGAAAGGTAGTGTGGGCTGGCTGAGGGGCAGGGAGGGGTCCTGCTTTTCTCTTGGCAAACTGGGATCCCTTTTGGGTACTCCTGTGTAGTGGTACTAGCAGACCCCTTTGAGGGGGACTCTGCTTTCATGGTATGGACAAATGTAAAATGAGAATGGTGTTGCTTTTTGAGGCTTTACTTGGTCACATGTAACCCACAGGCAGGGTTGTAGAAGAGATATTTTATTTAGACTGCTTGGTAATATGGGTTTGGGGAGAATAGGTAAGCAGACACTGATGAAATTAATTGAAAATGGAAGACTTATAAATTAACTTCAAACTTAAGTTCACTAGTATCATTCAGCCAATGGAAAGCTAGAGCATCCCTTGAGCCTTTTTTCTCTGTTTTCTACCATTTTTAGCTTAGACTAATAGACTGGGGTTTGGCTGAATTCTATCACCCTGGCCAAGAATACAATGTCAGAGTGGCTTCCAGATATTTCAAAGGACCTGAACTTCTTGTAGATTATCAGGTAAGAATTACCAGGACTTCTGACTGACTTCTATATGGAAAGTCAGTGCCATTTCAAGGTAATAAACCCAAAATTCAGATGTCTAGGGAGTTGCAGCTAAAGACAGTGTGTTCCAAAATGTATGGCAGAAAGCAGTGGCCATAAAGCCACTGAATGAAAGAAACTGAGTAGTCTCAGGACCTGAGGAAGATCTGCAGAACTATCATGGATCTTGGAATACAAATGTTGAATATTTTTTTAGCAAGGCTGTGTTTGCAGTAAGGTACAGGAATGAAACAAAGCCCCTGTGGGAACAGCAAGTACTGCATGAACTTCTAAATTAAGCTATAAAAGCATCCCCTTATCTGATGGCAGTTTGCATTATGGAAATCACTTTCAGACCGTGCTGGTTCTGGAAAAAGGCACATCCTCACCTGCCCATGGACCCTGGGGAGTCCACACCTTTTGTTGCTTTCGGCAATGCTTCCTTTCCCAACACACATTTCTCAGTGGTTTATAACATTAGAGTCTGCAGTGAAAATAGAAGAAAGCTCTGATCTTGAATATCCTGGCAGATATGGATGGGATGGAATTAGGATACCTGCTGTCCTGCTAATTGCTGTATCCCAGTTTGAGTAACTGGAACGCTGAGCTGAACAGTGGTTTAGGGATAAAGATACGTGAAGATAGTTCAGTTTGTTTCCAGCATGACATGGCTGTGTTCATATCACCTTTACCGTTGGGGGTGGGTTGCCCTGTTAGTTTTGGAGGTCTGTTCTGCTTAATTCATTAGAAATTGAATTGTCCTTCTGGTTTTGTACAGATGTATGATTACAGTCTGGATATGTGGAGCTTGGGTTGCATGTTGGCTAGTATGATATTCCGAAAGGAGCCATTTTTCCATGGCCATGACAACTATGATCAGGTGAGAGCTGGTCATGTACAATTTCTGTTCTCTTAGCACCATGAAGGTTTCCTGCTTAGGCTTCTATCGAGTCATCCAGAGAATTTTTAAGCCTTTCTCTAATGGCTTCTTTGCTCAGTTTGAAGCCACATTCCTTTTCTCAAGTGTGCAAGATTATGTAACCAATTAAATAGAAGTGGATTTATAGAGCTTTGTACTTAGGAGCTCCTCAGTAGGTGTCTGGGAAAAGCTGTAGAAATAGTTATATTAAGGCTGGTGTGTTCTAGTACATAGTTTGACTATTCCTGAGGTTATGTTATGTTATGTGGAAAGCCCCTGCCACTACCCACTTTCCCCCTACTCTGTATAGAAACTGTGAATTTGGTACAGGTTTATACAGATTCTGAAATCTTTGATGTGTTGCCTTTAGGCCAAAATTTTTATATTTAAACCTTTATCACATGCTCAGCATGTGACTGCCATGCAAATATTCTGGAATAGGGACTTTCTATTCTCAAACCTTTATTCTGGAATTCTTTGGGGAGGTGCTTCACTTTTCACATGCAAGATCCAGAGTTTCTGCTTTTTTGACCAGTTATTCTTGCCTTCCCCTCTGTTGGTTTTGAATATTTTCTTGCTACTAAGGGAGGTAGTGTTGCAAGGTCTCAGGTTTTAGAGATTTTAGGGTCTCTGGCTCCCTCCTTGGCTGCCTTGGGGTACTGATCTCTGGCTGTGAATGGAGGCATGTTCCTGATGCCTGGGACTCTGTGGCTGGGGAAGCCAGAGCCACAGGCTGACCCTGTGGCTTCTGATTCACACTGCTGGGACCAGGTTCCAGCTCCCATGGGAATGTGCTGCTATATCTTCATGCAGGCTCTGATATTATCATACCTTCACAGCAGTGACTTGTTTTTGTGTTTGTTCCCAGCTGGTGAGGATAGCCAAGGTGCTGGGGACAGAAGATCTGTATGACTACATTGACAAATACAACATTGAGCTGGATCCTCGTTTCAATGACATCTTGGGCAGGTGAGCCAAGGTCTGGAGTCTCTTTGGTAGACCCAGACAGCTACAGCTTTGTCAACAGACCTTGAAATGAACAAAAATTTGTGGGAGAAATCAGAGCCAGGATTCTGGAGGACCGACACTTTGTGCTTTTGGTCCCTTTTGTCACTGCTTCCCGTAGTCCTTTATATGGAAATGGACCGGAGGAAAGACTTTTAAATGTCATCCAGGCAATAAAGGAACTACTGGAGCAGAAAGCATGAAGGGCAATTGCTCTCTTCAGTCTGGAGGGAAAAAAACAAAATGGTGTTTCTCAGCATTAGAGTGCAGAAAGTCAGGTGCTGCTAAAGATGGAATTTGTATGGTTTTTTTCCCCCTCATAGTGGGACTAAAATTAAAGGAACTCATGTTGGGTGCATAAGAGATGAGCAGAACCTGCAATTTTAGGCCTGTAATCTATTCTGAACATTAGTCCTGTTGCTCTCTGGGGTTGTTGCAGGGGCTGAGGTGGCTGTGCTGGGGCTATGACTGCTGTGCCACCGCGTGGAGACACAGTGACACTGCTTCATGTTCTGGAATGTCTCAGTCCCACGGCTGTCGCACAGACCAGTGGCCTCCCTCAGGGCTGGACATTTGTCACAGTTCTTGCTGCCTAGGAAAGTGAGTTTTGGCATCACTGTCCCCTGCCTAGCCTGATTTGGGTCTGTTTTCCTGCAGACACTCCCGTAAGCGATGGGAGCGCTTTGTCCACAGTGAGAACCAACATCTGGTGAGTCCAGAAGCTCTGGATTTCTTAGACAAGCTGCTGCGATACGATCACCAGTCACGACTCACAGCGAGAGAAGCCATGGAACACCCCTACTTCTGTAAGTCTCAGCTGCTGTCCTGAGAGTTTTTCCTCTGAGAAATCTCTGTTCCCATGGCTTGTGCAAATGGGAACTGAGAATGGCAACAGTTATAAGCCTGGTCTCTACAAATAACTGTGCTGGAACTGAGGCTGCTGGTGTCTGTGTGCCACCTCCACCAGCCGGGGAATCAGTGTTGGGTGCCCGTGTTGGGCCCATGAATCAGCAAGTAGTATCAAGGAAAGTCACCTAAATCATGTGATCTGGGATTGCTTTCTGCAGGTGTGCATGGATTCCTGTGTTTGGATAAACCCAGAGAATTCTGGTTTGTTGATAAACAGGTGTTTTAACTCTTTCTGTTGCTAAATTGCTTAGCTACTGCTATATTCAGGTCTTGATTTTGCAAGCAAAAATGTAACTTTCAGTAAATGCTTTCAAATGGTTGCTGTTTTTCACAGATATTGATATCTGGGGGTTTGAAGCAGCTGCAACAATGCATAATGTCAATATTTACTCAGGTGGTTTGGTTTTGCGGTTTTTTTTGCTGCTGCTGAGGGGACCCCTGTAATTAACAGACTGTTGATCTGTGTTACACCTGTTGGAAAAATCCCAGGGAGATGTTTTATAAGTATAAGCATTAGTGAAGCCAATAGCTTGGAATGTGAGAGCTGGACAAGCAGTTCATTAACTTGTGTCCACAAGAAGATCTACGTAGTGCTGAGCTCAGCAAAGTTTGGAATTCCCTTGTCTGACACAGACGGCCTGGGAGGCAGGAAGGGGTTGTCCCTGTTCAGGTGAGAGCGGTATTATGTGCAGCCGAAAATAAAGAGTAAGTAAATTATTATCATCTTATGGAAGACAAGTTCTAGTGACACACCTGACAGCTCACAGAGATGTAAGATGTGTATAGAGACATGACACATGATTGTAATTAGTGATAGTCTTTCCACTTGCTACACCCATATTCTGGGTTTGGCTCTCTGCAATTACACAGTTGCTTGGCACTGAAAGATCAACTTTGCCATAATATCCTTCAGCTTTTCCTGTCAGACAGTCCTGCTGAACCCCAAGTCATCATTTAGCTGACTTTCCCTGATACCACATGACCTTGGTACCTTCTTGAGTGCTTCCCACTGGAGTTGGTGGAAATGTCTGTATTTTGATAGATGATGGTTGTTGTTACTTGACACAGGCAGAGTGCCAGGACTGGCTGAGCACAGAGGCCACAGGCAGTCTATGTGCCTGAGCAGCTCTCTGGCAACACAGCACTTACTGGTAGTGTGCTCTTCCTAGATCCTATTGTGAAAGACCAGGCTCGGATGGGCTCGTCCAACATGCCAGGTGGCAGCACTCCTGTCAGCAGTGCGAGCATGATGTCAGGTCAGTTCTGTCAACTCTCCTTGGTGCTTGGTGTGCTAAAGCATTTGTACGTGTGGGGTGGGTGGGAGGACCCAGGAGGGAGGGTTCAGCAGGCAGGCCGGTGTTGGGTCATCTCCCAGGACTGGGGACAAGGGCAAGGAGAGCTGCAAAGTGGGTGGGAGAGTCTGATAAGTAAAGCCTTGGGCAGCCTGACCTGTTTTTCTGGTCTCATTTTAAGAAGTTCTTTGCAGTTAATTTTCTGGCAGCAGCTTGAAGGACAGTCCACTGGCACAGGCTGCCCAGAGAACTTGTGGCTGTCAGATCCCTGAAATTGTTTAAGGGCCAGGTTGAATGGGGCTTGGGGCAAAGTGGTCTAGTGGAAGGTGTCCCTGCCCATGGCAAGGGGATTGGAACAAAAGGAGCTTAAAGGTTACCTTTTCAACCCAAACAATTCTGTGATCCTGCCACATCTATGGCCATCAGTGGCACTCAGGGGTGTGCAAATCTGTGCCCTTCCCAGAGCTGCAGAGAATAGTGACAGATCTTTAATCTCAGTTTATTTTGGCAGCTCTGAAAATATGACTGACCCACAAAGCTCCCACTTGACTACATAAGCTGTCCTGGATAGCATTGCACTGTTTCTACTCTAATTCCTGCTTACCTGTCTCTCTTCCAGGGATTTCCTCAGTGCCAACACCTTCACCCCTTGGACCTCTAGCAGGCTCACCCGTCATCTCTGCCACCACCACCCTGGGGATGCCGGTTCCAGCTGCTGCAGGCGCCCAGCAGTAGTGACGGGCTCTGTCTCCTGCTGCCTGAGCTGAGTCAGGTGGGGAAGAGGTTTCCCCCTCCACCTCTCCTCAGGACGCAGCTCGTGCCTGGCAGGGGAAGGGAGGGGATGAACGCTTTGGAGACACCGTGTCTGAACTGTTGCTTGTGGATTTATAGTAGTTCAGTCATTATATACAAAATTATTATAGGCTGATTTTTCTTTTTTTACTTGAACTTTTCGTAACTCAGGGGATTCCCTGAAAATACCTACAGATGGAATACTTCTTGGACAGTTTTTCTTTCCCCCCTCACCCCTCCCAAAACAAACAAAAAACCCCACCAAAAAAAAAAAAAAAAACCCCAACGAAACAACTCTTCGTGTAATAACAAAGATGAATCAACAGCATTTCCAAGCTCTTGCATCCTGCTGGAAATCTCTTCTCTTCATGTTCCCACCATTATTCCTCCACAAGCCTACACTTTGGGGGATTGTGCTGTTCTACAGAGACTACCAAACCAAGTCTTCATGAGGCAGGGGAGGGGATTCTTAAAATACCACTCACTTGAACCCCTTGTCCTGCATATGTCCCAGCCAGGGTACACTGAGGAGACAATTCCAGTAGGGGAGAGGTGGGATAAGCTTAAAAGGAGTAAGTGCAGATAGTGTCCAAAACCCTAATTGGATTGGATAATGTCTCCTTAGGAGTCAACCAGAATGCTAACTCACCCTTTGCATGTAATTTTAGTCTTAAAAATGAAGTTACTGATCCAGTTGGAGTCCTTGGCACCTCCTGAGACAGGTGCTTCTGTAGAGTAAGCCCTGCTCTGATCAGCCCCTTTCTCGTGGAGGGTTCTTCCAGCCATTGCTTGGCTTGGATCTCTGGAATTAGTTTGTTATTGGGTATATTGTTTTTAAATTGTTTCTATAGGTTTCAAGCTGGTGGCTACTTAAAGCTGGAAAAATCAGACTGCGCCAAGTCCGATCCTACATCTTCACCCACCATCCCCTCCCTCACGTGCCATGTGGTGAGAATACCAGTTACCTCACAGTCTTGTAAATATGCACTGAGAGGAAGGAGTGAGGAGACGTTAACTTAAACTGAAATGGTAGATCAGTAATTGTGGACAAATATTATCATTGACAACAGAAAAGCACCCTTGTTACAGCCCTGCTACCCCTTGCTGTGTATATATACTTTGTCCTTCATATGTGAAAGATCCAGTGTTGGAATTCTTTGGTGTAAATAAACATTTGGTTTTATTTATCGAGGTTAGATTTAAGTTCCCTGTGTAGAGGCCTCCCTGGGGTGGTCATACACTGACACAGGAGTGGTGACAGCCACATGTGCCCTGGGCAGGACATGTCCCTGTCACACCCACGGGGAGCAATGCAGAGAAGCCTTACACAGATGTCACAAGCCAAAGTATCTCCTGGGAGAAGGATCTTTTGCCATAACAAAAACCCCTCATTTTCTGTCTCAGCCATGATAGTGGGGAATTGAGATGATGAACCAGTTATTAGGTGTTCATGCCTGTTGCCACTCAGTGGATTTCTGTGACTTGTTTTCAGTCACATAATGCTAGGGTGGCTCAGCTGGTGTGGCTGCAGGCACAATGGCACCTGTCCCTCTCCATGACCTCTCATCCCAAAACCATTGCAGCAGTTGTTAAAAAACACATTGAGTGATCTTCACGTTCTTCGCGTGCTGACGCCTTGGCCAGCAGATCCTGCTTGTTCCAGGCACCCATCCCTGGTCTGTTTTGTGGAGAGGATGAACATGTGCTTCCACATTGCTTAGTTAATTTTAGGATGGAGCGTGTGGGCTGGATTAAACTGATTTGTGGGACGTGGAACACTGCCCCTTTCTGTGAGGATTGCCGGCAGGGAGATGAGGTTTTTCACATACACCAGGATAGCTTTCTCCTCCATGCCATCATCCAGTGGAAATCCATTGTACTTAATCTTTTATATCCTAAAGTGATGTGAAAGTTGGACTGTGTTGACTGTTACCTCAATGTGCTGTAACGTAAAAGCACCCAGTATGACAAAATACAGCTTGTTTGCACTGGTTCTGAGCTATGCAGGACATTTTACCCAGTTCTTTCGTTATTCCAAGCGAGTGAGGGCTGCATAAAGATAAGACGTGTGGAAGAGGAAACTGGGAGTGGTGGATGGCCCCAGTGCCTGTCAGCCCTTGCACAAGGAAACATGGAATCCTGTGCGTGGAAGGAGCTTTGTGGACTTGACAAGCCCTTACAGAAGTGCCGGGTGCTTGTTCTCCCACTGCGATGCCTCAAAGCATGGACGGGGGAGTTTGGAGGGTTTGCGGGATTTTTTTTTGCGTGGTGGCAGCAGTCACTGTATGCAGCACCATTGTGGGTGTGTTACCCGCCCCCGACAGCGCTGGGAATAACCTGTGCTGCGTACATGCGAGAGGGCTGGTGGTTTGGTTTTTTTGGTTTTTTTTGAACAGCCCCTGGCGCGCGCACTCGACGGACACGTCCAGGCCGCGCGCTCCCGTTTTGCGCATGCGCGGCTGCCGCCCCCCGCGTGACCCGCCGAGAGGCGCCACGCCTGCGCACTGCGGCGCCGTGACGTCCCGCCCNCGGCGGCGCCCCCTGGCGGCGGGGCGGGGCCGTCGCTGCGCTTGGAGCCGCCCCGGCGGGAGCGGGAGAGGGAACCGGGGGTCCCGGGACCGAGCGAAGCCTGTACGGCCGCCGCGGGCTCGGGCGAACAGGAAGCAACCGGGTGCGGTTGATACTGCCTGACCCGAGTCTGGCCCGAGGGCGGTCTCCGGTAGTGACCGAGGGCTCTGCGGCAGTGCCGGGCTGGCTACATCTGGTGAGGCCGTATGTCGGTCCCCGGTGCCTGCAGCGGTGCAGAAGCACCGACGGACCCGTCTGGGTTTTAGACCGCCCTCATGTTGGGTTTGTGTCTCTTCTTCCAAGGGTGAACCGGCGAGTTAAGGTCTTGTGGTTGCATAAAACATGTTTTGAAGTGCACTGGTTTTGGTAATAGTCGCAGCTATTGTCCCCAGTATGTTTGAAAAATGTCATTTTGGGGGTCTTTATTAGGAAGTTTGAGGAGAGGAGGCCGCAAGATGTGCTCCTTCCTTACCACTACTCCTTAAGTTCTTTGTGTTTGAACAGTTCTTTCTCCCATAGTCTTTGTCTCCTCCTTCCCGAAGCATCGGTATGTGATAGCCCAGTGTGTGCGTGTGGCAGGGGATCAGGAACAGCTGGGGGTAGGGAACTGGCTGGGAATAGGGAACCGGCTGAGCAGAACTGGCTTCTGTTGTGCAAATAACTGCTTGCACAAGGGGCGGGAAAGGAAATAAAAGAAACTGTAGACACTGTGTGAGCGATAGGAGATTTAATGTTACTAGGAACTTGGAATTCGGAGGGAGGTGGAGCTCTATCGTAGGGCGTTACAGCTTGTTTTGATCCAAGAAGTGTTTTAAAAGGGTCTTTGAGAAGGAACAGCATCCACTGTTCGACCTACTTAGCGTCCGTGTGTGTGAACAGCGTGCCGACCTGCCGGCTCCCTTCAGACCTCGCTGAGAGCTGCACTTCCAGCCAGGAGCTCGCAGGAACAGAGCCGGGGCAGTGGCTGAGGTGCCACGTGGGCAGAGGAACGAGCTCCCCTGTCGCTGGGAGGGCGCGGCCTTGGGAAACACCTGTTTCTTCATCGAAATAGTTTTTTCTTCCTCCCACCCCAAATCCTATTTGTACACGTCCCGTATAGAACGAATCCTGTTTGGATCCCAAGAGTTGTTGTATCTATGGAAAAAGCCTTTAGGAAAAGGCAGTGTTTGTGGTCTCATCCTGCACTCCAGTCTTGCAGCTGCTCAGCAAAGCCTCTTTAGTGGGAGCTCCTCCAGTGTGAGATATCGAGTGGCTCTCGGCTGCTGCTCTCTTTCCTCACATGAGGCAGTGGTGACAAATTCCACCATGTGGTGTGAAGTAGTGTCCCTTCTCCACTCACTGGGAAGCGCTCTGGTGTCCTGTAAGTGTGTCTAACCCGAGCACTGTGTGCTTTGTGTGTTACCCCCTTCCCTCCCTGCCCCGAGTTCCTGTGCTGCTCAAAACAGTGGGAATTGTTTCTTACTGGCTGAGCTGTGTGTGTACTGATGGCTGGCAGGTTTGTGTTTGTGGTAGGATAAGTCAATGTGTTTATGATTCTTTAACCCTGGTATAATTATGTCCTTTCTTGTGTCTGTTGCTGTCAGTGGAAATACTCAGGCTCCTTCCTAGGACGGCTGCACCTGGGAGTCGGTAGGAACACAGTTTTGGGAACACTTTCCTAACCTTTTTAGAACACTTTCCTAAGTCCTGGTGTTAGGAAACACTTGACATCTGAGCTGGCAGCTGCATCAGAGAGCAGAGAGTTTCAGGGTGGCTTCACAGGGGTGTCTTGATCCAGTATGGAGCCGTGAGCTATTGGGAAGGTCAGGAGCCAAGGGCTCTGTCTGGGCACTGGTGGTGGCTCTGGTGTCAGGAGCAGTGTGTGCCTCCCACAGTGGGACCCCCAGGGTTGATAGGGAAGTAGTGAGAGTGCCCTTTGAGGTGCTCCCAATGCTGAGCCTGCAGAAATGGGGACACTCAGCTGGAGGGGTCACCACCAGAGTCATACTGTCCTGACAGTGTGACAACTGTCCTGTGTCATCTCCCTTGCGTGTGTGTGACATCGCTGTGAGTGGCTGTTGCTAGGTCCCGCTTTGTGCTGGGACTGCCTGTCAGCTCACGTTTGACCTTTTGCAGACTTTGATGCTAAGAAGAAAAGAAAAGTGGCAGAGATTTACCAGGCTCTGAACAGTGACCCCATCGACGTGGCAACACTGAGGCGGATGGCAATCAGCGAGGGCGGGCTGCTCACAGACGAGATCCGGTGCAAAGTGTGGCCAAAGCTGCTCAGTGTTAATACAGACGACCTGCCCCCTCTTCCAGGTATGGAACAGCCTGGACTCAGCTGCTTGGGAGGAACGGCTCAGTGACCTTTGTCACTAGAGGAGGGACATGCTTTCTGACCTGCCTTTTCCCTGTGCATATGGCATTTCCCACTAAGCTCATGTACAAAGGGGACTCACTGCAGCACCAATACTGTGTTGTATGTAAACATGACTTCTAAAAACAACATTTGTTGTTTTCTTTGGTAATAGTCATGAAAGGTGCAGCAGAAAGAATCAGACTTGAATTGTTTTGCTCCCATGAAGAGATGGCTGTGCTGAGCCCTGGTGTGGCCAAAATTCTCTCCAGGTGTCTTTCCCAGGGAGCAGTTTGTTGTGTGAAGGATGTGTGGGTTTTGGTCAGAACAGGCCCAGGGACAACTACCTTCCTGGTGAAGTACCCACATGGTTTTTAAACCTTAGCACTGCAGGGTCTCTAGGTCATGTAGCTTTTATTGTCACCCAGGACAGATTTTGTTGTTGTTCCTGATTCTGTGGTTGTTTGGAAACGTGCATCCCCCTACCTCAGTCAAGAGCCAGGTGGCATTAGGGTGATGTGAGGTGACCAGAGGTGCTGGAAGACAACACTTTACTTTACATGATTGCATAGAAGGAATTTGCTGGATTGCTGAACATTTTTGTTTTAACTGTCTTAGCTAACCCTGGATGAGATTTTCCTCTGAATTGTTTCTTTTTTATAAATTATTCTTTGTGGTCTCCACAGTGCTCCTCTGGTGCTGCTGCGGAGTACACTTTGAATTGCTCAGCAAAACTGTGGAGCAGAGATGTTTCTAGGAGTGCTGGGAGTGCTGCTGTCAGTTTAAGCATTTTAGTATGCGTTGTCTGAAGAAACAATTGTCTCATTTGCTGTTAGAGTGTGTGGCAGTGAAAGTGCAGGGACAGGGCTGAGGTGTGACATGAAGAAGGGGATATATAGGGGAGTAGGGGGTGTGTGGAGCTTCATGTCCACATTCAGCAGGGATTTTCCAACTCCATCACCTCACTCTCTTCCCAGTACCATTGCACTGTTTCATGTTAATCCTGTTCCTCTTTTTCTCAGCAGGGAAAGAACTGCGAGAGGACAATAAGGATTACCAGCAAGTGTTACTGGATGTGCGGCGATCCCTGCGCCGCTTCCCACCAGGTGAGGGGGGATTCTGCTGTTCCCATTCTGCAGGGACAAGAGCAATGCCATGGGGCTCCTCCTGGCTCAGACCTCCCTGGGAGGCTGCAGAAGGTGACAGTCCATTACTCCAAGGACCTGAGTTCTAGAAAACCTTTTCCTTGTGAGCTGACAGCAGCTGCTTCTTGCAGTAAAGCCCTTCTGCAGCCATTAGTTTCCTTCAGCTGTCTCTGCACAGATGGTTTTTGATGTGGCTCTTCCAACGTTCCACTTCCCCTGCTCAGCGAGCCCCTCTGCCAGGAGGCTGCTATTGGCAGACATTTGCAGCAGGGAGAGGACATCCTACATGGATCCTGCACAGATCTTGTGCACCATTACCTGTTGAGATTAGGACAGATGGACAGCTTGAGAAACATGCCATTTGCTTTGGTTTATTTTAGTCCATGGTCTAGCTCAGGGGCAGGGAAAGCAGGTTTGTCCGTGCTTAGAACAACCGCTGGTATAAAACAATCTCAAAATCAGGTTCTCCCACTAAATTTAACAGAACTTAAAACACTTAGAAGAAAAATGGTTTTGCAGTTGTTTAGTTCTGATGGGGGGCTGGTGCCTTGTGTTATTTATAAAACACTAAATCCAGCAGCTCTCTGTGCAGAGCAGTTGTTAATTCTGGCCAGAATCTGCTTCCCCCTTCTGCCACTTTTATTTGTATAAACACTTGATTCACTCTGATTCTTGCAGGCGTGGGTGCTGTGTGCAGGCCTGATTCCTGGAGGCTCTGCTCCTACGGATTTTTTTGCCCTTGAATGGCAGCCTCCTGCCTATTTTTAGCTGCATTAGTGAAGCAGAGGAAAAGGAGAACTTTGTCATTGCAGGATCTCCACTGGGACTCTCTGCTTGGCCTTTGGGCGTTTTATCTGTTGACAAGGACTGCCAGAAACTGGCTGCAGCTGTGCAGGGCAGGAACAATGTTTTCCCTGTGACATCCGGTCCGTAAACACATGTTGTTAGCGGGGGACTGGTAGAAAGTTGTGCTGGTGGAGGACTCGCAGTCTGATGCAGTTGGCATAGGTTTTGTGAAAATGGGTCCTGTTCAATTTTTTTCTAGAACTCCTGGGAAATTAAAAATTACTAAAATGTCCTCATCAGTGCTGGATGTGCAGAACAATTTGCTCTTCACAGCAGCACTGTGCAAACATCTGTAAACCCTGCTCCCATCCTCCACAGTGGCTTCCTTGCAGATAAGGGTTCTGCAGATCTAAAGATTAAACCTCTCAGCAACTGGCCAGATTCCCCTGGTCCTACAGAGTTTTGGGAGACACCATTAGGGCTTTGAGTAGTTTTTTCTGCCAGTTTTACCACCCTCCCCTGTGCACCACATCCTTGGGATCAGGCAGGTTAGTAAACGCACAGGTGCTCTCCTTGCACACCACAGTCACTCTTGCTCCCACAGCAGGCACTGGTAGGTGATACAGCTGTGCCACCTCTACTGTTCCCACAGGGATGCCAGATGACCAGAGGGAAGGATTGCAGGAGGAGCTCATCGATATCATCCTCCACGTACTCAAGCGCAACCCCCAGCTGCACTACTACCAGGGATACCATGACATCGTGGTCACCTTCCTCCTGGTGGTGGGGGATAGGCTGGCCACAGCACTGGTGGAGAAGCTCTCAACACATCATCTCAGGTACTCAGTGGGAGGAGAGGAGCCAACTGCCTGTCCTCAGGCTGTGGGGATGCCTGTGCAGTTTGAGCTGGCCTGGAAGGGGAGCTGGGAAGGCAGAGCCTTGGGTTAAAGCAGCTCCCTGTCATGCCTGTCCCCAGAGGGGTGATTGAGAGCAGCCTGACCACACAACAGCACGTGGCTTTGCAGGGAGCTGTGCCCTGGGGAAGGGATAATTGAAGGCTGTCAGTTAATTTGTAGCGTCTCTTGTAGTTGGAAAAGCCAACGCACATGCATTATCCATGGTTGTGTGGCTGTCAGGGCCTCTCCAGGTCCTGTGTCCTGGCTCAGCACCTGCCTCCCACTTGTCCTTGCATAGCCCTGGGGCGTGTGGTCTGCACTACCAGTGTCCTGTACCCCACATGAGGAGTCTTTCCTGTTTGTGCACTGAAATAAGAGCAAGCTTCCAGCTAGAGAGTGTGGTTTGGAGGGATTATCTCTCCTCCCCGGGGCAGGAGTCAGATTTTGGGTGCTGGAAAGGCTTTACGGTTCTTGTGTGTGCTGCAGCAAAATAAGAACTGTCAGCTGACAGCAGCGTGATGGTCTGGGCCTGAGTTCTGTGTGCAGGTCAGCCCTGTGTGTCCCAGACAAGCTGGAAGGAGGCTGCTCCAAAGAGACAGAATTCCTTGGGGCTGGGGGCCACTTTGCCAGCAAGGCAGTTTATTGCATGTACTTCACCTTCTGCTGCCTCCCTGGAGGGAGAGCTCACTGATGTTGTTGCTTGAAAAAGCTTCTTTTAAATCTTTCCTCAGGGATTTTATGGACCCAACAATGGATAATACCAAGCACATTTTAAATTACCTGATGCCCATCATAGACCAGGTGAACCCTGAGGTGCACGACTTCATGCAGAGGTATGCAAATGTTCCCTTTGAGCCTCCTGGCTCTCCCCTGCCCATTTCATAGGGCTGTTTTCACCAGCACATCGCCAACACCACAGTGGCTTCCTCAGGGAGTCAACAGCTGTCCCACAGCTTTGATGGTGACACCCCAAAGCCATGTGGCACTCATTTCTGAGCAGGCTCAAACCTGCGCTGCCTGTCTGGAGGGGTTTTACATGGTGCCACCTTCAGCCCATTTGTCTGCAGTCTGTATCAGAAGGGCTGGGGATTTGGGGACAGTGTTGTACAAATGCTACAACTGCTTCACATGGCCACTTGTGTGGCTGGTGGGACCTTGCTGTAGTTTGTTCTTAGTTCTGGGGATAATTCCCAGGTTTTGCATTAGGGGCACAGAGGTGTGCCTGGGCAGATCAAATCAGAAGCAGGAAGGTGAATGGGAAGAGTCAGTTCAGAGCCCTTTTTTGGTCAGGAGTGTCCTTTTTTTTTTTTTCACAGCCAGAATGTCTTTAGGTACCAACCCTGATTGCAAACTCCCAGAATTAGTAAGCCCTCAGGGTAGAAGGAACCCAAACATCTGTCTGTGCTGCACAACTTCAGTTGCCCTCAGGCCAGCAAGCCAGACAGTGCTGTGATACATCACACATTCAGCATCCCCTGAAAGCAGCATTTGGCCTCTGCTGTGGCCCCCACTGGATGTGACACAAGTAGTGGCAGCACTTTGCCACAGGAGGTGGCACAGGTGATAAACACTTTCTTGTGTCAGAGGTGCAGTTCTTGCTCTGAGGGGGTTCAGTGCTCCACTGACAGCCAGCTCTATTTCCCCAAGCATGGCTGTGCAGAGCAGGGGTGGCTTGGGAGCATTTCATCCCTGTTTCCAGGCTGACCTAATGGCTCTTTCTCTCTGTAGTGCAGAGGTGGGAACCATCTTTGCTCTCAGCTGGCTGATCACCTGGTTTGGCCACGTTCTGTCTGACTTCCGGCACGTTGTGCGATTATATGACTTCTTCCTGGCTTGCCACCCGCTGATGCCCATTTATTTTGCGGCTGTGGTAGGTATTGATGGAATAGCCAGGGATTAACTGTGCTGTTCTGAGGTGGCAGGAGTTTGGGGCTGCAGAGGGAGGCTGGCAAACCCAGTGCTGGTGCCTGTGCCCAGCTGTACCCTGTTCTGCAGATGCAGTCAGTGATGTCACTGGTGATGGTAAAGGGCAGGTGGGATCCAGGGGAACTCAGGGCAGCCTGAGGGTGTCCAAATGTGCAGGCTGTACCAGTTCAATGCTGTGGAGGCAGCATGACACAGTGTTTTTATTTCCTTTCATGTGCTGGTCCTGCTTCTGGTCACATACTGGGATGTCTGGCTGGCTGGATATCTGCACTGTGCAATCCACCTGCCCCTCCTCCTATGGCAGAGGTCAAGTCATGAAGTCAAACCCTGCTGAGGTTCTGCCCATGTCTCTGACCTGCCAATAGCAGCCTCTGCTCAGCAGACAGACCTAAGTGCCCTGAAAGAGGTTTTCCATGGCCTCAGAGTCTCAGAGGGGGTTTGGCATTTCTCTTCCCAATGAATGCTTCACTGCAGTGTGTCCTCTTGAAGAAGGTCTTTCAGCTGGAAGTAAAGTGTTTTTTACTTCTGGCTCTGAAACAAGTGCCAACATGTGCCAAGGAGTTGTCCCTACTTCCTTGTCTGTCCTGCTCACTCCTCTGCAGATCGTGCTGCACCGGGAGCAGGAAGTTCTGGACTGCGAGTGTGACATGGCTTCTGTCCACCACCTCCTGTCCCAGATCCCACAGGACCTTCCTTATGAGTCTCTGATCAGCAAAGCTGGGGACCTTTTTGTCCAATTCCCACCTTCCGAACTCGCCAAGGAGGCAGCTCAGGCAGCTCAGGCAGAACGGTGAGTGCTGGGCAGCTCAGGTGTTCCCTACATCCCCTTGCCAGGTCTCGCCTCCCTGTGGAGATCTTCCTGACCAGAGGCTGGTCCCAGAAGTGAGCGGGGGACACTCCTTGATGTGTTCCTTCTCTTGCAGAACTGCGGCTTCCACTTTTAAGGACTTTGAGTTGGCATCAGTGCAGCAGAGACCAGACACTGTGTTGAGGCAACGCTTCAGAGAGCGGCTCCGAGGGGAGGAGCGGCTCCAAGGGGAGGAGAGGACAAAATCCATCTTGACAAAGCCCCGGACCAACCGCTTTGTCAAGCTGGCAGTGATGGGGCTGACGGTGGCACTGGGAGCAGCTGCCCTCGCTGTGGTGAAGAGCGCACTGGAGTGGGCACCCAAGTTTGAACTGCAGATTTTCCCCTGAAGCCAGAGGAAAGGCCTTCACTGCCACTGCATCCATCTCCAGCAGGAAGGGCTGATGTTTGATGAAGGATGTGTCCAGAAATTACCTGTCTGAAGATTATTTTTTATTCTTACTGCATCCAGTAACGCTTTTGGCCTTTGTGACAGAGACTGAGGGAACCAGCCCAGCAGGACAGTTCCCCACACCATGCTCACCTTGTTCCCCTCTCCCTGTGCAAGGGTGAGCAGACAGGCACTCCCGCTATCCCCTGAGGAACCAGAGGTATGGACAAGTTTGGCTGTTCAGGCTGTGCTCAGGTGACTGTAGAAATGGAGAGCTGTGTGTGGGCTGTGCCCAAATGATCCTGTGTTCTCCATTGGGGAAAGTTAGTGGGAGTGAGAGTAGATCCTCGCCTGGAGGAGAGTGTCCAACAAGGAATGTTCTAGGTGCTTGTGTGTGGGAGGGTGGAGGGCTGTTGCGCTCCTGAGGAACAGGGCAGCCCTTTGGCTCTTCATTGCTCCAGTGTGCCCCGCGATCTGCCTTCAGCTTTGCCGGTGCTCCAGCTCTTCCTTGTCCTGTGGGCACCCTCTGAGCAGAGCCAAACCTTTCCCACACCCTGGCCATCACAATGCTGTGAGCTTCTCTTCAGTGTGTAACACTCCCTGGCTCTTTTTGCTTCCATATATTTGCAGCCTGATCTGTTTGCAGGGGCCAGAAGCAGATCTTAGCTTCCCTCAGCTCTCGGGTACTGCCACTGCTGTGCTGGCAGTACTGTGACTGTATCTGGGGTCAGAGAAGTGAGACACAAATGCAGTCACCCTGCCGAAGGTGTGTACTGTCATGTGCTAGGTTATGCTACCACAAGACTTAGTGGCACTGTCAACACCCGTTGCAGACTTCTTTAATAGCTCTGGAAGTGGACACTTACATGCCCACATGGAGAAAGGCTTTTTCCACCTTGTGAAACACTTTGCACAGGATAGAAGTTGTTGCACTAGGAATGTGCCAAAAACCTCCCCCACGAGCTGATCAAGCTTCAGCATCACCTCTGGAAATAACACGAGGGGTTTCCCAGAAAGGCCACCCTGACCCCTGCACAGCTGCTATCTCGTCACCAGTCCCATTGGCAGTCCCAGCGCTCCCTGCCCTGCAAGCTAAGCAGCAAATTCTTCTAGACAACTCAGTGTCCCACTGAGACAAAGCCAATAGACACTCTATGCCTCTACCTCTTCCCCAAGCTGCTAAATCTCCCTCAAGTGCCCTTACCTGACCCTCACAGCTCTCTCCCGCTGCCCCATCATTGCTCTGTTGTGCCCAAAGCCATCTGTGCCGTGCCCAGGGGCTGCATACCTGAAAAGGAGGTGTTAGTTGAAGGGATTTTGGGATAGAGAAGAAAACTCATGCCCTGCAAAGCTCACCAACCCCCACTCCCACCCCTCTTGGTCCATAACTGCCCTGGGTATGTCCTGGTTTGCCCCATGGGCCTTGCTCATAGAAGGGCTGTGCCTTTCTGGCCAGAGGGCAGGTGGGCAGTTGTCATTCCTGACTTGTGTTCCCATGAAGCTCTGAGCAGGAGTTCCCTTTGCCTCTGCAGGAGAATGTGGAGTGTGTCAAACTGCCCTTGTCCAGGCAGGCAGCAAGACCTGTTCCCTCCTCTCCTCAATGGTGCCAGTGTCCTTGGAGAGACCCAGGGCTGCTCAGGGGCTTCTCCCAGTGTGGCTGAAGGCAGAGCCCATTCCTGGCCCCTTGGCACCCCCAGAACAGCAGAGCAGGACTTGGGGCTGGGTCACTTAGCACTTTAGAAACCATTGGTGCAGGAGAGTGTGGTGACCTGGGAATGCTGCTGGAGGGCCCAGGACCGCTCTGTACACCACCCTGTAGGAGGGGATGGCTGAAGCCCCCCAGGAGGAGCCCCTGCAGCCCCTCCATTCCCTGGCCATGATGCACTTTAGTTCTCGTGTTGTCCCTGGGGGGCAGAGAAGGGCCTGGGAGGAGACTGTGGCTGTGGGTGCTTCATTTACTCTGTACAGAGACTTACACACCCCCTGTAAATGCAGATTTCTACAAACATTAAAACTGTAAAATAATCATTTACTTAACACACTTCCTGCCCTCCCCAGGCCTGATCTGCTCTTGTGGCACACTGTGGCCCAGAACTGGCACCTTCCCTGCAGTGGCCAGGCCAGCTCAGTGTGGCCTCACATACAGCAGCCCCATGGGAAGAAGAACAGGAGCAGAGCCAAAGAGTGCGTGCATGCCCCGGTCACTGTTCTCCATCCATCTGCTTCCCTCTGGGCCAACGCCAGGCCTTGTGTGTGCTGCTGCCTCTCCAGAGTGTCCCCCCCATCAGCAGCGTGGGGCTGGAAATAGCCTGACCTCCTAGCCTCCCCTGTACCCCAGGCAGGGTGCCTGGCTGCAGGAGATCCTGGGCATGGTGCCCAATTCCCAGGGTATTCTCTGCTGAGCTGGGGTGATGCAGCTGCCTTCGCCAGGCTGGAAGTGGGTTTGGCTGGATGGCTCAATGCTGGCAGCCGTGTTGGATATTTTTAATTGCCTGTGGCTTCTCCAGGAGCCATTTTCTCAACAGTGCTTGGAGCCCTTTGGGAGGAACACCCTTGAGGCAGCAGAGGGGAAGGAGGAGTGATGGCAGGAGGTATGTGGCACCTTTGGGGTAGCCAAGAGGCCACTGTCACATGTGATGCAGAACCAGGCCAGTGGCAATGTGTGCATGTGCCTGTGTGGGCCACATTGGACACTGGGCAAGACCCCCTTGTGGCCCTGACCGTCGATAAGGGCAGGGGGGCAGTGGCAATGGCCAGTGAGCTCTGACTGTGGCTGTGCCATGGTTCCCCCTGCTGGCAGCAGTGCCCCTACACAGAGACGAATCCCATTGTGGGAGGCTGCAGTGACGCCACGCTGCCCCCGTGGTACCGCCCAGGCCCCGGGCGGTGCTGGGGGCTTTCCCGTGGGTGCAGCCTGCAGACTTGGGGGGGTCGCCGTGGCATGGACAATCCCAGCACTTCTCCGTCCCTCAGGGACAGCCCGGTCCCCAGCAGCACAGGGGCAGCAGGAGGGGCTGGCAGTACCAGTACTGGGGTTGCTCTGGGCTCCTCTTGTTGCCGTGGCAACAGCTGCGGTGAGACTGGAGGGCGGGGGTGTGGGTGTGATGCAAGTGGCGCGTGACCTCGTGGCCCCTCTGTGGGTCTGGATTAGCACCCCCGGTTCCCTCCCTGTCCGGTTCCCCCACTGATTGCCCTCAGTCCCCTCCCCCTGGCTGAACGGAGTCGGGGGCGGCGCCGGGATTGCCCACACACACACACGGGTGGGGCGAGGGGCTGCATATGCACAGCACATACGTGCACATATATGCACATGCTCACACTGCTCCCAGGGACGCCCAGCCCACACTGACTGATGAGGGTGAACCTCCCCACTGCAGGAGAGCCCATAGTAACCGGGGCTCAAGGTGGGAGCTGATATGCCTGGGAGCTGGATGCTGGCCATTGGGAATCCCACATCTCCCTGGGGACCTCATATAGCCCTGGGAACCCCAAATTCCCCCGGGAGGAGGGAGGCAGCACAGAAGGAGCCAGAGCCGTGGGGAGCAGACCAACACACTTTATTCCATAATCACAACAGTCAGGATCATTGTTAGCCGAGGTTCTACAAAGCAAAGGCCAGCCGTGTCACACATCCAAGACAGGCCCAGATGGAGTCGTCACTGCCCCTCGGCTAAAATCCTGTTTCTCCAAGATAACAGACACAGGGACCCTTCACTAACACAACACTACAAAGGTGACCCCGAGCGCTGGTGCCCATCCACAGGCTGCGCTGGGGCCCCGCCAGCTCCGGGGACCCCCGGCCCACTCGGCCACCACCAGGGCAGCTGCTTCCTGAGAGAGGTTTGGTTTATTTTTATTATTTATTATTACTATTATTATTATTCGCTTTGTCTGGAGTGATGACGGGATGTCGCACGCGCACGCACACACGCTCGCACACGCATGCCAGCCAGCACCGGGCAGCGGGGGCGCAGCGGGAGGGGGCCGCACGCTAGGGGGGTCTCTAAGTACTACAACCACACGGCACAGAAAATCCACCACTGTCCACGACGGTTCTCCCTGACAAACACACCCGGTGAGACTCGAGGAGGGGGACAGGGGTGAGGACAGGGACAAAGCGGATGATGTTGTGCTTGCGGCCAGGGCAGGAGACCCCGACGCTGGCTTCGGTTCTGGCACTGACCCAGAACCTGCTCCTGAGGAAATATTTCGCCTGACAGTCTGTGGAGGGATCACCCTGGCTCAAGGGTGATGCACAGAACATAGGGGACCCATGTCCCCCCTAGGAACGGAAGCTGAGCCCTGAGCTACAGGGTCAGCAAAGCACATGTGTGATGCGAGACCCTCAGTGTGGCCTCAGGCCTTGCTGGTACCTGGGGGCTTTGGCTTCCCCATGGACAGGGATGGAGGGCAGGTGACTGAGGTGACTGAGGGCACCCTCCCTGGCTGAGAACCCCTGGTCACAGCATGGGGTGGCTGTGCACCCCAAGAAGGCACCGAGGTGCTGGGTGAGATCCGTGTGTGTCAGAGAGCTCTGGGGCCGCCGGACCCCACGGGAACCCCAAACCCGGCTCACACATGGGAGGGCGTTTCAGATGCTCCTGGCGCGGGTCTGCCCAGGGGGTGGGAAGGCAAATTCTGGGAGCAGGCTGCCAGAATCACGACTGTCCTGGCGCTTATTTGGCTTTTCCACCTTTGGGGGCGGGACTGGATCCGGTGCGGGACGACCGGGGAGGGAGGGGACGCAGAGAAGAGGACGCGCTCTATCCAGGGAACACGTGTCTGATGCGTGATGCCCGCCTGGCTCCGCAGGCTGGCACCCGCACGGGGGTACCGAAACACCGTGGCTAATGCCAACACACACGCACAGCTACCGCTACACACCGACACATCTACACTGCTGATGGTTGACCATCGCAGGGGGCCTCGAGGGGCCCCCAAGGACTCGGCTGGGGGGGACATCAAGCATCCCTGCAAAGGGCCCAGGGACACACCTCTCCCTGCGCTGCAGTGCCCATCCCCATGGCTGAGCCAGGGCCACCAGCAGCTCCAGCAGCAGGGCCAGGCACCTACTCCGAGGAACCCTCAGGGGATGCCAGGACACAGGAGGGGGATGTCCTTTCCCTGGTCACGGCTCAGTCCAGCCTGACAGCAAGGGGTAGCCTGTGACTGGGGGAACCGGCAGCCCCAAAACAGACAGGCAGAGCACCAGGCAGTGGGTGCTCTACTGCCGCCAGCACCCCACTGGCAGGGAAGGGTCCGAGGGGCCCCCACAAACCCAGAGCCCCTGGGGAATCAGGGTCATGGGGGACTGCAGGGGCTGCTTCAAGCAGCGGTTGCTGCCGAGCCCAGTACAGCTCTTGCAGACACTGCCAGCCCCAGCCATGACCACGTCCCCAGGGATGTGTGGGGTCCCCACCCAGCACAGCTGTACCAGAGCGCAGCCCCTGCCCCCCCCCAACCACAGCCTGCGGCAGCTGCCTAGCCAGCACTGCAGCCACGTGCTCCCGGCAATGGGAGGAGGCGGCTGTCGCAGGAAGGAGCCATTAGGAAAAGCAAAGAAAATCCCAGCTGGAGGAGCCGCTGCAGCAGCGTCTTCCCTGCCAGCATGTCCCTGCTCTCCCATGCCGGCATGGCCGGCAGCAGAGCCCAGCGTGGTGCTGTGTGGAGAAGCCCTGCGCTAGAGCATCACCCACACCCCACACGCCCACCAGCACTGGCTGCAGCTGCTCTTGGACTAGTTTGGGTGGTTGCTTAAGGCAGATTTCCCACAGCTGCCCTTCTCTGCCACCCTGCCCTTCCATACTACTCCCTGCCATCCTGGCAGCACCACATGCCATGGCTGGGCACAGTGAAACCCGGCTCCGCTGGTCAAGGTCAGCTGGCCCAGAGCAGGTCCTGCATGGGCACAGGCTCCAAGGGTAAAATGAGGGCTGGCTGCTTAGTGAAGAGCTGGTCCCTATACAGTTCTGGGTGACTCCAGACATGGACGGGACACGGGCTCCCTCCATGGCACAGCTTTCCCTGCACAACTGCCTGGCGAGAGAAACAACACAGCCTCCCGCGCCCACGTGCTCATCACGTGTGTGCAACTTCACTCTTCCCAAAGCGAGTGGTGGGGAGCACACGCCACAGGGAAGGTGATGCTGCTGTGGAACACTGAACCCCCCAGCTAGGGACCCCTCACAAAACAGGGAGTTGGCAACGGACAGTTTGGCATGGCTTGGCGTCCCTCCCCAAGGGCTGCAAAGAGGAAGAGGAGAAAATTGAAGCCATGCGTTCAATGCAGTCAAAAACCAAACGGAATTAGCCATTCTCCAAGTGATGGGGAAGGTGGGGTGGGCACCAAAAGCTGGGGTGGTGTGGATGCTCCTGCTTCCTGGAGAGGGGGAGGGTACACGGTGCTGGCAGAGATGGGAGCGGCCAGGAGCAACCATGGCTGTCAGCGCCGGTGCCATGGGGGAAAGCAGCCGGGTGTGACAATGAAATCCCGATGAGATGCATTTCACAGGCAAATAACCGTGGCGGGCGGCCATGCGTCCCGCGGGCACGAAGCGAGAGTCGGACAGACAGACGGATGGAGAATGGGTGTGTGCCAGGGGGTGGGGGGAGCAGGGGCTCTGCCTTCCAGCAGCTTCAAGGCAAAATACCTGATTCCTGCATGTAAACAGCTGGTTTCGGTTTGTTTGTTTGTTTTTTTCCTGGGTTGTATTTTGATATGACCTGATTGTGGGTGAAAATAAAAATGAGCGTTACCTGCAGAGCGAGGGACTCAGTAGGTAAAGACCAAGTCCGAGATGCTGGACATGAGCCAGTCCCCTGCTATCATCTCCGTCACCTCGGGCGTGCAATAGTCCGGGAACTCGAAGTGCGAGGAGCCTCCCCGCGGGTAGAGGTCGTGGTCCTTGTCGAAGACGGACCAGTCCAGGGCACCACAGGTGGCACTGGCAGGCGCCCGCCCGGGCATGATCCCCAGCAGCTCCTCCTCCAGCTCCTCGTCGGAAGAGCTGAAGGAAGAGGGAGGGGACTCAGCCGACATGGGAGAGGGGGACTCGCTCTCTGGGGACCTCCCTGGCTCCGGGCAGGATGTGGTAGGGCTCAGGGGTGCAGGGGGCTCCTGGGGACTGTGCTCCCCGTCGGGTGCCGGGTGCCAGGCAGCCCTGCCAGGCACCACAGGGCTGTCCCCAGCGGGCACCTCCGGTGCGGGCTCCTGCGGGGTGTCGGGGCTGGTGGGCAGCTTGGTGGGCTGCCTGCGGCTGGCAGAGACACGGCCCAACACGGAGGGCTTGATCTTCACTGGGAGCCGGGGACGGGCTGCTCCGGTTCCCACCTTGCCCTTTTTCCGAGGCCGGTACTTGTAGTCGGGGTAGTCAGCCATATGCTTGAGGCGCAGGCGCTCGGCCTCCCTGACAAAGGGGATCTTCTCGGAGTCGTGGAGGAGCTGCCAGCGCCGGCCCAGGCGCTTGGAGATCTCAGCGTTGTGCATATCG
The DNA here is from genome assembly GCA_013400495.1 of Nicator chloris. NCBI lineage: Eukaryota > Metazoa > Chordata > Aves > Passeriformes > Pycnonotidae > Nicator > Nicator chloris. The sequence goes on along the minus strand of WAAE01011454.1, from coordinate 90,748 downwards.
GGCCACTGGTCCATGATCTTGCGGCGCTCGTGCTGGGACCACACCATGAAGGCGTTCATGGGCCGCTTGATGTGCCCGCTCGGCGTCTTGCACCAGGCGGGCTCGGTGTCACGGGCGGGCAGTGGGGCGCAGGGCTCCCGCCGAGCCTCCGCGCCCCGGCCCCGCGGGCCGCGCTGCACCATCCCGGAGCCAGGTACCCCGTCGCCGCCTCCGCCTCTTCCTCCTCCCCTCCCGCCGCCGCCTCCCTGCCCGCTGCTACGCGCCGCGCCGCGCCGCCCCCATTGTGCGGAGCGGGCGGCGGCGGGGCGGGGCGCAGGC